>JAUCBN010000041.1:11390000-11990000 GCA_035048815.1 Abelmoschus esculentus
TGTTTCTATCTACGCCTTCAATTGAAAGGTTTTAAAAAATTAAATTTTAAACTTAACCCTAATTTTTTAGTCCTAAACCCTACACTTAAAAAATACACTCTATCCATAATTCTCTAAACACAACCCTAACCTTAAATCCTCTAATTTAAAACGGAGGCATAGTAGGAGACATGAGAAAGAGGTAGACGATTTGTACCCAATATTTATACCTATTCTAATAATATAAATATTATTTAGTGTACCAACGATCAATTAATTTAATAAGATGAAATATTATATCTTTAAATAAGAATGAGAATTTTGATATTGTCATTATGACTGAAATAAATTAGATTACAAGAATTTTAATCTTGTCATAATTTATGGTTTGTACTTTATGTTTTAGATTTGTGATTTGTACTGCATGAGTCTTTTAGCTCAAGTGATTAAAGAAACGATTGATGTTCCTAGAGATTACAGGTTCAAACACTAACAATATTAGTACAGTGATTATTTGTACTATATATTATAGATCTTGTTTCAAATTTTAAAAAAAATATATATTAATTTATGTAATTTTTCATGTACGCGTATCAAAAGTTTACTCTTAAATTAAAGAAAAATATTTTGATATACAGAATGTATTTACGAAAACATATTAACCTTAAGACTTAGAAGTTTAATTCAAAATTTAAATTTATAGATTTATAATTTAAGTTTTAGAATTCATAATTTAAAACCTAATATTAAAAATTTATAATCTAAATAAAAAGCGTTGCTTAACTTTTTATTATATATTTTGTGAATCACAATCTAACTCTAAGTAAATTGAGCTATGCTATGTGTATTTTTTTAATATTTTGGACATTACATTATTGCAAAAGAGTTTATAATCCACATCTTTACGTGCTTATAACATTTGAAATTTATACATTTTTTTGTACACATTGGTAGTTGATTTTATGTATTTGTGTTTAAATTTAGGTTTTAAAGTTAAGAGTTATAGTTAAAATTTAATTAATTAGAGTTAGGGTGTATGATTTAAAGATTAAAATATAAAATATAAAGGTTAGAGTAGATTTTAAAATTTTAAATTTTTTTATGAGATGTACGAAAAAAATACGATTAAGAGCAAAAGATTTTTTCTCTTTATTCGTTAATCAAAAGATTTTTTCTCTTCATTCGGTGCCGACATGAGTGTTCTTTTTTCATGATGGAGGAGTAATATTCCATATCCTTCGAGAGAGGGAGCTTACACCAACAAACCAAAGGGTTGGACGGCCATGAGAGCCACCTTTCACCGCCTCTGGGAGTTACAGGATCAGGACGAAAAAAGAATAGAGAACAAATGACAAAAGCAAACAAAACGAACCCTTTCTTTTGAGCCTTCCCTGTCCTTTACCGTTCATCATTTCACTTTTATACCTTTAATTTTCTCTCATTCCAATCTTCTTTCAACCATACCAAACAAAACCTGGCGGTGGCCTGTATAAAATTTCAAAGAATTATTGCAGAAAAAATAGATGTATATCATAAGAAGGGCTCTTGTACTCCCAAAATTTTTTAACATAATTGTATTTGAGGTCTTCTTAATTTAAATAATAAAAAAATAAAAACTTTATAGACCTTGATCTCTCCCAATGTTTGATCCTTGCTTCATTCCTAGTGATATAGGGATGGAGCTACAACGGATTTTTCTAACTAAAAGATTTCCTGATAACGGAGCAGAAGGGATTCCGCGACTGATCCTGCATTCTTTTCGCTATCCTATACACCACAAGAATGAACAATACGTTCTTTGATTGGCCAAGACAGTCTGCCAGTTCAAAACATACAAGACCCGAAGGGGAATCAATTAAAGTTGACAACCTACACTATACTTTAGTATATAGATTTTCTGATCTCAAAGGTTCAATCAATGGTTTCATTCTTCGGACATCAAAAGAACAGTCAGCAAGATAGCACCAAAATCAATTAAACATTCAGCAAAACACGCTTTATTAGAAATGTCAAAATCATTCATTAACAGAACTATTTTTAAGCTTCAAAACAAACACAAAACACTTATTATTCACTAAGTTTCGAGTTCGCGTACAGAGTTTGCTTTCTAGGCAATGCTATTTCCAATCATGTATTATTCGGGTCATCAGGACCAATATTTCACCCCTGCAAACCAATAATACCTGCAAATAAAACGAGATTAGATAAAATGGGAAAAGGTACTTCAGAAAGAAAAAAAAATAACATTGTAAATGATAGAGCTGGACACTTGACACAAAAACACTACAATGATGGATGTTAACTAATAAAAGAAGATACTCTATATTCAATTGAAGTTGACTTACCGCACGCAACTCTGCCACCAGCATTTCCTGTGCTTTTGCTAAGTTCATGCCCACCTGCAAATAGAATAGCAGTGACATTAAATTGACTAAATCATCGGTTATATAGCTTGGTTATTATACGGGAGTAACAAAGAAATGATTGAACATGATAATGCCCCTAGTAGAACTAGTCCGTTTAATTTTTCTTGGTGGATACCAAAGCTTAGCTAGAAGCAATCCACATACTTGCGGGAATTGACAGATCAACTAAGCCACACAGACAAAAGCATAATCCATAAGTGTGTATTATGTATTAAGATTTAAAATTTGATTTTCCTATTGAAGTCAGGCAGAAAAGATAATTTGGAGGTGAATAAATTCAAGAAGTCAACTACTTATCAACTAGTTTCCCTAGACTAGAGAAGACTCAAGTATAACAACATTAAACAACTTAAGCAGTATCAAAAGTTTGAACTATTACCCTTGCCAAGGTCATCAGGATCAGCATGGACGACAACAGCTCTTCCAATAATGGAGTTTGGCCCGGTGAGAGGAATCTGCCGAAGAATAATACCACAACATTCAAAACTGAACAGAAGCGTATAAGAAATGAAATTAAATTCGTGGACGGAGGGAAAAGGAGTTGAAAGAAACCTGTTTGTCAATAATTGAGAAGCTAGCAGAACCTGGACAACACAAAAACAACTATATTAACAATACAAGAAACTAAACACCAATTACATACAGCTGAAAAAAGTTAGAGTTGGAACATTGAAAAGAGAACCTAATATAGATATTTTGAATATGTTAGTATCGAACTAGAGAGCTGATGGTCATTTAAAGAATGAAAATATTCATACCATCATCACCAACAGTAACATTTCCAAGATCACCAGCATGGCGATTCGCATCTTCAGGAGCACCGTGCTCTTTTCCAGCAGGATTGAAGTGAGGTCCTGCAAGATCAATGACAAGGAATTACATCCAAAGACAAATGAACTCAATAAAGTCAATCTCCTGCTCGTCTCCCCCATTTTCCTTCCAACTCCAAACAAATGGAAAAACAAATACAACTTTCGATCTTTCACCTGTTGACATGCAGCCATTTGTTGTGTCACCAAGGGCATGAACATGGAATCCATGGAGGCCAGGCTTTAGACCAGAAATGTTGCCTGTTACAGTAGTTGGACCTAGGGAGGGAAGAAAAGGTTAAAAAACGTTGACAAGAAAGACAGAAATTATCAGGGTTGTGATATACCATCTCCCTCTTGAATGAAGTAAACAGTTCCACTAACACCTTCAGCGCTGCTAAGGACGACAACGGCCTTCACCATTTTTCTATGTGATGATTGTGATCTACACTACAAAATGTTAGATATGAAAGTAAATAACTTCACCCCAAGTAAAGGATATCTTAAATAAATTCATTAATGAAAATGGAATAAAAGACACAAAAAGTATAATTATGATGAGCCAAGCAACTTGCTTCATCAATTTCGCCCCAAATTTTGTACTCTATGACATGGAATAATTATTGGATAAATTCAAATGGAATCAAACTAATAATTCTATTGCTATATCAAAGAGTAAAATTTGAAATAAAAGCTTTGTTTAGGCACAAATCTAGATTGGTGTACCATATAAGCTAAAGAACGGAAAAAACAAAAATTAAATATAGATAAATGAATCCAATCGCAGCTTTAACAGAGAAGCATTACTTTCAAAACAAAAAATAAGAGTAAAATTGATCAGCTTACTTTAAAACTAGATCTTCTTCAATATGTATTTTGTTTGATATTTTTCTTAATTTCTTCAATCAACAACCATCAAATAAGATTCATACAAATAAAAAAACTCAACAAGCAATAGAAATCTATGCAGAAAAATCTATAACGATCTTCCAAGCCAAAAAAACTTAAAAATAATCACGAAATATAGAGAAACGATGTACATCAAGGCTTTAAACCCTAAAAATTGAAGGGGAAAATGAAAGTCAACAGATCTTACCTCAGGGCACCCCTTTCAGTCAGAGAAGAAGAAAACAGAGTGAGAAATGATTGCGTGTGTTTGTTTGTTTAGGAATTTAATCAAATTTATAGAAACGGATGGGAAATGGGAATTGCCGGATAAGCCCCTATCTCCAACTACTCATCTGAGGATACACTGGTAATTAAACTTAAAACTGGGCTCTCTTATGAGCTTTTATATATTTGGGCCGTTCTCAACTTCTGCCTTTTGCATTTTTGTTGATCCTAAAGCATTCGTGGACTATATTTTGTGTCATTCTTAGTCTTAATTGATATTGTTTTTAAAATATATGGCTAAAAAATTAATATTAAAAAAAATTATAATTAACGTCAAATATCGTTAAATATTATTAATATTAAATATTTATAAATATTATTAAATTAGTTAATAAATATTAAATAATTTAAAGACTCAACATATAATTATAAATTATTTAAAAATATATAATTAAATTATTTTCCATGTATATTATATATTTTAAAATTTTTAAAATAAATAAATTAAATATCAATTATATTTAATTTAAAAAATAAAAAACCTAAACTCTAACCATAAAATCTTAAATCCTAAAACCATAAATTCAATACCTTAAAACCAAAAATTTTAAACCTTAAATTTTCAGTTATAAATCATATACACTAAATTTAAAACCTTAAAAATACTAAATCTTAAACTCTAAACTATAAACCCTAAAACTATAAATTATAAATCATAAACACTAAACCTTAAAACTAAAACGCTATTCTACGAACTACTAAAATTTTATTCTCTTATATTTTTTTCTTATCAAAATTTTATTCGATTCACATTCAACATGAGTTCTACCACTTGTAGCTATTATCATTGTTGTCCATGTCAATTCAATGGAGTGAAGATCACTACCAGCTGAATCATCTGTCTTATACTATTTTTTTCTCTATTCACCTTTGTATATTTCTTGTTTGTTTGTTTTTTTACGCATTCTAATATCGATATTCTTCAAATAAGTTTAGAGCTCTTTGATCTTTTATAAATTTAAAGAATCATAATAATTTTTTACGTCAAGTTTATGAGTTTCGGATCGAAGGTTTAAAATTTAGGATTTTAGATTTAAGGTTAAACTTTGAGGTTATAAGATTTTATTTTGAGTTTTAGGTTTTATGACTTATGATTTTGAGTTTTGTGTTTAGTATTTTATGATTTATGATTTTGAGTTTTCTGATTAGTGTTCAAGTTTTGAGTTTTGAGTTTAAGGTTTAGAGTTCTAGTTTCATGTTTATGGTTTATGATTTTAGTATTTTTATTTTTTAAATTAATTAAGGTTAATATTTAATCTAATTATTTTCTTAAAAAGTTTATAATATATATAAAAATAATTTAATTAATCTTTTATTTTAAATAATTTATAATTATATATTTAGTCATTGAGTTTTTTGTTTTTTATTAATTGGTTTAATAGTGTTCAATGGTGTTTAATATTAATGATGTTCAACATTGTTCGACGTACGTGGTAGATTCATCCTTTTAAAAGTATTATAAAAAATAATTTTAAAAAAAATGGTTTTAAGATTTTAGTGTTTATAATTAGTCAAAAAATAATTTTGAGAAAATAAAATATTTATATTAGATATAATATTATAAGGTAAAATAAGTAAAATTAGATGATGTTAAAATTCGTTAATATTATGATAAATAAAATAAATTAACTATAATAAAAATTTATTTTTTTATAAAATTTAATTTAAAAATATAAATTATATATATAATAAATATAAATTTATAATAAATTTAAAATAAAATAATTTTATTTTCAGTATAATTAAATGATAAAATGTAAAAATAAATTTATTTTCAAACCAATTTTTTCACCATAAAAATTATAAAATTTAACATTTTAATTTAGGCGAAAAAACACTTCTAAACAACTAATTCCAAAAACAAACCGTACAACTTAAATAGAAGATTTCAAAATTCTATTTGTTATGAAAATTGTCATTCCATCAAGATCCATGGCTTCAATAGAAGATTTCAAAAATATTATTCTTGTATAGGATTTGCGTTTGCTAAACAAATAGAAACCTTGATAAACAAGTTTGATAAATAAAACAGAGAAAGTTAGAAGTTAAATTTAAAGGGTGCTGAAATTCCACAATTTTATTACCATTAGTTCCTACATATTCAGCATAAAAGTTCACACAATATTCTCCTGAAATGCTCATTCAAGGCTAGAATGGCATACTCATACAAACCGTCCGACTCCGCCTCAGGTCCTTTTCTAGGCACTACCCTTGTTGCAGATATCATCAATAAGATCTGCAGCATCTTGAACAGTTGCGATGTTTTGTGCATTGTCTTCTTCGACGGTGATGCCGAATTCTTCCTCGAGTCCCATCACAATCTCAACCTGGAATGGTGTTCTAAAGATTTTAACACAAACTACAAGCAATGATCTTTGAAGTTAGAAAATAAGTAATTAACAAATGCATGCTCTCCTTGACCCTGCAGGCTGCACATCGCTTTTATGTGCATAAGAGGAAATGGAAGAAAGCTTTGTAGATATGCAAGAGACGAGAGTACCGTATCAAGAGAATCAGCTCCAAGATCAATAAAGGTTGAGTCACCGGTGATTGGTTGGTCATCGTCTAGAGCTAGTTGTTTCCTTATTACTTCACAAACTTTATCCACGGTCTCTTTTTTGGCCTGCACAATGACATTTAGCTTCAGTCATCAGCAGTACCTATTCACCGTAAGTATAACCATCATTTCTACATAAATCTCTAGAGCATAAATAGTTATATATATATATATATGAGATAAGATCAAGTTACACAGTGTACAACTCTCTAAGTTTTAGACTTTTTTTTTTAATTTTTGAATGACTAAAACAGATGGTTCAAATTAACAGTCGGTTATATGAAGTCTACGTCGTCCATTTCAATAATTTGATCTTAACTCTCTCTATATGTTGTCAAAGGAGCCCCAAAGTGTATTCTTTATGATCACTATTTGGGGTGGGCAATACCGGGTACTCGACCAATTTAAATAGAATTGGTCCCGGTCCCGATAACCATCGGTTTCTGAAAATTAGAATCAACCCCGATTCCGGTTACACCAGGTCCAAAATTTTAAGAACCGACCACGTTACTCGTGGAAACCGGTTTCAATACCAAGTATCCGGTCAATTAGTTTATTCTTAAAAAAATTGAGTAATTGAAGAAAAAATATTTTCAACCACCAATAATAATATTAAATAATAAAATTAGAACATTGTAGGCTTGAAAATTAAAGTTTTAAAACTATAGTCATACTCATAATATTCATAAATAAAAAGAAAGTTTGATAAGAAAAATAAACAAAAGAATACTAATATCAGATATTTGCTATTGGTCGCGATCTCAATTATGACCGGGACCTAAATTTTAGATCCAGTCTCGGTCCTATCGGAACTAATACCATATAAAAATTTACCGGATCCGGAACCAGGTAACCGGGATTTTTGACCACCCCTGATCACTACCACATCTACAATATGAGAGATTAAAAAAACTAATATCATTGCATTTAGTCAGAAACATACAGCACAGCTAATTTGCAAGCGAGCAGGACGCATCGTAAGTGAGAGGCTGCTTCTTCTGTGGTTCACAAAAGAACCCAATTTCAACCCAGAAACCCTGCCTATGGCCTGTCAAAAGATGTTCAATAGCATTACAAATCAGAGTAATTTACACAAAAAAGAACGGTTCTAGAATAAACAACATTCTTCAAAGGTATCTCAACACCTTATTCCAAGCAGAATAGAAACTTAACTTTCGCACTTCAATAACTATAACGCAACATCAAATCATCATAAATCTTTCGTTCGTTATACAAGTAGAAAACTATCTTATGTTCTCCATAACAGTTTAAAAGTTTTAATTATTTACATCCAAATACAAATTAAAAGAAATCGAAAGAAAAAACCGGAAGAAACAGCAGAAGCAAAACAAAATTAAGGGAGATGAATTAGAAGCTTTCAGATCTCAGATTAACCAGATCAAATCATCCATGAATAAGAAGAGTAAGAATCTCAACATTAGACTAAAGTTCATAAACAAAAAGTAACATCTGAAATGAGATCAACTAAAACAACAAACGGATCAAGCTAAAATAACCGAACAAACAAACAAATAACAAAGAATATAATGAATAAATGTGTTGGTAGCTACAGATAAAGAAGAGAGAAGAACATACAAGGGAGTTGCGAGGTTGCACAGAGATGGATGAAGCAGCAGCAATGGATGCCATTAGATAAGAGGGGAAATGAGAAACGGCGGAGAGATCAAAGAGAGTGTGGGGAAGAAGATGGGTAGGTGAGCTGAGGGTTTAAGAGTTTGGTTTTTATAGCATAACGTGATTTGTCTGTATTAGGGGTGATTAACAGCTAGTGAGCTGTTTAGATTTAACTCGATCAAAACTTAATAAATATTCGACTGAAATTCTAACTTGACTTGATATATTAACAAGTTGAATCAATAAAGTTTAACTCGACTCGATAAGTTCACGAACAGTTAATTTTTTAAAATATTTTTTTAATAATTACTTTAAAATAATTACATTCAAAAAATAAATCTAAGTAATAATTTATGGATGGTTACTTTTGAATTTAGACTTTAAAAATGTTGTATACACTCTTTTAATATTTTTGGTTAAATTTATTAATTTAGGTTAATATTAAGCCTCATATGATAATATTAAATTTTACTTTTAGTTTAAATTAAAGTTTTTTAATGAGTTTAACGAGCAACGAGTCGAGTTCAACAATAAAATATTTTAACGAGCACGAGTTGAGCATAATTTTAACGAGCTTAACGAGCAACGAATCGAGTTGAGCAACAAATTTTTTTAATGAGCACGAGTCGAGCAATGCCCAACTCACGATCGGCTCGCTCGATAAGCACCCTTAGTCAATATTATACTCAATTAATTTAATGATTATATTAGGGTAAATTACGATATATGTCACTAAATTATAAGTAAGTTATATTTAAAATTATTCGATTATTAGAAATTATATTTAAGTCACTCAATTGTAAATAAGATTATATTTGGGTTACCCAATTAATAAAAATTATATTTGAATCACTCAATTATATTTAATGTTATATTTGGATTACCCTTAATATTTAAAAAAGATTTTATCAATTTGCGTATTAAATTAATTAATGATTTTAAATGAAGTATCTAATATTAACAAAGGTATATAAGTAATTTGGAAGAAAAAACAACCAAATTGATGTATTTTTTTAAAATATGAAGAGTGACCTAATTATAAACTTACCCATAATTGAGTGACCCAAATATAGCCTATAATAATTGGATAACCAAATGCAACCTTATCAATTACCCATAAATGAATAATGCAAATATAACTTTTAATATTTAAGTGATATAAATGTAATCATACCCATAATTGAATGAATTTATAATAATTTAATAAAAGTATCCGGGTGTGCAAAATCGGGTCCGGTTAACCATTAGCAAATTATTTCAGTTAAACGATAAATTCGGGCCACCCAATTTTTGACCCTAAACCGTAACCATTCTACCGGTTAACCGTTTATCCGATTAACCAAAAATTTTGGTTTGGTTCGGGTAATAGTTTTTATTTTATTTATTTATTAACGATATAAATTTTAAAAACATATTAAAAATATATATATATATATTTTTAAAAAATAACACATGTATTAGTATATTTTTTAATGTTAACAAATTAAACACTTAAATTTTATAAAATATAATTATAATTTTATTTTTCTAAAATTAAAAAATAAATTAAAATATTAAAATAATATATAATATAATAATATATTATATAATCGATCAGTTCGGTTAACCAATTTTTCTAGAATCGTAAACCGTAACGAAACTATTTTTTATAAAAAGAATAAAAAACCCAACCCTTAATTAACTTTTTCGGTTCGATTAACCATTTTTTCGGTTTGATTTTTTTGGGTTTCAGAATCGGTTTTGGTTTACTATTTTTTTTTTGCACACCCCTAAAAAGTACTGACCATTTTGTAATGATTTAATAAATTTATTGATTATCTTGTAACCTTTCAAAGATTAGTGATCAGAAATATATTTTTTCATAGTTTCATATCTTTTGATAACTTTGACATTGACAAAATTAACCTCTATATGATACAGTACAAAACCATTACGGTTCAGCTTCTCGTCAACAATACTTCACAAGATGTTGGCGTTTTCAAGATCAAACTCCGATGCATGGGGACGCGTATTTGTTTACATCTTGTTCCCAGCAGAGAGTCTCAGGGCAATTGAGATAGACTATGTTCACTCCTTTCAGTTGGAGAGCCGGGAACGAAGGGAACGAAACCCCGGCCACCGAACATGGGACGCATGAAGGTGTTATCAAACTTGCGCCAGTAGTAATGGACGGTGTGTGTCGGAGTCGTGAGAAGTGCGCGAATGCTGCTTGGTCGATGAACTCCCTTTGGACTATCATCAAAGGAGTTCATAGCACTTCCGAGAAACGGGGTCGTGATTGATTTTGGAGACGACTGTCCGGAGAGCATGCTGGTTGTTGCTTTGGAATGAGGTAGCAAGAACCTTATTAAAGGTTTAGTCAATAGTCCAAAAACCTGATCAGCCGAAACAACAGATATAGTTACCAACATCTCCGAAAACCGATCAGCGAGGCAGACAAAGAAAAACGAGACTTGGAAAATGATGACAGAATACAGAGTTCAGGCAGATGATTTGATCATGCTTAAGACTGTTATGCTTAAGACAGATAAAAAACGTGACCCGGAGACTGATGATAGAATATGGAGTTCAGGCATCTGATTAGGTAATTCGAATACGAACTTCAGATAAAATGCTACTAAAGTCTAAAATCTCCAAGAAACTGTTAAGCTTAAGACATAAAAAAAAGACTAGGCAAAGATGCTAAAATATGGATTTCAGGCATTCGAATTGATTTTTGCAAACAAGAACTTCAGATAAAGAGTTACTAATGTTATGCATAAGACAGATAAGAAAAAACAAGACTAGGTAAAGGCTGCTAAAATATGGATTTCAGGCATCAGATTTGATGGCACGATACAAATTTCAGCAATGTAAAACATGAATCCTCAGCTAAGACTCTACATCAGATTTTTAACCAGAGGCCAAGAAAAATAAAATGGCAACCAAAAAATAAAGGCTGAAGACATCTTACCACAGTGCTAAAAAGAACGACAGTGATAGTGCTCGTGATCATAATGGCATTCAATCGTGATTCGGTGTGCCCTCCCTTTGTGAACTGCATTTTCATCAAGTAAAAGCCTGTCAGATTTTCAAACAAATCTCTCTGCTCCTAGATCTGTCCCATGTTGCTCCAACTATTAACTTCATATATAGGTAATGTAGATAAGACCCCCCATGACCCTCCAAAGATATGAAAAAATCGTTAAAAATTGAAGATACCGTGTTCTTTTTGTCAAAATGTCCACTGTAAAATCCTTAACATAGCTTCATTCTCCATTTTTTCCTCTCATTCTATCACTAGTATTTGAACTTAAACAGACATCAAGCATTTTCTTTTTTAAATTTCGTCGTAATCTTTTAGAAAACTTTAATAGGAGGCTTTCTATGATGCATGATAGAAAAATATTTTGTTCCAAGAGAAATAAGATTATCCAGACTTTACCTGATTATATGCAAGTGCCATAGATACAGCACCTCTCATGAGACCAGACCACCATATTATGACCTGAACAAAAGATTACAAAGATATTGCAATGCCAAATGCCAAACAACATTATTAATAGATTTGGAAGCAAAAGAGATTGCCACAAACTCATACTTGTTGCTTAAAGCTGATCTTGTCGGTAGGTGATTTGTTGGCTAAGTTAGTTAAAAATGACAGGGGAAACACAAACGCTGCTCTTCCGGCCATAACCAATGCAAGTAGTACGGAACTAACTATAATTGATGTTCCAGGTCTGCAAAGAGGAGATCAAATCCAATGTCACAACAACGAGTCATGCTGTAAATGTATGTTATTTTGTACAAGTTGCATCATAGATAAAGGAAATGGAAAAGAAAATCTGAAAAATATATCTGAAAAATGTGACATTTTGTCAGACAAATGAAAAGTTGAAGCAGCAAAGGAGGTTAGTAAACGAACACAGACGAGGGTATATTCATGGTTGTTTAATTTTAACCGAACAAATGAACGAACATGAATAACTAAATGAAAATAATTTTTTGTTAGTGTTCGTTTGTTAAGGAATGTAGCTTGTTCGTATTCGTTCGTTAAAATAATAAATGAACACAAACGAAGAAAGATAAAAGAACCTATGTGAATAAATTTAAACAAACATTAACAAACGAACATATGTGAATAAATTTAAGTTTTTAAACATATACACCCTTCTGGTATGAAAAAATATATAAATGGATATATGTAAATAAATTTAAAATAAATAAATAAACAAATTACCGAATGTTCACAAACGTAATGAGCGAATGAGCCCTTTGTTCATGTTTGTTCATTTAATTAAATGAATAACAAACCTTGTTCATGTTTCTTCGTTTAATAAATAAACATAAACTTACTTCCCACCAAACAGTTCAGCATTGAACGTTTGGTTCGTTTATAGCCTTAAGCAAAGGTAGAGAGAATACCTATCATTTACAAATCTCCATGTTTCAATGTCCAAGGCATCCATTCCAACATGGAGGAAAATAAAAATCTCGGCAACAAATGACAAGGTAGCAAAGGCGTGCCTGTAAAAAAGATCTGAATCATTTGAGGCATATAAAGAGTTAAAGTTTTGTTTAAGAGGTGTTAAGCACCACACTAAAATCCAATTAGAAATAGTTACAAGGGTGCAATTTGAACATGAAACTACAGAAAGTCCTAGATTTAAGTATGTAAGATAACACTGCTGCTTAACAAGTTTTCTTCCCTCTTAATATCAAGGACCAATAAACTTTATTGTCTCTAAGGCAATAACATGGAGGATACGTACTTGGAAGTTATTCTTGAACTCTCAGTAACATTGTGCCAGGTATAATGTGACATCACAATCCCACAAAAGAACACTGTGAGAATGCCACTCAAATAGAACAGCTGCAGGGAAGGCAGTATTAGATTTATCCAACTAAAAATAAAATAAGAATTCAACAAACTGCCATATTATCCTAAGAAGAGTCTTTACTTCAGCCAAGATGTATGAAAGGTATGCCATGAGCATCATAAGAGCAAACTCACGGTCTGTTGAGTGCCTGGATAATGTTAAAATCAAGTACATATAATTAGTTCTTGACTACAAAGACAATGTACCAAAAAAATGTACTGTAATAACAAAATTCATGTTCAATTGAAGTCTTCTGTTAAGTAAACTTTTTAATATAAAAAATGATTAAAGCACTATATTTCTGTAAAACTTAATTCCCTAGAAAGGAGTATCAGATCTTATAGAAGTATTTTGAGATTTTATCTTTGAGAGCTAGTTGATAATTGATATAAAACCCAGATAGCATCTGAAACATACCTTCCAAAGTATAATGTTTTGATGATATAAGCACTTACAAGCCCAACCTAAACAGAAAAGAAAAATATTACCTCGAGATGAGCAATGTCACCTGACTCATGTATGAGTGTTCGATACAAATATGTTCAAGGATTTTTAAAAATTCTATGAATTTGGAGGGTCCTTAGAAGGACATATACCAATGGACAAAAATGCTTTGGACATGGAAATAAAAAATCAAATCAACATTAAGTGAAAGTGCAGTTTTGACAGAATGAAACATGTTTGTATGGAAAGTTACTTACAGCCACTCCAAGCAGAGTGCTTGCTACAAATAAATACAAAAACTTTCCAATAAACTCCAAAGCAATTCCAGGACTCGTATTAGTGAGGTCGAAACTTTGGATTGCATTGAAAAGCACCACTGATGTTGCATCGTTTACAACACCCTCCCCAAAAACCAGACTGTATAGTAATGGAGTCTCATCCTGATTAAGCACCTGTACCATCAGAAGAAGCTTCAGTTTAGTAAGTTTGATATGCCAGTCCTTCAATTTAGAAATGCTACTAAATTTCAATTTATGCATACCTGCAGTGTGCAAACAGAATCTGTTGCAGCAAAGATTGCACCAATTGCTGAAAATTGCAGAAAAAATAGTAAGATGCACAAACATTAACCAAGCCAATCTGAAAAATGAAGGGAGCAATAACGGAAAATACCTACAAAATCTCCCATGTCCAAGGAGCCAAGGTCCATTGCCTTAAAGAACTTAATAACACCTGTTTGAAGAAAAAGATATGGTATCACAACCACCAAATTAATCTCGAGAATATTAAGAAGTACATCAACAAACCAACTCAGACCCCTTATGCTGCCCCAAAAGCCACCCATAAAATAATACATAAATTAAAAGTATAGTTTATCTGTCAACTGCATCCTTTAAGTGGTAGAAAGTACCTAAAGATATTACTGTACAAGATATTAATGTACCGACAGCACCAAATAACATGATGGTAATAAAGTTACGGAAAAATTGCTTCTTTTTCACTGAAAACCTGGCAAAGAAAGCAGATATCAGAAAAGGCTTTAGAAAGGGAAATAATAAAGTACATGTAATCTTGTCTATTTTTTTTTTCCTTACAAAAGAATTTAATTAAAAACTAAACCTCAACATTGTAAGAAAGATACCTTTGTTCTTAATGTTTACAATGTTGAAAACAAGGGGAATTTCTCAATGCACTCAAGCTCACACTAGCTACATTACTTTGAACCCTCAGTTTTCTGAACCATTTGTGTTCAAAAGCCCCGTTTAACACATATCTGGATATGGCCTCCCAAAGATTACGAATGCATGAAAAGGCTTGGGAAAATTGAACATTCCCGTGGGGACAGATATCCATATTTGACACTCAAACTCGAGTCCAAGCAACATTGCAAACCATGTCTTATAACTAGGGATGAGTGGTTTAAACAAAAAAAAGTTTAACGTTCGATAATTGTTGCATAGCCATCTATTTTACCTTATATTAAGCTATAACATACAATCTCCATATTTTCCATTCAGAAGAGAAAGAAAAATGGAAACAGAACAAACTTACCCAGCATTGAATATAATAGGAGGAAGAAGATAAATAAAGAAAAGATCTTCACTGAAGACTAAAAGACGTGAACTTTTACCCCCACTCGTCCACAAGATAATGACCCCAGTACAAAGACCCTGACATAAAATCAATTAAAAACATACATTAGAAAAAAGCCGAACATATAATCCAAGCAACACGAAACTTAGCTGAATTGTTCATAAAAAGAATAAATCCGCATTTATAAATGTCAAACTCACAATGACAAGGGCAGTAATAGATTCATTCATCCATCGATTCTCCTCCAAAAGATGACCAATCACAATGGAAGTGCAAAGAAGAGCGACGAATAGGTTCATGGAGACCACAGAGGCATGGTCTGAATATAATGATGGCCACTTGGATAAGACATCAGCTAACTGTGATACCACCATTTTGACCTCTTTTTATAAACAAATATTGAACACAGTCAGTTTATTCCAATTGAAAGAAGTTATAGCTCAAAGCTTTGGATTCGAATTCTCCTTCAACAATGCATATCTTCAATAACTTTCATGTCACCTTAAGAACTCTGCAAAAAAAAAAAGTTAAACTCATTTCTTAGCATATCCATTCCCAAAACCTCCATTCCCCACCACCACCACCTTTGTCCTTTCTTTATGTTCTGTTTATGAGGCTGCTCCGTTTTCTCATCAACCAAACATTAAAAAATAAATCAAATCATCTGAGGAACCGATAACACAACATGTATGAAGACCGCATTTACGTTTCAGCATTTTATAACTATTCTTTTAACAAATAATTTTATATTTCATTGAATCAAAACAGAAGCAACACAACTAAAATACCCAAAATTTCTCTCTTCCTATACTGTTCTTTCCTCCCATTATCCCGGCAACCATACATCTCAAAAGAAAAATTCTGAAACTTACCGAATCGTTTCGGATAATCAACGGTATTTAGGAATCAGCGTCCTTTCAACGTTTTATTTTTCTAATCTAATTTGTGATTATACTGAAACAAAAACGAAATTTCGAAATCATCCAAAGTCCCACTGTTTTGCGAACAAAGTGCCACAATTTTCTTCCAATCAGCTTCGGATTTTTCGGTTTTGATGCGTTGAAATGGTTTTGAATTTAGAGAAATGGGATTTGGAGCTTATTTTATGGTAGGAGAGGCCGCGTTACTCGGATGAAGAAGACGTAAAACCAAATCAGAATCGTTGGATTTATTAAGAGATTTGTTTTAAGGTTAATCACATGGTTTAATATGAGATTAGGCGTATGGGTGTTCGATAGCTAAAGAACTTTACCTCTCCCTCCTTTGGAAAACTGTTTTAAAATAAGCGGCTAGTATAGAATACAAATTAAATTAATGGAAAGTACACTAATGGTCGTTGGAATTTTAAGGTATGTGCACTTTGGTCACTAAAATAAAAAATATTTTTTTATTAAAAGGCTTAACTCAAAAATAGGTGTTTAAACTATATATATATTTTGAAATAGGTATCTATAAGAATGGAGTCAGGACCGAATATTGGGAGGGACAAAGGTCTATTAAGTCTCTAAATCTAAAATTTGTGAGGGGCAAAAGCCTTATTATATTACTATTTAAATTAAAAAGACCTTAAATGTAATTATACCAATAAAATTTAAAATGGGCAAAAATCCCTCCACGGTCAACATGGCTCCATCTCTAGATGTCTAATATTTTTTGTTGAAATATGTGGCTAAAGTTTTTGTTAGTGTTTTAAGATAACACCGTTAAAAATTGTTTAACTTATAAATAAGTGCTCAAACTATATAGTTTTTCTGAGATAGGTACCTAATATTTTTTTTATCTTAAAGTTATTTTTTAATTTTTTGACTTCAAAAATGAAATATATTTGTCGCGACCTCTTAAAAAACGCGCTTTTAGGTGAAAAATTACTTGACGATTGGTTTTGAAAAAATATGAATTTATCAATTTTAATCTTGAAAAATCCATATTTTAGAAAAAATATATAATTTAATTTTTAAAATTGACTTGGAGTCGCCACCGGCCACTTTGGTAGGCCAGATACCATAAAACAAACCAGAGATTCATTTTAAAAATGTTGGGTTCGGGAGTCGGTTACGACGACCCTTACAAACGCCCAAAAATTGATACCTTGAAAAAAATATTACGTGGCATTGATACTTTGAAGATAGATATTAATTTAATTCTCCATTGTTAATTGAACATTATTTGAATTTGGATATCATTTTGATTTAGAAATTACATCACCTTTAAACTTGAGTTGAACGAGACGTCCTCTAGATAGGAAACCTCACCCAAATTCAAAGGAATATAACTTCCGCCTCAAAAGGTTAAAGTAAAATGCATGACCGTTTTTTATCTTGTTCATTTTAAGTTCTAATCCTAAAAAGGTTCCATTAATTAAGTGTTTAAAACCTAAGTTACTAATGTCGCTAGTTGTTTAGCTATCAATTTTATTTAATTCTAAGCCTAGGTTATTTTATCAAAATTCTAGGCTTTAATAACACATGAATTCGATGCCAAGGTACACTCTCTAGGTCAGCATCATGGTACGTCAAAATACCAACCTCTTTAGTGTATCCGAGACATAAGATTCAAATGCTATGTTACTAAATTATCTCTCTAATTAAATTAATTAATTAATTAAAGCGACTAGTCTTAGAGGGCTCTAAATTAATTAACTTAAATGTTTATTAGGTGACCTCCCTAAATATGCCATGCAATACTTAAAATAAAACATAGAACAAAGTAAAGGAACTCGACATTTTTATTAGAATCATGAGAGTACAAATCACATCAAAAATTATCATCATAAAGTGAGTACAAAAGGGACTTGTATTGATAAAGATCAAAAGGGACTAGAAACCAAACCTCAAAAGAAGGATTAGATTTAATTAAGTGTATAATTAATTTTAAAGTTTAGGATTTTTTCAATTAAATTAATTAATTAAATTTTCCTAACTTCAAATTTTAATTAAAAACCTAATTTAAATCTTACTTGGTGAATTTTAAGTTCTAAGGGTTGGATTAAATTCAATTAGGTTTATTTTTAAATCTTATCTTAGAAAATTAAAATTAATTAAGAGTCTTAATTAAAATAATTTCTAAATTTTTAATTAACCTAATTAAAGTTTAATTGGTGAAATTTGAGCTAATTAGACCTAATTAGTTTTAAATCTTATCGTTTAAAAATTAATTAAAATTAATTAAAATAATTAATTAAAAATATTCCCTAAAAAAGCTTATTTAAAGTCTAATTTGATGAGTGTTTTATGGTTTAAAGGCAAAATTAGACCTAATTAAGTTAGATTAATTTTAAAACTTATTCTTTTAGAAATTAATTAAAATTAATTAAAATTATTTAATTAAAATTATTTTCTAAATTTTAAGGATTAAATTAAACCTAATTAAAGTTTAAATTTTAGGTTATAGGGGGTCAAATTAATCCTAAATTAGATCTAACTAGGTAAAATTAATTTTAAAGTATCTTAAAAAAATATATTAAATCCTGATTTAGAACTTAAATAATAAATTTTAAGTTTTAAAATTAATTTCTTTACCCTAATTAAGTCTAAAATTAATTAATTTTAAACCTAGGAGGTCTAATTAGGAGTTTTAGGGACTTAATTGAATTATTTCTAATGGTTTAGGGGCTAACTTAAATTCTAGGGACTAGATTGAAAAACAAAATAAACCTAGGGGGACTAAAGGGCAGATTTGCCCATAACCAGCTAAAACACGCGGATCCGGGTTGAACCCGGATCCGACCCGCGTGCCCGACTGCCAAAACGGCAGCGTTTCGCTCCTGAATAACCCCCCTTGACCGAGTTGGCTCGACCATTTGGACCGAGACCAACTCGATCTGACTCGTTTTTCTCTGGGACAAACATCCGAAGCCCAAAATCTATGAAGGAAACAGATCAAAGCTGAACATTTTCAGGGGTGTTCTTCAGTGTTCTTCAAGAACACGAAGAACATTGAAGAACACGGTGAGGGATCACCGTGTACCCCGCCGTCAGATCCAAAGCGCCGCCGCGAAGAGTCGCTCCGGCGAGTTCGCCGGCCACCGTCCCGTCGCTCTCTTCGACACCGGAGGTAAGATCCGACGCTAGCAAAAACACCGGCAACCCTAAAACGTGCCGGAAATACCTTTTAAACGCTAGAAACACAAGAATCAAAGGTTTTAACACCTAATCTAACCTATTTAAGTTTTAAACCAACCAAACGAACTCCCTAACTACCCGGCCAACATCTAAACTCAACCTTACCAAGATTTAAGCATCAAAACAGAAAAGGAACTTGAAGAAATGGTTCAAAGGCTTACCTTCTGGCAATTTGCAAGCTTTTAAAACCAAGAAACTCGATTCCTCCTCACTGCTACTGTCGAAAATCTCCCCAAAAATTCTCCAGCTTTTTTCCCCCTTCACCAAATCGATTGAATCCCTATTTAAAGAGATTCAATTCGACAAACCTACTCTGATTCAAACACCACCTAATCTCCTAAGAATCCTTATCCTAATAAATCAAATCTCTTGAATCCGGCAACAAACTCCACACTCCCACGTTTCTGCTTTTGATTTTTTCAGATTTTTTTTTTAAACATTTTATTATTTTTTAAATTTTATTAATTATTTATTATTTAAATCCTAAATTCGTGTTGACAATATTCAAGATAAATAACTTTAAAATACGATAGAATTACGATGATGATAAAGAAGCTGGTATAAATTTATAGTGTTTATCAATGTCCACAGATACATCCCAATTCCCAAGTACAACTCAGACCCTGAGGGATACTAACAAGATCATCGGTTCCAAATTCTACAAATTCAGACATGAGACAACCCTTTTGGATAAACCTTCACTTTCCCTCTCACCAAATAATAAGTCTCTTGTCTTTCAAAAAAAAAATAACAAGTCTCTTCTACATAGGATTTAAACATATATTTTCCCCGCGGACATCCCCAGAAAATCATGAACATGAACATGAAAAACAACTTAAAACATCCGCAAAACATGTCTTTTTTAAGAAAAGGAATTCAGTAATTACTTACTTTGGCCATGATTGACTGCCTAGCTCAGATAATCGAGCAGTGGAAGGGTTGGTTTTGACTGTAATACTTAGACTAGAACATGAATCTGATGCTGGTGTTGTTTCATGGATTTAGAGCAAATGAAGAGAGGGCGAGAATGAAGAAAGTAAGGGTTGGGACTAGGGAGGCTTAATGCATAGGATCATGGAAATATGATATGGTACATGGACATTTGAGTTTAAATTTGAGAGAGTAATAAAACTCAAATTAGTTGAGACTAAGTATATTATTACTCTACAACAAGAGTAGATTAACTTTGTATATTTACATGCTCAAAATGTTCAATGGGTGAATGAGAAATTGTTGCTCAATGTTACAGCCATGATGTTGAAAAAATAAGATAAAAAGTAAAATATCTCAAACTTGTTGGGAACATAGATTTGAAAAGCTTTATATGTAAAAGCTCTTCATGTTATTATTACAGAATTAAATCACTTTTTATGGAGTTGCAGACCCTTCAACTGGTTGTAACCTCCAATTTGTTTGGATTAATTCTCTATTAAATATCATTTTATTTGCGTTGCTCTCTCTGTTGCAGTCTACCGTTTGTCTCTTATTTGCGTTGCTCTCAAACATTCCATAGAAACTCCGGCTATGATAGCATAGGTTTCGACTTTGCTTCTGTGATATTTTTATTTCTATTTTATATGATTTATTTTTATTATAGAATTATATATTTAACATCTTATTAACTTGTTTGTTTTGAATTACAGTTTTGCTTAAAAAAATATACATGAAGGATCTTTTTGTGAAAAGTAAGTTGTTGGTTGACTGCAGTAAAAAACATTAAAACATAACTACGTATTCCAGTAAAAATATATTAAATATATATCTCAGGAAAGTATATAATTGAAGTGTTTATTTATAAATTAAATATTTTTTTAATGATGTTATCTTTAAGAGTAGTTTAAAATTTTTGGGGTCTAATACAATTTATAAATTTTAGAATAGGTTGAGAATGTTTAGTAGCTTTTTATTTTAGAATTAATTAATTTTTAATATTTTATTTGAATTTATATGTATTTGATAGGTTAGATGCCATGTCATATAAAATATATTATGCATAACATGTTATCATCATTAAATTTTGACGGCCCAATTGTCATGATAGTTAAAAAATAAGTTATTTGTCAAAATAATATAGGTTAAGGGTTAAATTTATCGCAAAAAAGAAAATAAGGGCCAAAATGATAAAAAATATAAACGCTAAGAGTTATAATTATCTTTATGTCAATTATTTTTAATGATTTTTGAAGGGTTAACTAATAGTTTAGTCACTCAACTTTCAATGTATTTCTATTTTAGTTACTCAATTATAAAAAATTTTAATTTGATCACTAAAATTTTTAGCTTCAATAACTGGTACTTTGGGCTACGTAGGGCTTTAGACTTCCTTAAAGGTTTGGGCTTACATAACAATAATCTTACCCAATCTTCTTCCAGTCCAAACTACATGAAGATTTCAGGCAAATCTAGGGTTTTCACCATTATAAAACGGGGACGCCTATTACTTTTTCTACCAACTACTTGATCTTATCTGAGCAGAGAACTCGAGGGTTTCCTCCTTCCTCAGCCGCCCTCCGCCTACTGGCGCCGCTGGTGGCTCCGTCTCATGGCGGAAAGGGAGTGGGTTTTAAAGCCTATCGTTGTTTTCTGCAGTGAAGACTGCCCGCAGTCGAGAGCCTTCGGTGTCGGAAACCGATCATTGTCGGCTGTGATGGCCTTGCGGGCTAATTCCAAGTTCAAAAGATTTGGTATATTGTTTTTTTAATCGAAATCCTCAAGCTTTCTTTAACAACGAACATGATTCGATCTCCAGATTTGAAAACTTTTGTATGCTTTTTTATTTAAGTTTTATATCTGTATTTTTTATTCCAGTACATAAGGATTAAGAGGGTTTAGAGGGACTTCCCTTAATCTCTTTCTTGTGAGTTAAAGAGTAAGTGACATTTTTATCTATAGAACCTTAATTTCTTCTCTCATGGTTATGGTGGTTGCATGGCCCTACATCCCAAGGTACATATATACTCTTGCATAGCTGTTTATCTCTATATTTTTGTGTCTAGATTTTGATTGTTGATTTGGATGTTGGGATTCAGCAGATTTGCCAATTTGCAGAGATAAATCCAGATGTGTAGTTTCTTCAGGTGAATTATGAAGAACATAAGTTGATTTGCTATAATCTTAATGTTCATTTGTTGCCTTTCTTCTGTTTCTATCTCATGGGGGTGTATACAGCTTTAGTTGTACTAATGCTATGGTCTTGAATCCTTCTTTTAGGATGCAAATAAGCCTGTTTTTGCCACTTGTGTTCATGAATTTCTTTTACAATCCTTGTGTGTGATCTCTGCTATATTGTTGATGGATTGCTGCAGCTGCTTTTGTGTCTCATTAGTTTCGAACAATCATTGTTTTTGACCAGTCATCATGTTTATAATGATATATGATCTAACTTATGATGTCAACTCAACAGATCAAGAAGTTCAAAGATGCATTAGGTGAACATACTACGGACCAATGCAGCCGTGAGCCGACAAAAGGGATGGAGGAGAATCAGCCTGCCGTTGGCATTATCGGCGAACAAGGACCTTCCCTTCTGCTATACACCAAAACCAGTTCAACCAACTCCTGTTCCTGCATATAAACAGACCCGCATGCCTAATCAAGTTCCTGTTCCTGTTTCTGCATTCCTCCAACCATACATATTCAGTTTCATCTTTCCTGTGCTAAGATGTTCATGTTAGAAGTGAAGAACATAATATCTTATCTCCCATAGAGTTGTAGAACAGTTTGGATTTAATATTTTTGATGCTAGCCATGCTTGATTCAAGGGTGGGTGTGAATAATTTTTGAGGTTGTAATTTTATGTTTTAGAGGAAACCTATCTTTGGAAATTATTGTTTGCTCCATTAATGTGATGGAAATCATCAACATGTTAAAGTTTATGTGTATTTGAGGATCATATGTCGGCTAAGGAGGGCCAAACCCAGAAGAGGACCACTTACATAGTCAGACCATTAGAAAAAAGGTTTAATATCAAAATAAATATTTTTGAACTATCATATTTTTTCTTTCAAATACTTAAATTATTTATTTTCTTTTTAAATATTTAATGTTTTATTCTATAACTATTTTAAGGTCTAACTTTTATTAAAAAAAATTATATGGTACCCAACGGGAATAAAATATGTCAATATTTTTATTTTTTATTTTATTTCTTTAACCATTGCGCAATTACGAAGATTAGGTTCTAGGCCCAAACCAATAATAAAACTCTTATATTATATTTGTTATATTTTAGGAATTTGAGGAATTTTCTATTGCAAGTTACGTGGTTATACATAACCACATCAACAAACAAGAAGAAAGAAAGAAATTATCTAGCACTTTGTGTCGATATACTATTTAAAATTGGATTGCCTTTCGGTCATAAGAATGAGTTTGAGCACATTTTTATTGGAGTTGATAATCGAAAAACAATGATTACCTCTTGAATATGAGATCACATTCGAAAGGTTAAAAAAAAGTGCAATGGCATAAGTTAGTCTAGTATCCTTCCCATGTGTCAAAGCATTCAATTATAGTATTGATGGTCATTCTTTATAAACTCCCTCGCGTGCTCGTCTCTTACATTTTGGTCTTGTACAAATCGGTGATTGTTTGTTTTGTCAAGATAAGTTAAAAAGTCGAGAGCATTTATTCTTTGAATGTCTATTTTCTAGGAGAATTTGAAGGAGAGTGTTATATGTTTTTGTAAACAAAGAGATAGGAGATTAGGATGATGAGATTCATTGAGCATTAATTCAACTTAAAGGGAAGTCTTTGGTTATTTTTATTTTAAAAATTACTTAAAATTGTCATATATCTTATATGACGTGAGAAGAACCATCATTTTTTCACAAAAAACATATCAAAGTAAAGATGATATAGTTAATTCTATTAGATCTATTATTTGCATCAAATTACAAATTAGACACCAATAATGTATAGGGTTAAGCTTGGACAACATTTCAGACAAATCAGTCATTTCCTTCTTCAAGATTCCTTTATTTTCCACATTACTAAGCTCATTGAGCATTTGCTGCTAATTCAACCTAGCCAAATAAGAAAAAGGGAAGAATTAAGATTTGCTGTGAGTTATTTTCTGAAAATGAAGGGTAAAAAGATAAGTTTAATGGATAAAAATTTTAAAGTTTTAGTTTTAGTTTTGTGTTTTTGAAGAAATAAGGAAGTTAAAATGTTGACACGTGTCTAATTTTCAGTGGGATACAATATTTTTTTATAATGAAATTTAAAATAAGACCTTGAAATGGTCGCGAAATAAAATATTAGAATAGTTTAAGCAGTTGAAAGGGAAAAAAATATGATACTTTTTTTTTGTGTTAGACCTATGAAAAATGTTAGTTTCAAACTTGAAGATCATGGGATAACATATGTTAGAACACTTTGGGAGAAAATGATGGCGGCTTAGAGATTTCAAAAATGCTTGAAACATTTGCGTATAGGAATCACATACAATTTCATGATACATTCTTCAAATATTTTTAAATATGAGAATGACAATCCGATCTCCGGATGTTATCTTTTTCGATACCGTTTTTTAAAGTTTTCAAAAGAAAAACGTTGATTACACCTATCCAAAAATATGATCATGAAGTGCTCTAGATACAACTTGGCTAAAGTTGATTGGCAGAATGCAGAATGCAGAATGCTCCATAGTCATGACAATCTATTTAAAACAAATGCTTGCTAAAGTTCAAGAGCTTACGTGCAAATAACAGGGAGAAATAAGTCATTAACGGAAACACGAAGTCTCAAGTTAAGGATAAGGGGCAGATAGATAGTAGAACTCCAATGATCCTCACCTATATGAAAAAGATGAACCGGTGAAAGCGTACCGGTTTGAAACAGATGTAGAAGCAGGAACAGGATTAGCATCAAGATGACGATACCTATGGTTGTAATCTGTGGAAGTATACATCGGAATCAATCTGTCTACCAGGTTGTTTTCTCTCCTCAAATGATCCGTCTCACTTGGGTGTGCTGCCCTGCTTGAAGGTGGCAGATAAGGGTCAAACAATGAAGCACCATAGTGGCGTCTATAATGTGGGTCTGCAGCATAAGAATCTAAAGTAGATGCACCAGCGCGAGATATATGTGCAGTTGCTGCAGAAACATTCAATTGCATTTCTTGTGTAGCACCCAAATCATAAGTGTGATACTCTCTTCTAGCCAAGTAAAGAGGATCAGAGGGAATTATCTCTCTCTGCATAGGCACAGATTCCCTGTATACAACATCCGGTTGGCGTAGAGGCTGCTCTATAAAATCTCTATGGTAAGATCCTAGTCTAGGAGCCATATGAGGCTGAAAGCTTGAGTTTCTTATCTCTCCCCGAAAACCATAAGCCCCATAATCATTCTCATTAGGGTATAAATCACGATGAATGTCCTCTCTCCAAGTAAATGGCAACTCTCCATATGCAATTTGGCGATCCGTTTCATGAGATAAAACATGATAACTTCTGGCATTGATATTGGCATAAGGGTCTCTGGCAGATGCTTCACTGTATGAAGGGGGCCTGACTTCTATTGGTCTATCATGTGCTTCCCTATTTTCAGGGTGCTCAAGGATTCGAGCTGCTGCCCTTGATGGAGGAGAGTGGACAGGCAGTGCAGTTGAATGAACCGCAACAGGCCGGAACAGTTTAGTGAGTTTCCGAACCTGAAAGGGAAAATGCAGATGTCATTAATGCCAAAATGGTAAGGATCAACACTAAACTTCCAGGTAAGAAAACTACTCCTCACTTGTCTAGCAGTCAGTTCAGTTTTGAATTTGTTGTTCTTGTTATAATTTTCCTTGATTGCCTTCTTGAAAATGCTCTCCGCCAAAGGAAAACAATCAGCATGGACACTAAACCGCACCTGAAAAAGACGTCATTGTTACACGAATCTCTTAGGCAATGATGAAGAGTTGTAACAAAAGATGGATGTAACAAAATGGTACCTGAGCAGGGAAAGCCCCACCAAAAGCCTCAGGCTCAAGTTTCATGCCACCAGAAGAGGATGCCTTATAAACCCCATACATAAGCTTGAGATCATAATCATAGAGAAAAAGCTTAAGCCCTCGTCTGATACCCAACACAAGATCTTTTTTACCATTTGATACCCCCATTACACGGTACTGGAAACAATCGGACTTGGTCTTTGCATTGCACATGAATATTAGACCATCAATCTCTTCTTGCATTTTATTTTCTGATTCCTTTCCCTTACCATCACTCTTTTCTTTATTCTTGAAATTCTCCTCTGAACTCCCGTGCTTTTCCATCTGCTCATTCCATTTTATATTTCTCTTACCTCTCCGCTTTTCTTCATTTTTCCGTAGTCTATTCAAACGACCACCCCTCTTTCCCCTTTTTCGTATTTTGGTTCTTACATTCAACATAGTACTCTTTTCCTTGCCACCTGACTGATTTATATTTTCTTCTTTCTTTTGGATCTGCTGGCCATTCTCTACAATCTCCATACTGGTGGTAGCATCCTTTTGTGGGTTTTCTTCTCTTGTTTTTTGCTTCTTAGCATCATTTTCAGTTACTTTGCCGCTTTCTGACATACTCTTGTTTTTCATCTTTCGTTTTCTCCCCTGAACCTCAGAAGTATCAATGGCGTTTCTTGTCTTCAAGAAATTCTTGGCCATTGACTTTGCAGTGTCAGATTTGGCCCTTGACAAATTTGGGCTTTTCTTTTCAGATGCGTGTGATTGTACCAAATCTTCTGCAGCATTGTCACCTTTATTTTTGTTATTTTCTTGTTCCATGGTCTACTGACCCACAGTGTGAAAGAAGCCAAATGTGTTCCTGGTCAAATTTGCAGTCAAGCAGATAAGATTTTAAACTAGGAGAGGAATGGGTACATATCTATGTGCCTGTGAGAGAAACAGCACTAGAAAGAGAGACCGGTTTGGGAATGTCTAAGCACATTGAATAAAACCTCAAGGGAAAACACATATGGAATAAACCAAGATTTTAATACGGAAACTAGAAACATTTAAACACGGAACTTAATAATCTCTCTTAGCAGTGGAATTTGATTCTAAAATAGGCTCCATAGCAGACAGAAAAACATAGTACGTCTACAAAATACCCCCAGTGTAATCACCAGCAGAATCCATATCAAATAAACAAATATCGACTTGCTTTAACTTTTAGTCATGCCTCTCACCAATCGAAGTTATGAACTTCCTAATAATTATCTATACCAGAGCAGAGAAAAAAAATTGTGAAGTTACAAGTTGGATTTGGAATAGGATGAGGAAACTATCACCGAGAATGCGAGACATCTCCCTGCTTTTTTCCTATTAAGAAACAAATGTGCAGGAAACTTTCTTTTCCCTCATAGTGGAGGTGCCTGATTTCTATAAGAGGCTCCAAAGCAGACATGATAACATAGAATGTTCCCAAACACCTTCAGCATATTCACCAGTAGAATCCGTATCAAATCAAATCGATATCAATTTACTACAACTATATCTTGGTCGTGCATTAACTTCCTAATATCAATATCAAGAAAATGAATAAAGGTATAAGCTGCACTTGGAGAAGGATCAGAAAATGTCACCAAAAAGGAGGAAGTTCTCCCTTCTTTTCTCCTGCTTGGAACTTAGAAGAAACTTAACTGCAGCTTGAAGTTTATCCATTTTCATTTTCAGCAACCATCACATTAAACGGGGATATGGAAGAGAGTAAATAACATGTCATCTCATTTAACTCTTTTCTTCCCTTCCACCATTTTTAATAAATCTAGTAAGCATTCTCAATTTCAGTTCTAATTAACTCATTTCCAATCTAAATGTCTGATTAAAAAATTAAGAACATCCTAATTGTCAATACCAAAGCAAAGCAAGCAATACAATTTCGTAAAGCTTTAAGTTGGATTAGGAGCAAGATAGAAAACATCACAAAAAGGGAGATTTTTTCCTTCCTTCTTTTCTCCTACATAGACCTTAGAAGAAGCTTAACTTGCAATTTGCAAACGTTTGAAGTTTCTCAACTTTCACTCTCACCAAACACCACAATATCCAGGGACATAAAAGAAAGTAACGATAGCGTAGAACCATCTCATTTATCTCTTTTCTTCCTTTCCACCATCCCCGAAATTTCATTTCTAAATCACTCATTTTCCAATGTAAATGTCTTCCTCAATTCCCCCATAATTAAAAACTTCCTAATCTTTAATACCAAAGCAAAGGAAAACAAGTATGTAAAGTTACAATTTAGAACCCTTCTTTTGTCCTACTTGAAACCTAGAAGAATCTTAACGCAGAAATTGAAGTCCCTCAACTTTCTCCCTCTCACCAAACATTCCATTATCATCAAATCTACTCTAAAAGAATCTTAGATTCAATTCCAAATAACTAACTTTCATTTCAAATGCCTTTTCCAATTCCCCTAGAAAGGGAAAGACAAAGCTTATCGTTAATACCTTTCGTTTCATTGCACATATATCTAATCAGATCCTCAATACTTGTTTCAAGACTAACAAATTTTCGGAGGAAAAAGAAACAATCTCAATCAATCAACCATTCCAAAATCATAAAGGAGAACAAGAAAACAAATATTTCAAAAAAAAAAAAAATCCGTCCCTTACCTTCATCTATCTCCGCAACCAAACAGAAATAACAAAATAAAATAGCATTCCAGAAAAGGGAAAGAAATCAAGAAAAAACCTGGCTATGAAGCCTGATTACACAAATAAGGTATGAGATGCGGATTCGAGAAAGTGAAAATCTCTGAAGCAGAGGGGGGAAATGCGTCAGGATTTACACAAAAACAAACCCTACAGAACCTTTTAAAGTAATGGAAAAAATCCCAGTTTGTACTTTTACGATAATACCCTTTATATGTCTAACGAGAAATTATGTCATGTTCTTTCAATCACGAGACCAACTAATATCTTATTTTTGATTAAATAAATCTTTACTTATATTTATTATAAATAATTTTTATTAAATAACGTTTTATTTAAAAAAATATATATTTTATTAATTAATCTTAAATGGTGTGGTGAAAAGACATGAAATAATTTTTTTACACAAAAAAAGTAAAGAAAAAATAAAATTCATCACGTTAGTATTTATTTTTGAATGAGAAATAAGGTTAGACGTTTAAATCTAAATAAGATAATTTAAAATAAAAAAATATTAAACAAATTTTGTTCATCATATAATTTATGATAATTTAATGAGATTTATTCAATTTAATATATTTTTAAATATTTATTTATTCCTTAATAATATGTAAAAAAGTGATAAAATTCATCTTTAAAATAAAATAAGAGAAAAAATTCTGATTAGGTAAACTCATAAATGATATTATAAACAAATTTTATCTGATATTTTTTTAAGTAAAAGAATTTATGTAAAAATAATACCTAAATGTCCTCTTTCCGTAAAAAAAAAGATAAGAGGTTAGTGCTAGCATTGGTCATTAGGGTAGATAATAACACAAAATCAAGTGATTAATTATGATATACGTATTATAGATATTAAATTATCATTAAAAATATATATTATAAATTACTTTTATAATTCAATAAAGGATAAAATTATAAATATTAATAAATAATTTTACTTCAATTTATATAGGAGAATATCGATATCCAAGATATATGTGAATTTGCGTAATAGTTTATCGTTGTTCAAACTCCTTTTCTTCTCCCTTCAAAGCTTTTTCCCTTCGTCATTTCAAGCAACTGACGCAGTTTTCATTGTCTGCCTGTAGAGGCAGGGACGGAACTATGTTGCTCTTCTCAAATTTTTTAGTATAATTATATTTAAGGTCTTTCTTATTTTAAATAATAATAAAATAAGATTTTTGTATCTCTTAAATTTTAAATTTAAATATTTAATAGACTTTTACTCCTTTTAATGTTTCATCCTGACTTCGTCTCTGTATAAAGAGTTCAAGATCTTTCGGCCTTTTTAATTTCTTGAAAACATTATCCTCCCTACCGTGGTTAAGCTTTGGTAAGGTCTTAAATTTGGTGGTGTTTTAAGGTTTTGTCTTAAATAATATAAGCAGCGACGAAGTTGCGTGGGGTGGAGTGGGTACCCCAAATTTTTTTTTTACACTTTCATCCTTTGTAAATATTTTTAAAATTTTAATTTTTTATTTTTTTCTACTTTTAAATATTTATATTTTGTTTCCCCTCCTAAATCCTGACCCTGTCCCTGAATATAAGGTAATGGTTCATTTTCGTGGAGAAGTATTGAATCAAGATGAAGTTGCTTGATTTTTTAGGGTTTGAACCCTAAACCTCTCAAAAAATTGGTCCAATTTTGTATTTTATTCGTCTTTGTAGGGACTATATTAAGATTTACAGCTCTGAATTCGTTTTGAAGCCCCAACTTTGATAAGAATAAAAATAAGTTTTTCTTATATTGCTAAATCTTTGGAGTTTATGAAATTATGATGTAATTATTTTCCATACTCGGGACCTATATGTAAAAATGTTTGATTTGGTAGGTTTAATGGGGGATTCTTTATTTAGTATAATTTTTTGCTTTCATGCATTAATTTTGCAGGTAAGATCTTGGACAAGTAAGATCTTGTTTTACATTGTTGTTGGGACTCAAGGATTCTAGCTCCGAGAAAATACATTTTTTTTAAAGTATTGATTATATTAGAATAAATCTAATTTAATTTTTTTTTTTATTTTGATAACATTTACGAAAATATGTTGCTAATTTATTTTTGAAAATATAGATAAACATGTTCACAAACGCTAAACGAACGTTAAATGAATGTTTGTAAACATTTAATGAACCGAGTTCGAATAAGACATTACAATTTTAAATAAATATGAATCGAGTTTGAACGTCTTTAAAATTAAATAAATAAATACGCGGCGTAGTCGGTTTCGACTCCAATGTCTTAACAATTTTATCCCACAAAAGATGTTCCCATGTATGTTTCTCCATATGTATCAAAGTAGGTTTCTCAATAGAGGATTAGGGTGTTATAGTTATATTTAGTGTAGTCCAAGAGCCTAAACTTCGAATCGAATTTTATTTAGACTTAGTTTAATATTACTATTAAAAAGTGTGTGATTTAAGGGGAAAAGGGGAGATAAATAATATGACAACAAAAGTTACGTTTTATCTTCATTAATGATTGAGTTTTAAAATAAAATCATTTACACTCAAACCAAGTTTTAAGTAATAAGATTCGAGTTGAGTCGAAGTTATTAGATAAAGATTCAATTATACCCTAGAGAACACTAGGCTCTGATTTTTCTAGTGGGAATGTGATCCTCTATTAATAGATGACAAAAAATCAGCAAAAAAGTTGAACGTGCTCCTATCCTACATGTATCCATATCCATCACAAATCCGAGTCCGGTTAACACAAATAACTACTTTACAACATGGAGATTGGATTACACACCTGCTGCTATGATGATGGTGATGAAGATGATGATGATGATGCATCGTTCCCAGAAGTGTCGTTCGTTTGTCTGGCAGAAATAACTCTGTCAAGGGTTTGATCAGGGACGGCAATTCCAGTAGTCTCAAGGTCCGCAACAATGGCAATGGCGGCATCTAGTTCTCCGAGGTCAATACATAATGAGATTACTTCATCATAGAGGGGACTGTAAGAGAAGAGCAGAATTAGATGGAGAGCTAATCTGAATCAAACAAACATGTCCTACTAATACAGTGGCATGATAGGATATCGAAATCTGGTAGAGATCTAAGACCGCATTTTTAATTATGTTGCTTAGAACCAGCTGCAAGTGTCAAACGTAGGTATGTATAAGTTTTTCCATGTATAAATACATGTTTAAAAACGAGTACGACAAGGGCGTCAAACACAAATACTTCAAAAAAAAAAAAAAAGAGTCAGATGCTGATATTTGACACCCCAGTCTGGATAAATGTCCCAGCCCAATTTTGACAGCTAGAATCAAGTTTTTTCTCAAGATTTCCAAGTATTTGGAAGGTCCCTTAGAGAACCATATCCTCGTATCCATACCCGTATATGCATCAGACAAGGGTGTCAAACATAAATACTTAAAAAATGTACACTGTAAACCAGTATCTTAATTCACCAGAGTAAGGAACATGCCATACCTCCCAAAGACATAACCAAGACTGTGTGTCTTCTGCAAGATCTTCAAGAAGGCTGAAGGCATAGGAGCCTTAATGGCTGCTCGCAATATCATAGCACAATCCCCAATAGTGGGTGTTCCACCCAGGTCAATAACCTGAATAAAAAGTTATGAAACTTCACTAGTTAGAGTGAGAAAAATAAATGCCAAAACTCGAGGGAAATGAAAATGATCCTCTGTTGCCCCGACTAATCTGACATATATGTCCATCGAGTATTCAAACATGGGTATTAAATCTAACCCTCTTAAGGGGTCCTCCAAGTACATGGAAAACAAAACTGAGGATACCCGAGTTGGACACATAAATATCAGACACAATCAAATTCAAGTAACATAGAAATGATCCACTTGGGTAAAAAACAAAGTATATCAATGCAATTTCAAATGCTACCTGATCTAGAAAGCAATCAAATAAACCATAATAGAAGTTTATAATGTCAAACTAATAATTTTGGACTACAAAATAGATAAGCAGATGAAAAGTGAATATGAACTCAAAATATAAGATATTACTATTGAACACGTAAGTATTCCGAAAATAAGAACATGCCTTTTGCATTACTTGAATTGCCAACTCAACTTCCCATTCTTGTGACCAACGTCGAGGAGGTTTATTTTTAAGTTCCCGCTCCCATGTCCAACCCCAAACATCTGCTATAGTGTACATGTCTTCGACATCAAACACCTTTCTATCTCTCAACTCTTGAAATGCTTCAAAAATATCTTCAGGAAACCAATCTTCATCATCATCATCCTGCATCCCGCATGCAAAAGATGTATCAATGTCCCAAATTTTGACTGAAAACCACTTGAGTTTATGTAATAGGCATGAAATGGACTTTGGGAAATATACAGCACCTCGGGTACTTCTATAAGATAGAATATATCAAACAACAGTATCTCTATTACCTCAACAGATACTCGAGAAGACCTTCGTCTTGATTTTTTGGATCTAGTTGTTATTTGGTCAGAGTCTTTCAACAATTGAACCCCAATCATTTGGAGAGGCTTTTTAGCTTCCACCTCCTTATCCTTAATCCTGTCTACTTCCTGGATTTCTGTTTGTTCCACTTCCTCCTCTTCTTCACCTTCACCTTCACCCTCATCCTCTTCAATATCTTTTGCAGCATCTTCTACAGCATCACTCTCATCCAGCTCATCATCTGCGACTTCTGATTCACCCTCATTTATTGGCTTCACCTGATCAACCTGAAAGCCTTCTCCAAGAAATCGACGTTTCCAGAATTCTGTATTTCCTTCTTCCAGCTTAATCCGAGAAATTAGTTCATCTAATTCCTCATCAACCTGCAAGAGAGACACAAACAAACAAAAAAATACTTAAATGTATTCATATGCAAACAGTATGATAAAGAATTATATTAATAAAATATAACCTCTTCTTCCTCCTCCTCCACTGGTGGAACCCAAAGAGGTCGACCACGAGAACGATTTATTCTCCTTGCTTTCTGGACACGCTGGTAAAGAACATTTCTCGTTCCATCGGTTGGTAGACCTTGTGCTTCAAGCTCTTCCTTTAGCTCAGACACCACCATCTTACTCGCAGCCTTGGGTTTTAAAACATTCTGATCAGGACCTTTTATTATTTTCTTCAACCTCTCAACAACTCTTACATAATCAGATTCTGATGCATCACCCAAAGCTGCAAGTCCTTCATTCTGCAAGGTTTTCAAAAGCTTCCGATGGTGAATCTTCCATTCCTCTAGACATCTTTGCTTGAAGGAGGTTTCCATAGGGTTTGAATATATAAATCCAGTAGCATCAGGATCTAAAGGTGTTTTTCCTCTTCGAGGCACCCATCGCTTGCGTTCACCTGTAAGTCCACCCTCCTCAATGTACCTGAGTTTTAAAGATAGTAAATTGTTTAGAAATCAAATTAATATCATCAAAAGCTCCACTTAGGATAACAGCATCATTAATGACAAATTTGTCAACAGGCTAAATTGTAAAAATATGATAGAAACTTCTTGGGCACAGTTTTCCGTGATGTGAACTGAATCTTCCACATGATTAGAGGACTATGAATAAACTACAAGAAGTAGAATTGGCTGTTGATTAAATGGCACACCTTGCAATGTAATCGATCTCATAACCCAGTTCAGCTTCCTCCTGTAGAGGTTCAATCCACGAGCTTACTAGTGTTCGATATTTTCTACTTAGAATCATAGCTCTTGGTGGAATAGGTTGGTTATCTTTGGACATGGCTTCTAGAGCTTCCAGCAGTTCAACAATTCTTCCTGATCAAATCATGAGTGAACGGTAATTAAATTAAATCTAAAACCAAGAGAAATAATGATCATACAGAACAAATTTCAAGATACCTTCTCGACATAATGCTCGAAGATACAAAGAAAGTGGATCATCAAAGTTTCCTTCATTGTGCAACAATATTGTTCCCCCTTCATAGTTCTTTAGTGCACGAAAATGACGAATAGCTTCCCTTACAACACAGTACTTGGTAAAACACTCCACTAACAGCCTGACATATGGAGAATGGCATCAGCCGTCATGAAGAAAAAAGCAAATAGCAGGAAGAAAAAAGCGACACAGTACTTTGGTCAAAAAAGAGGAAGTACACTGCAAACACTTACATTGCAAGGTGAAGATGTAGAAAGCATGCACACATAGCATTCAAGTATACATTTCATTAATGAATTTTAACAGACAAATAATAGCTGGTCTCAAGTAGATTATATTTTACAAATTAAACAAGCAACATGAATAAAAATTTGAATTTCAGAAGCTACCAAGGAATCACTCTCGAGCAAAGACAAATAATACATTGTTTGAGCAAAATAGACCAGTGGTGTATTGAAGTTTCTATTCATATGAAGAGTAATCATGCGTGAATCCCAGGATTTAAAGCTAACTTATGTGGATGAATTTTTCTGGGAGCAGGATATCCATCATAAGTTACACATCACAATAACATAAAACTTACTGACAGAAAGCAAAAAGAGATCATAGACTTGATAGGACCACGAAATACTTGGAACTACTCCAAGATGTTTTAAGGGTAAATTATTCCAGAGGTTGCATGAAAAAGATTGTAGATAAATAACTTAAAAATGGATTCCCAAATCAAATAATCACAAGCGTTGCTTAAAATAAATGCTTAGTCTACAGCAATGTGCAAAACTTTATGCACTTCCATGATCACCATGACCTACTTCTTTGGAGCATCCAGAGTTCTGTGAATTCTAAGTTATGGGAAGCATTAGATATAAACAGAACCACAATAAAACCCAAACAACAAAAGGTTGTAAAAGACAAAGGAGAGAGATATTAAAGACATCAAAGAGCAAGGGAGCCTCTCTTTCTAAACAGCTTTAAATTTTATTCAATAATCATTAACCAAACCCATTTTTCCTACAATTCAGTTACAAGTTAAGTTGGATTTCCATCTAATTATCTAAAAGCATATAGTTTTGGAGGAACGACAAATAGAAGTTATAATAAGCTAAATATACCAGATGAAAACAATAAACAAACAAAGCAATCCCATTAACTTTGACTATTAAGCGACTATGGTTTGAAGATAAAATAATGTTACTTCCCTAACTTTTAAATAGGAAATACTCCATACAAATAAAGCATATTCACCAAGAAAAATGCATCAGGTGTTAGAAGTATAACAGGAAAACAAAAACTTTTCCTTACGCGTAGGTTTTCACATTAGGCTGCAAACGCTTGTGGTCTTCAACCATCATCCCAAGTAACTCAGCCACATCTTGCACCCTGCAATCATATTAAAATCCAACATACAGGGTTATGGAAATCTCTTAGATCCTCAAATTTGTTTGAAAATTTTCATTAAGTGCCTTATATTTGTTTAAAATTTTTTATTAGGCCTTCAAAGCTTTTGAAAAATTAAATCCCCCCCCCCCCAAAAAAAAAAAAATGGCTTCCCAAGTTCCGTCATTGCTCTTAGAGCATATACAGTTAATATATGAATTGATAATTTTTTTTTAATTTCATTTGAGGACTTAAAATAATAAGGGTGTCTTATGGGATCAAGAACCAATTCTATGTCACTCAAGTTTCAATATGAAATTTACTATTTCATGATTATAGCCTTACACCAGACAGAATCAATGCCAAATAAATAAACAGAAAATTTCCATGTCCGGCAGAAAAAACAATGCCCCAAATAAAGGAAATTGATGACAAGTAATGTGCAGAAGTAACCTGTCATAAGATTCAGCTCTGGTATATGCTTGGATCACCCAATTATATGTTTCTGTGTCAGGTTTCATATAGTCTGTTATACAAAGACAACAAGGCACGTTATAGAACCCTGGAAAATTTTGAGCATTTTATGCTATGAATGTTGACAAGAAGAAAAATAAATGCAAACCTTCTCCATATTCCATGTTCTCAAATGTACCAAAAGCTATTTCAGGAATCCCACATGTTGCCTAAGCAATGAAACAGATGAATTAGCGGCAGTATCTAACAAACAATAGAAAACGATTCTAACAGAAGCTAATAAAACTCATCAAGTATTTAAAATGCTGTCAGCAACACCATAAAAATATATCTTCCTTTCTTAATGAGACAACACAATCCCATTGCTTGAAGGACAAAATCGAAAAAATCAGTACAAGAAAACATCATCTCATTTCCAAACAATTGGCAATAAACAGACTTCGCAAATTACATGCATCAACCAAAACACACAGTGACAAAACCCATAAAGTTTGAAAGACGAATGCAAGCTACGAAGTAAATCAAAATATCAAATGCAAATATCTCTTTACTAATTAATAAGAGCATTGATTTTTTTTTTTAAATTGAACTCCATCAGAAAATTCAACAATGAAAGTTGAAATGTCATACACAAAATCAGAAAACCTACTTGCACGCTAAGGAGACAGTTGAAATGGAAAGTTGTTGCCATCCGTCCTGCAGCTTCCATTTCATAGGCAATGTCTAATGCATTTGAATGATCACCAGCTTTACAATCCTCCTCAATCATTAAATCATACAACTCATTTGTAGCTCTAAGCCCACCTTTAGCACCCTTCAAAAACACAGCATTGGCATCTTCCAGATATTTGTTCCTTACAAGCTCCTCTGTCCAGAAAAAATTCAACAATTTAGAATAAAATTTATCACAATCCACATATATAGAACACATACAAGTACAAGTGATTGAGTTCTATTAAGCATTGTACCAACAAGAATAATCCAAGCTTGACGAATGTCATAGTTTAACTTTTCCATTGCTGCAAGGACTTCCAAGCCTTTGGTTGCAAGCCCTTTTGACCCAAATAGACGAATCATTGAAACAAGCGTTTCATGGAGAGGACGAACACCCGCAGCCAATTCCCTCCTCAATGCTTGCAGCTACATTCCAAATTCCAGAAATTTTTGCTCAAGATATAAGAAATAAAAGCTCGAACCCATTTGACTTTTAAATCTATGTAAGCCAAATTCATCCAGTTCCACTAAAAAAAATTGAGTTTTCAATCAAAAAGAAGACAATTCCACTGAAAGAAAAGAGAAACAGATTCATTTCATCCAAAGAATCCAAAAAACTGGGAGAATTTGTACGGTAAAATTAGGACATTTACCGCGCCTTCAACATCACCATTGAGAACGTGAGCAACGACAAGTCCATGGAACGACCTGGGGCCGGGAGTGAGACCGGCAGCGATCATGTCGTAAATGATATCGGATACACCGAAAGTGTCTCGGGACCTGGATCTTTGCATAAGCTCTTCCATGAAGGTGAGACGAAGCGATTTCTCGAGGGCCGAAACACCGGTAGAACCGTTTGGGGAAGAGAGAGTGGCATTTCCTTCATCTTTGTCGTCTTGGGATTGGCGCTTTTTCCTTCTGGATGATGGTTTCCGCTTTGGGGTTGAGATTGCGGCGGAAACTACGGCGTTCCGGTGGCCGGAGATAGATGGAAGGGAAGGAGGGAAAGCGTGGGAGAAAAGAAGGGACATTGGTTTTGGCTTGAGTGGATAAGAGGGAGAAACAGAGACAGGGTTTAAGGAAATAAATAAAAATGTTTTTTTACCGAATTGAACGTTGAGGGAGAGGGCACGTGACTTGTGAAGGTAGCACGCGGATGATAAAGTTTTTTTATAGGATAAAATACACAGTTCATCACTAAATATTTTTTTATTCCTGTTTTGGTCATTAAACTTTTAAAATATTTTATTTAATGTCAAAAATTATTCTTGGTCATTTTATCTTATTTTAATTTTTAACCCATGTGACATTAGAAAAACCCGAGTTACTGTCGTTCAACGAAAGCAAAGAATTGTTCTTGTTCAAATGGTCCACTACGTGACAACTTAAGGAGTGAGTAAAACTCGATTCGAGATGAAAAAATTAATTAATTTAATTTAAAATTTTATAAATTCAACTCGAGATTTTTTAAAATAAAATTTAAATTAAAAATTAAAAATTGAATAAATCGATAACTCAAAAATTTTAATAATTACATGGGCTAATTGTATGTTTATCCTCTATAGTTTATTTTTGTTTTTTTTTTAATTTTCTTTTCTTTAAAATTTGGTCATTTTCTATATTTATTTTTATTTTATTTAATATAATTTTTATTTATATCTTTTATACTATGTTATTTAATTTATGCTAATTATTTTATGTTTTTTAATTTCGTATTTAATTTATTACTATTCGTAGGAAAGTACGTTCCAAAAGCTTTGGGGTCATAAACAAAGTCATTGTGCATTCTTTGAGTATTTACCAATTTCAGCATTCAGTTCATTTACCATGTGAACAAGTTGTGGATTGTACAGGGAAGCGGCGTGTTGCAGCTCTTGTGAGCATCCGCCATTGTTGCCTCTCATTGCAAGTTCTGCCGGAACACAATCCAATGGCCGGTGCCAGTCACTAGAACCCTTCGTGCTCCTTGTTTGTATTGTTTCTGCAATTCAACATAAAATCAAGAAAGGATCGGTATAGTATGACATTCGCATCGAAATCCGAGTAACATGGTAGCTGATGTCCTAAATCCGTTTGGTTTTAAAAGATTACCATCAAGTGTTTGATACTCGGAAATGAGAAACTTGACATAATCAGGCAAACTGTATTGTCTGGATCTTACAGAGAATGGGACCAAGTAATAGCTGTTGACGAAATCGTTACTGCCAACGGTGACGAGGATGAGTGCTTGGCTTATGAGTGGACGAGCTTGCTTTGATCCGACTGAAGCCGATGATCTTCTCTTGTCTTGAAACAACTCCAACTGTCTATACATTCTCAGTATATTTACCTGCAATTCCAACGTTTTAGGACATCATTTCTTCTACAAACAATTCAAACATGGCATCTGTATTCAAGCAAAGCTAGCTATAAATCGGATAAACCAATAGAATCTGGGCTCAGATATGGCAATGGTGATTCTGATAAACCAATTTTCTTACCTGCAAAGCATTCAAATGACATAAACAAACACATTTATATTGCAAACAACAGCAGATTTAGATTGCAGTCATGGTTAACAAGTATTAGCAACGTAACCAATCAGGTCTGGGATGTTAAGGCCATTAGAGAAACGCTCAGTGGGGATTCCTGTCAATCCCGTAAGGCGGTGAATCGGCCCGGCCCGAGCCATGGTTTTCAAGGTAGTTATTGTTTCCGCTGTCAACAAGCAAATCACCGAAAATGAAGAAGCCTCAGCTACACAGCAATGCACCAAAAGGCTGCTATCAAGAAAGCCAAGACCATTGACGAAGCCGGAGAAGCCATTGATATTATCATAAGAAAACCAAAGAAGAGTTGGTTGGGAATAAGAAAACAATGGTGTTGCTTCTCATAGACTTGGAATTGCAGCCAACATTGAATTAAAGCTACCAAAGCAAAAAAGGGAGTTTTTTCTTCTAGTTCAACATAATTTATACCAACTTTTGCCACCTTTACTAGGAAATTTATGGCCTAGTGTTGCATTTTTTGTTGCTTAATCTGTCTGTAAAGGCAACTCGAAACAGAATAGGCTTTCAATGATAAGAACATATGCAGCATGCGACTGTTTATATAGTACCATCTAGCTTGGAGATATACTCTGAATCTTTATGTCATCTGAACTAGTTGCAGGTTGCAGTTCATGAATCCGTGTCGTGTTTGTGCATTTCGCTGATCGAATATAACCTGATAACAAAAACGGGGACTGTGTTCGTGTTTTACTGATAAAAAGCATTCCTTTCTCATCAGTCCATTCTATAAAAAATATCATATAAAAGAAAACAAGTTCACAATTCTAATTTGACCAAATTTTCTGCAATGGCTTACAAATCAACCCTTGTAACTGTATGTTAAGCAAAATACAATTAAAACAAAACCTCAAAGCTAATCAACCTATGTTATCTGGACTATTCATTTTCCTCCTTAGGCATACACGTGCACAATACATTTTCAAACATGAGCATCCATCTTCATTTTCCGCATTCAACACACATCTCCGAGTCCGGATCAAAATACTCTAGTCTGATAATATTTTTGATAACTAACAAGAGTACTTTGAAGCCTTATCTCAACACATGAAACATGCATTTCTTGAGGGTGTGGTGTCCAAGTGTTCAAGACCTTTCAAGAATGACCGAATCGCAAGATGCTCCGAAGCATATGTCATGAAAGAAGCTAAAATAAGTCCTCCAACCACCATTAGACCCAATCTGGTGAGAAGATGTCACGGATGATGAAATTTAGAGTGGTTCAATAATGATAAAAAAGAAGGATTTCCAAACATTAGATTCAATGTTATAACTCCTAAAACACTCCATGATCATCTCTATGTTGGTTGGAGTCTGTGTTACTCGGTATCAAAAAGGTATGTTTCTGACACGAGTATATTTAATAAGATCCTTAATGTACTTCCTTTTGGAGGGTCATACATCCATACCAATATCCAAATGTGTTAGACACAGGTATCAGATATTGGTAAGTACTTCAATAAATATGAAGAATAAAAGTAATAAAGCCATGTCTTCATTTTTCTTGCCATACTCATGTTTGGCATCTGTATCTAATGCATTTCCGTTCATGGATATAGATATATGACCAAAGATCCTCTTAAGTCAAGAAAAACATGGAAAAAAATGATGTCTGAATTGGACATACACCGATACACCGTACACGACACCTGCATTAGGGTCCTGAGCAACATAGATGACGGCAAAAACATACGAAGAGATAACGCTAGCACTTATCATCTTCTTTTTTAAGTTTCTTCAAGAAGATTAAAAGCCTTGAAAATGTTTTCTACTTTTCTTTCATGAAGGCATGCGAAAACAAGAATGTTTCGGTAGAAATTACCTCAAGAACAGAGCAGTGATCCCAAAAATACATGGTAAGGATGGGGCGGCGATAGCCAAAAACACCATCCCGAACCCATAGTACCAAGAAGCGACATCACAAGAGGATGCATGCCGCTGATGACCTGAAAAGAACATACAAGAATTATCAACCAATATTACAATAAAGAGAAAAGGGAACTGAAATAATCTTTTATCATGATCATGCACAATAATTTATGTACTTGATCTAAGTTAATAACCTTTTTGAGAATCAGAATCAAAAGAATCTGTATAAGAGGAAACTGGTCCTAAACGAGTTGTTCTTCTTCCCCACTGATAAATCAAATGAAGAAAAGCTCCGAACAAAAGAAAGAAGATCGTAAACGTCCATTCATGCATCAAGAGTAAACCAGTCCACGGCATCACTTGTCTAGGCACAATTGCTATACCAATTCCAAGGGACACCACAGCAACCATAAAACAAACGAAAATTGAGATCCCACCAAGGTAGGGTGGCACCTTGGTCTCTCCGTTGCTAGGAAACTGGATCACACCAAAATCAATAAAAGTGAGGAAATTAATAAGTTCACATCAAATTCTAGTAGACAAAGAAGGTAACAAGATATAATCAAACCCGGGAGAATTCAGCTAAAAAGATGAAATAACTAACTTGATTGTTTGCGTTAATGGTGGAAGATGAAGAAACACCCGTGTATGCAGTTATTCTTCTCGACCTAACTATGTAGTAGAGGTGTCTGATCTGATTGCCTAATGAAGTTCTGCAAATTGAAACCCATGTCTGCACCAAAAAGTAATATGGTTTGGGAACGAGACAGCAATTATATAGTAATTGAATTCAGAAAAAGCAACATCTACAGTCACTAACCTGAAGTAAAGAACGATAGTACAGAAAAAGTAGAGCACATAAAGGTAAGACAAAGAGGAGTTTGACCAGAAACTCGTCATACGGATTTTTGCCTCCTCCAGTTCCAGGAAGTGATTCTTCAAGTTGTTCCCTAACATTCTGCAGCATACACAAACAAATTATTCGACATTTATTCCAATTTGCGAAAAGGACTGCGAAGACACCAGTGCTTTTCATATAAATTGTGAAGTCCAATAATACCTGCCAGACATCAACTGGTTTTAAGAGCCAAGATGTCCACCAATCCCAAGGTTTAAGAGGGCCAAGAGTATAGTGGATAACACGAAGTTCACTCTCATCTACCATCCACTGCAAAATAATGTATAAAGGGATAAGGACAGTTAACCAGGAAATAAATATTATAATACTTTAAAGCAGGACTTTGTTTCCTTTCTCAGAATCGTATAAATTTCATCATTGTATAGCCCCCAAGATAACAAAAGAAAAGAATGGAAACAAATTCATTCATGATCTAAAAGCAGGAGAAAGTCTACAAAAGCCTATCATCATAATGCATAATCAAAATGAGGATTCAAATACATGATCTAATGATTCTTATCCCCTTGTGATCTAAAATCAAGAAAAGTCTACAACAGTTGGTCATCATAATGGATAAAGTGAGGATTCAAATACATCAAAATAAAATCACAAAAAGGAATTTAACATCAATCATATTCTATATTTAACATATTGTGAATCTCAACTGCTTGATTACTAGGTAAAGATAGACAGAAAAGGAATAGCAATCCGCAGTATCATGCTCTTCCTAATTGTTCAAAAATGCATTTTCTTCTCCTGTTAAAGTTAATGAATGATTGAACCAAATCAAGCTTCTCTCCAAACATTTTTAAGGGGGATTATTCTAATATTTTTACTAACTAAACTAAACTTAATTTCTTTGTTAATTGTAGTAACTTGTAACATGTGAAATGAGACTAACAGTACAGAAGCATGACATAAAGTTAAAACATAATAGTAGCATTGATCTATGTAGTTGTACCTTGTTGGCAAGCATGTAAAGACCAACATCAGCATTATATAGTGTGGAGAGACGCTCCATCTTGGGAGCAGGTCGTGATTTCAACACCTCTGGAGGCATATTAGGATCAAAAACATGTGCATTTGGAAAATCAGAGTAATAAGAATTCAGAAACCCCTGATCTCCTCCAGTATAAGAGGGCAAAGTTTTAACTTTGGCCATCATGTCATTGAAAACAGCTTCAGATGGTTCCACTACCATGACTCCTGAATTCAGCCTCTCCGAATGCTTCAAATTGGCACAGAATTTCTCACATTTAAAGAGATCTTCAATGCTTTTGACTACAATAGTATCCGCATCAAGATATACAACTACACAAGCAAACTCCAAGTGTGAAACAATGCAATGAACCAGAAGAAGCATTGTAGTAGAAGGGATAAAGGACTAAAAATCTAGAATAGCTAGAGGTGTAACAGAACTAAAGTAAATAATATTCAAAATTTTGGTTCCATCCAGACAAGGATAATCTTCTCGTTGAAGTTTTTTTTTTTTTTGAAATTTGTCAAGGAAATTAAATAAAACATATTTTCAAGTCCTAGATTTTACTCTAGAACAAAACAATTTAAACTAGGATATGAGCAATCTAGTATGCAATGTATATGTTAGTAAATTCCAACCATCCACCTCATTACGGAGAAAGCTTTAAAATTCTCAGACATTTAAAACTTCCATTAAAATCTTAGTTGTGTTTAGTTTCAAGGAATTTAGAGGTCTAATTATGCTTGTTATAAGAGACGCTCACAAGGCATTCATCGACAGTTATGTAACCTGAGCTCAGACGAGTCACTGTGTCAGGTATGTGTCCAACTCATGTATGCCAATATTTTTCTAAGTTTTCCATATACTTTAAGGAGGTAGCCCCCACCCACCCATACCTATATTTGGACATGGGTTGGACATGAGTACCTAAGGGAAATGACAAGTTCGTGTAACATAGATTTACCATCTGTAATGCTTATGCAGAGCAGAGATAGTGATAGTACGCCAAATATAAGCTAAATCCAATTATATTCATCCTTAATCCCACATATACATGTTAAAGAAACCAGAAAAGGATTTTTTTTTTTTTTTTACCTTTCTTGTAGTTAGTCATATTAAAAATTTTCAATTTGGTGTAAACACCCCAAAACCTCTTTGGTCGAACTTGATTTGGATTCTCCAGTAAACTTATCTTCTCCACTATCCATCCATCAGCCTGCCCAATTAACCACCAAAGAAAAAAAAAAGTTGAAACAGGCATCAAAAACTAAAACTTCACTTTCTTATGCCAGAAAAGAAATTACTAACAAACTAACAGAGCATTAATTATATAGCTTACAAGCTTCCAGAAAAGGAAATGAATTTAGCTAACGGAGCAAAAATGATATAGCTTACAAGTTTCCCATAAACAACAATGAAAAAAAAAAGTGATTTAAGTTCTTTCAGAAAAACGTGAACGAAATAACTTTGAGCTACTGATTTTTCTTAGGAAACTAACAGAAAAGGAAACGGATCGAAAAAAATACCTTGAGAAGTTTATTGGCATAATCAGAGACGCCATCAGAGACCAAAACGACCCTGTCTTTAGACGATCCGGTGTTCTTTATCGATTTTCCCAAAACCCTAACCCCCAATAGGAACTCATCTCCGTAAAGCAGCGTCACATAAGCTTCATCCTTTAGGGTTTGAGCTTTAACCCCCAACAACGCCTCGGATTGGATCATGATCAGAAGGTACAAACACGGGACCCAGAATTTTGAGAGTTCCATATCATTCAAATCTTCTTTTCCCGAGAAAACGATCCGCGGTTTCTCGAGAAAACAAGAACTACTTTGGATTTTTATTTCTTTTGGATTAAGTTTGGATTTAAACGTTGATGAGATTGAGGATTTGAAGAAGATCGAAGAAGAAGATTCCTCCTTTGTAACTTTGTTCACGATTACGGTGTCGTTTTGGCCGCAGGCTTTTCTTTCACTCTATCGTTTAAGTTGCCAAGTTTGAATTTTGAACTTTCCAAGCTTCTACATTATTTTGTTTTCGGATTATAAATAAAGGTATAACAATTAAATAAATATCTAAATTATATATTTTTTAAAAAATTATTTGAATTATATATTAATTAATTTAATATTTTTAAAAAATATTAATTTTAATCTTAAATTTTTATTTTTTTATGCTGATCATCGATTTAATCATCATTGATCATTTTTGTTTTTATTAAATCTTTTATCATCAAACAAATTATTATTTTATCGGTTAAATTAATAAATAAGTCATCGATGAATACTTTATAATAAAAAATATTGATTTGAATGTTATCAATGATAGTAAACAATGAATAAATGAACATATAATCATGAATCAATTATACGATTATAATTTCTGATTTGATTTTTGTTATTTAATTTGGTTTCTTACACAATTTATAAGTAAAAATATATTTCATCTGTCTCACTTATAATGTTCAGTATTAACTTTTAAAAATAAAAAATTAAGAATTTTGATTATAGTTATTTTAAATATTTTAATTTATTAAATTTTATAAAATATATATTTTTAAATTACTTGATTAAAGATTTTTAAATATATTTTTATCAAATAATAGATTTAAAGTTATAATGATTTAAAATTAAAAAAGTTTGACTCAAAAAAATCAATACTAAACAAATAAAATGAGAAAAATGTGTATCATTATTTGGATCAATATAAATTTTATTTTGATTCGATTATGTTTAGCTTTTATATACAAAAAGTTTTTTATATAATATAATAAAAGAACTTTCAAATATTATAGATATCAGCTGAAATTCTATTATAGTTCATTATCTTTTGTGTTATTTTTTTATAAGTCGGTTAAAAACTATAATATCTTATAGTATTTTTTTTTTTAAAAACCAATCAAAAACGTATCTTTATTATTAGAATCTATATAAACTTACGTTACGAAGCTAATTTTAGTTGATATTTAAAAAAACGACTAATTCAGCTTGAAATCCTTTTTTAGAAGATTGGTATAATTCTTTAAAACTTGATCTAGTCGAAATTAAGTTTCGACGATAAAAAATTTTATACCGAAAAATCAAATTATCTTATTGACTTTTGATCAAGTGGCCAATTATTCAATTATTGGATCTTAATTAAGCATCATTATTGATTTAAGATCATATTAAAACTATTGAAACTTGAATTAATGACCAAAGTGTTAAAATTGAAACTATTGAAGCAAAAGTATAAATAATTTGAAATTAAGGGACTAAACTCGTGATTGTCGCCTTCTTAGATTAGCATCCGAATGCAGAGGGGAGGGTGGGACTTTACTCTCCCTAAAATTTTTAAAGTTTATATATTTAACTTTAAATTTTAATTTTTATAAAGTAATTTTTAAATTTTTATGATTTATATTCATTTTAATTTTTTAAAATTTTATAATTTATATTTACCCTAAAAATATTTTATTTTATATTCGCCTCAGAAATATTTTTAAATCTGTCAAATGCTAATGTTTGTTTCCTCGAAGGAAGGAAAGCTTTATCTATTAAAAATTAAAATAAATAAAGAAAATATATTAGAGTTACCCGGTTAAACAATCAAGCTGCATCACCGCTTCCTCTTCTTCTTTGAAGCGCACACACCCATTAGAGATTTTTTCAAAGCTTTGCTTTCCTTTGATTTATACTGGCTATGAATATAGTTGTTACCATTAAAATTATTAAAATCTTTGTAGCCTTTGTTATATTATTTTAAATAATTTAAAATATTTTAAACAACGAAACGTTTAATTTAACAAAATCTATTAAATAAAAGAATCAAAGAATTATCATTTAAGAATTTTAATAACTTCGAAAGTATTGATAAATATAGTAAGAGTCTTAGTATTATATAGACGTCTGTCTCGATTTTAGCATTATTGATTATTACATTGCTAACGTATGGTTAAGGTATTATCACGTCAAAACCTCCTAAAATATTTAAATTCTTCTATATTTTTATACTTTTTATTAATAATTTAATTTTATATATCTTAAACTCTTATATTTTTATATTTTTAATATATTCTTTAATAATTTATACCTTTATATAAAAATTTAGGTTCGTCCCCGATTACGACAATAAATGATCAAATTCATAAAAAAAAACAGGGATGATAGATCCTCATCCTAGCCCAATGGACTTTTATGATCCCCAAATTCATCCGACAAAAGTTAGAAGGTTGTTTTGAAACCCAACGAGAACACTGGACAAAATGACTCAAGATATTTCAATTTAATTTTAAATTTATTTCGGTTTTAATTTCTTGTTATTCAATTTGGACACACTACATTAAAAATATCAATTTAAATTTTTAAGGTTGATATCAATTTAAAAAATTATTTTTTAAAATGTCTCATGTTAACTTTTTTTTTCAACTAGGATTGAAAGTCTGATATATTAAATTCGAATCTACAAATAAAGATTGGTGATTCAGAAGACACGTGATGCCAGCGAAGCATGATTTATTAAATCGAATTCAGGTGTAGGATTTTGAAAGTTGGTGGGGGTCTCAGGATTTAATTCATGCACAAAAGATACTGAAGTCAACAAATGGTTGGGTCCATCACTCATCAGGCACATGTTCCCGTGCCTTTAGGACATATCCCACGTACTTGATAAAAAAATATAATCCAAGTGATATTAATTCGATTTCGTTTAAATAAATTTTAGATTCGAGATGTTATATATGTAAAAAAAATATAGAAAGAGTATAAACTATTAAAAATATATATATTAAAAATATAGAAAAAACTATCAAAAATTATATTAAAAAAGTAGGAGTATAAAATTATTATAGTTTAAGTAGTGTAGACTTAGACTATTGATAGAAAATATAATTAAAATATAAGAGAATTTAAAATTTTAGGGGGTACGGCAATAACACCAACAATCCACAAGATCACCCTTGAACGAAGAATTAATCCACCAATATTAAGTGTACGATACAAATAAGTTTAAATGAATCAAGACGAAACCTTTAAAATCGAAAAACGAAAAATATATTAATATATAAAACATTATAATTATCTATTCAAAGTCTATATTATCATAGTTAAATTTTTTGGTCGGTCCATAAATTTTAATTTTTAAGTCATCAACCACTATCTAAAACATTTATTGTGGACATTATAAAAAAAGTATGGGAGAGCATTATTTTGAGACACTATAAAAAGAGAAAGCCCCGTTAGAGTTCAGATCAGCACAAATGGATGCCAATGCTTGGCTTCTTGCTTTCTTGCTCATCAACGCCCTTATGTTTCCACAGGCTGTTCAATCTGTTTCGGATCCAAATCATTTTCAAGAATTTTCAAGTAAGTTGAAAGTTGTTTCGAGAAAGACTTTGCGACGGTCTGCACCGCCGTCGCCTAAGATCCATGCTCCTTATTTCTTAAAAAGTCCGCCGCCATCTCCTCCTCCTCCACCACCTCCATGTTTGTGGCGGCCACCTATGTGAATTTGATAAGATGCCGGTTTCCGATGTTACATATACAGTTTATGAAGCTTTGTATCATGAGTTGATGGGATTTTGTTCGTAAGTCGTAAAACTCTGAGACGAAGATGATTGTATTTAAATCGATGGATTTGAATCAAATAATTTTAAATAATATTTTTATGAAACTTCTATTCGTCTTTTATATACTCAAACTTTAGACGTACAATATTTGGGGATTTTATCAACAAAAATTTATTTGAGGATGGACGTATATAAAATTTTAAAATCACAAGATTAACATAAACTTTAAATATTTATAAAACTTTAAAGATTAATTTATAAAAATTACAAATTAAGAGTAAAAATTATAAATTTTATTTATTTTAGGATATTGATTTTAATGCTACACATATACTTTTTTATTTATAAAATTACCCTTAAAATTATAAATTTATATTATTGAAAAATTTTATTGTTTGATTAAAGATAGGATTCTAAATTAGAGTGAAACATATTTTTTTATATATATTTTTATAGTTGTCGAGTTAATATTGATAAAATTATCCTTTAAATTACACGAATTCTCTAGTGTAAGTGGTTAAAAGAATAATTATTATTTTTAAAGGTCATGAGTTCAAGCACCAACGATGCTTGCGGAGTGATTGAGCGATCAAAGTTAAATGGTGGGAATTATATTCTAGAACATATACCACATGCACTCCTAACATATTTGAACCAATGTTTTTTTTTCGATCATTATTTTTGACACTCGTTTTTTTGTTATTAAATACGAGACTACATGGTTAGTGATGACAATAAATTTTGAATATGACTCGAATTCGTAGATATAGATATATTTTATAAGATCTAAAACTTAAAATTTTAAATTTAACAAATCCATATTAAATCTAAATCCTTCTAATTAAAATATATATTTGAATTTAGATTTGATACTAAAATCTAAATTTAGATTCATTTATAGAAAAATTTAGAGTTTTTTTAGACTTTAATTTATTGTTTTATATTATATTATTAGTTGTATTTAATTAATCTTTCCTTCATCAGAGATGTGATATAAAATTAGCCAAAAGTAGTTTCATTATATTAAAATATAGGTTAAATAATTATTTTTTTAATGTACGTATTTTGGATTCAAATCTATGAAATACGAACCAGGGTCTTAATTTTCTAAACTCACAAATTTGAAACAGGCATGGATCCAAGATGTAAAAATGAGTATGGATCTGAGTTCAATTGGACCTAATTCAACTCTAGTCCGTTATCATCCCTAATCATGATTTTAAAAATTCAAATAACTTAAATGCAATAATTTCGGATTTAAAAGATAGAATAATAAGAAGAATCCAATAAGTGTTCTAATAGAAAAACATATGATTTTCATCTCAGAAAGCACGAATTTGATTCATTTTATCTAAAAAATTTATATACATTATCAATATATATATATATAAACAAATATTATCTTATAATCATATTCAGATCATTTTAAAAAAATATCCGAGATCTCTATTACCAATTCTAAGAAACATAATGGGCCTTTTGAATCTTTAACAGGCCCATAACCATTATCCTTTTCTCCCCAGAGATATTTTCAAGTCGTTAAAATAGATAAGGCAACCTTGAAGGCTCCAAACCTGACCTCCATTTTCGCCTCTCCTCTCTGCAAAAACTCTTATCTTTTACCTTCTTCTAGCCATGCTCTCTTCAACCTCTCTCAAACCCATCAACAATCCCAGAAAGCCCTTCTTTTCTCCATTTCTAATCCAAATCCCATCTCTTTTATCTTCCCATCTCCCTTTTTCACCTTCAAAACCCCGCTTAAGACCCATCTCAGCCACTCTTATCCCCGCCAATCCCCCACCTCAGCAGCAACAGCTCTATCAACCTTTCAGGCCACCTCCATCGCCGCTCCCTCCTAAATTCCGTTCACTTGACACCCCAGATCGCTTAGATGTGTTAGCGAACCGCCTTGGCCTTTGGTTCGAGTATGCTCCACTCATCCCTTCTCTTTACCAGGAAGGCTTTTCGCCACCTTCTATAGAAGAAATTACTGGGATTTCTGGGGTTGAGCAAAATACACTGATAGTTGCTTCCCAGGTAAGAGACTCACTTGTTCAATCTAATACCGATGAAAATCTTATAGCTTTTTTCGATACCGGTGGTGCTGAATTGCTTTATGAGATAAGGCTTTTGAGTACTTCTCAAAGAGCTGAAGCCGTTCGATACATAGTCGAGAACCAGTTGGATGCTAAAGGTTCACAGGATTTAGCTAGAGCAGTGAAGGATTTCCCGAGAAGGCAACTGGATAAAGGCTGGAAGAGTTTTGAGTATAGTATTCCAGGGGATTGTTTGTCGTTTATGTATTATAGGCAGAGTAGGGAACATAGGAATCCTTCTGAACAAAGAACTGCTGCTTTGAAACTAGCATTGGAAGTGGCTGTGTCCGAGAGTGCTAAAAATGAGGTTTTACGAGAGTTGGAAGGTGGGAAAGATGAAAAGGAAGGGAAGGAAGATAACTTGGAAGCTCGGGTTCGTGTTCCAGTGGTTAGGATGCAGTTTGGTGAAGTTGCTGAGGCTTCTAGTGTTGTGGTTTTGCCTGTTTGTAAGGCAGAGGAGGGTACCGAGCTGATTTTGGAAGCACCTTTTGAAAGTAAAAGTAGAGGGGATTTCGGTGTGGTTGAGGCCGAGAAAGAGTGGAAGAGGTGGGTGGTTTTGCCCTGTTGGGAACCACTCGCAGGGTTAAACGATGGAGGAGTTGCAGTGGCATTCAGTGATGCCAGAGTTATACCATGGAAGTCAAATAGGTGGTATAAAGAAGCTATCTTGGTGGTTGCCGATCGCAGTAGAAAGGAGGTCGAATTGGATAACATGTTTTACTTGGCCACAGTCGACGGCGGGCTGAAAGTTGATACGGGATCGGAATTGAAGAAAATGGGTGTGAAGGAGTGTCTAGGAACTGTGGTCTTGGTGGTTAGGCCACCCCAAGAAGATTATGAAGATCAATTGAGTGATGAAGATTGGGAATGAAAAGAATCCAAAGTTAGTGCTTTTGTTTTAATCCTGGTACCAAATGGAGACATTCCTGCAGGCAGACTACCCCTGTAGCTAGATTTCTTCAACATTGTATTCGTTGCCCAACGATGGCTTCGATCTTTAGCCAATGAACTTAAGCATAATACGCAGTTCAGTGTTTGTTTCATATCATGTAATGCATAAATTGATTAAACTTCAAATATTATATCATCACTGTTGCCTAGAATTCAATATGCATTTCATCCTATTGAGATAGGTAGAAACATTTCTAGCAATGCAGAGTTCCCTTATATGGCACTTATATCTCATAATCTGTTAGTGTATGAGTCTGTGGCAACTACTTCTGTGTTGGATCTTTGTGCCTAGAATTGTCGTATGATTTCAAATCTCGACTCATAAATCTTAAATCATAAAATTTATTCTTAATACAGATATTGAAATTTTAACTTTAACCTTCAAACTCTAAAAACTCGACGGTTATGATCGCCCCAGCATAAACATTAAAATCCAAAATATTAATGCAAGGAGATATGACACTGAGAAGGCTTTTCAACGGTGAACGTAGCTTTAAGATACATTGGATTGGGGACAAGTAGCTTGGTGAGAATCTAACCAATGTGAGAACCACCTGTTTTGATATCAAGCTTCTCCATCCCATGGTTTCTCCACCTTAAAGGCTACTTATTTGAAAACCGGATCTGTTCTGATTCGACATACCGGGATATATTCAAGATGGATACTTCAGTTGTTTTTAATAGTTTGCAGTCTATGTATCGCAGGCGAAATGTGATGGTTCAGAGAATGCTTCATCTCGAAATCAACTCATCAGAAGGCACCAAGTAATTCAACCTCGACGATGGCGGTGTTGCAGTCAACAACCCCGAACAAAATTTACATTTTCCATCAAACCAAACACATCTTCATTCATAAGATTGATTGTTACACTTTTTTTTTTCAGGTTTTGCTAGCAATGTCCAAGGTGACCAAAGAGATGAGTTTAAAGAGTAACAAAGTTTCAAGCTTGAACGCCATGAATTTCAATAAATTTCTGGTTCTTTCACTCGGGACTGGATCATCGAAAAGGGATGAAAAGCTTGAGGATGGAGATGGAAAAAAACTGGGGGCTCTTCGGTTGGTTCATGGGGCCTAATGGAACCATCCCTTTGTTTGTTTCCCCATTTGTTCGCTCATAATCCTATGCTTTACACTGAAACAGATTGATAGCTTGAAATATACACAAGCAGCTGCAGACAACTCAAACAGAGAAAACCTTAAACAACATGAGAAAATTGAAAATCAGCTTCTGAAAATGTCTGTTTCTGCTGTGAACTAGGAAACTGGTTTATATGAACCAGTAGAAAATTCGGAAACAGCACTAATCAAGTAAGATCCATACTATCTGTGTATTTACTTCATACTTCCAAAATTTGCTGAATACAATGTCTTAAATGTTTGAAGTTCAGACTTCAGACATATGTAATATTCCACACAACAGTTATTCTAAAATATAAATATCAATAACAGTTCATATCTTGACAGAAAAGAGATTATTATGGCCTCTCTACCAAACAGGCTCAAAAACATGTCAGAAATTCTCAACTACAAGAAATTACAGATTATGTTCATCCATTCATATAATGGTTCTAGTGCAATACTTGGTGATAAGTACTTACGCCTTCCCTGCTTCTGCATCAATTCTCTTTTAGCTGACCACAGTCTTCGATCACAACAGACTGTGAAGTCCTCCCCCTATCTGAGCCTACCTTTTCCATTTCCTTCACAACACTATAACCATCAACTACTTTACCAAAGACGACATGTTTTCCGTCCAACCATGAGGTCTTCTCAGTGCATATAAAGAACTGGGAACCATTGGTGTTAGGACCAGCATTTGCCATTGACAAACAACCAGGTCCAGTGTGTTTAAGCTTGAAGTTCTCATCTGCAAATTTCATGCCATAGATAGACTCTCCACCAGTTCCATTCCCCTTAGTGAAATCTCCACCTTGGCACATGAAGCTCGGGATGATTCGGTGAAATGCCGAGCCTTTATAGTGCAACGGCTTCCCAGACATTCCAATACCTTTCTCCCCGGTACAGAGAGCACGGAAATTTTCAGCAGTTTTTGGCACAGAATCAGCAAATAGCTCCATTACAATTCGGCCAGCTTTTGCTTTTCCAATCAAAATATCAAAGAAAACTTTGGGGTTTGACATCTTATTAACACACCTGTGGATAAGAATCAAAACGTTGAGTGCTCTCTTCAAATTCAAACATTGCATACAAACAAAGGAACTAACTGAAGAAACAAGATGCATATATTAAACATGTTTTAAATACAGACATACATACAAAAACATATATATCTTAAAACATGTTTTTTTTACATATAAACAAGCTATCAACTCAGGCAATGTAAGGATTCTAGCATCCAGAATCCATAATTTTCAAGAAAATAAAATATTAAAGAGAAATAAATAATTGAACACAATATCCAAAAAGAAAACTAGTCAAACAAAACATCTGCAAAAAATGGGTATTACTAAAATGTAATCATCAACCATTCAAACCTCAAGATAAAAACTGGGTATTTATCAAAAGGATAAATTTTTGAAGGGGATGATACTCATGATATTGCACAGCTATTGAGCTCACAGGTTTTCAGTAAAACAATCTCCCGCAAGCCTTCGATGTGTGCTAATTCAAGCATAAAAAGATAAAGCAAATAATGAAGAAAAGATATACCTTTCTGAGAGATAAGGAGCGTTGGAGCTTGGAGACGCTGGATAATGGAGATGCAGCGCCTGTAGTTTTAAGTGAACTTATATAGAAGTGGATGGGAAAATTTTAGGGTTTTAGCCGAGATATTGGGTTTTTAGGGTTTCTAATTGGGCTCCAGTCTCCCTTTACACACTGATTCTCAATTGTCTTCTTTATTTGGTTCTCAAATACAATTCTTCTTAACATTTATAATATTTTTCATAAAAATTATGGAAATTATACATGTTTAATTCCCATTGTATGATCAAATCTAATTAATTTTAAAAAATAAACACTAATTATCCAATCAAGAGAGAGATTAATACATTACTGTTAGTTAAAATATCATTAGTTACACAAGTATTTTAGAGTTATTATTTATATATCAATTATATAAAAAATTTACGATTTTGTTTGGTTATAATTGAATAGTTAATAGCTTATAACAGATAATATTATTGATAGCTGATAGTAGGGTGAACAAAACTCGACTCGATTTAAAAAATTGAATAACTCAATTCAAGGTAAAAAATACTCGACTCGTTTTGACTCGATCCAAAATTTTATAGACTCGATTTGATTCAAAAAAAAATCAAATCAAATTTAAGTTATAAAATGGAAATTTGAACAACTCAAAACTTTTAGTAATTAAAGGATTAATTTTTAAGTTTGAGACGAGTTTATCAATTTTTTATGATATATATACATTGATATATAAAAATACAAAGAAATATTGCTACATATGAAAAAATATATATATATATATCTTATATGATTAGAGAAAGTCGTTTAAATTGAAATTAAATCATACTATAACATGATAAATAATTATAATTAAATATTTATAAGAACTCGAAAACCGACTCGATTTGACTCAACTCAAATTTTTTAAATTCGACTCGAACCAAAAAAATTCAAATAAAGTTTGAGTTGTAAAATATGACTTGTCAATTCGAATAACTCGAAATTTTTTAACTCGACTCAACTCGATCGAATACTCACCCCTGCCAAAAAATGTCATGAACTAATTAAATTGACTTGAGTTGTTGGCATTTGATATGTGTGAACACATGAATTACTTTGATTTTATGTACCCATTTGTCAATCCTAGTATCACTCGCCATCCCTAGTAATAGTATCTAAGAAACTGGTACATAGTACATACAGTTTAAAGTTGTTCACTGAAACAACAAAGTGAAGAACACCAAGAACGAACATGGCTGCCGAAATATAACATGGGTATGATTCACTTGAAACACAGATCGGGGAAAGGTAGAACAAAACACAAGTTGTAAAAACTGAGGTTTCTGTTAAGTTTATTACCAGAAGCAAGAGGTGAAAACTAAGACAGACCAGTTATCAGTGGCTTCTACAGAAGAAGAATTGTATGCAAATACAACTGCAGAAAAGAAGAAAAAAATGGTAACACCAGTAACTGGAAAATTACTCTGGAATTTAAGAAAGTTGCCATCTTTCAACTTCAAAAGATTTGCCTTGAAGCCTTTAACTTTCCAATTCACTGGCTGATTAAACCACCAAAGACACTCGTATTGTCATCTTGTATGAGTTCGAATCTCAGTCTAATAAATCTCAAATTCAATAAAAAATAAAAAAATAAACATACCTGCATTAACACATACTTGTAACCCTGGATAACATAGTAGAAACTAATACTGTATAAGGACTAGAATCATGAGATAAATACTTGATAATTATGTATGGGAACATTCATATAGGACAAGTGGATAGCTGATACTAGGAATAAATCACAGAAACGGAGCAAAGCATTTACTGCAAATCTAATAAACTAACAAAAAGATACAAGGGAAAACAAGAATCCTTTTGTGGAGACGGTACATACCCAAGTTCGATCGCAGCAACACTAACTCCCTGGAAATCAGAACTTAAATGGGAGCTGCACATGTTGTTCTAAAATGGCCTGTCTGATTACAACGGCTGCAATGCACAACACGCTTCGTACGCCCACGATCTTCGGCACGAACTCGCTTCTTTCGTGGTCGACCGGGTGGCTTAAGTGATTTGGGTGGTTGGATGGTAACTTCAAGGGCTTTGTTGGCATTTGGATCACTGTCAGACAACTCTTTCCATAGACTTCTATCTGGTATGGGATGAATAGTTTGAGAGTATGCCTTCCGGTATGTTGCAACGGTGAAACAGCTCTCGGTAAATCGATGAACATTCTGTCTGCAAGAAAGAAGCGCAGCCACAGCGTGTGCACAAGGCAAGCCATACAACTGCCAGCCACGACAAAGGCAGCAGCGGTTGCGGATGTCCACTATATTTGTTCCTTCTTGAGATATAACTTCGAATTCGGCTTCATTAGCACGAAGCACTTGATACGTACGTGCGCATTCAAGGGCCTCTGTAACGCATCTTTCAGCAGAAGGCACAAGTATTGATGTCCACTGCATGCTTGTCTCTCGCCGTTCATTGAACCAAGTCATAAGCTGTCTTCTAATGCATTCCATCATCTGAATTATCGGAAGACCTGAGGCTTCTAAAAGCCACGAATTCAGAGACTCAACTATATTTGCTGTTAGATGCCCAAATCGTGTGCCTTCGAAATAAGCTGTCGCCCACAATCGAGCTGGGATTCGTCGGATCCAAAACGCAGCATCTTGTGATATCTCTTCAATCTCAAGAATCTTTGCTTCAAATTCAATAACAGTCAGGGCATGAGCAGCTTCCCATAGAAGGTTGACAAGCATAGTATTATTAAACTCCTTTCGAAAACTTTCACTCAAATGACGCATGCAAAATCCATGAAAAGCAGTAGGAAAATTTGCTTCAACACCATCCACAATGCCCTTCTGTCTATCGGACAAAATCGTAAGCCTTGGCATGTTTTCGGTATAAATTTCAAGCAGAGTATGAAGTTCAGAGAGAAACCACATCCAGTTTTCATCAGTCTCCTCATCAACAACACCAAATGCCAGGGGAAACAAAGCACCGTCACCGTCAAAACCAGTAGCAAGAAGCAAAGTTCCAAGATATTTACTTTTCAAAAATGTTCTATCGAGCCCAAGGAGTGGTCGACAAGCATTCAGAAAACCATAAATAGAGGCCTGAAATGATATGAAGAGACGCTGGAAACAGCTATCTGTAGGGTTTCCATAAACAGATGCAATACTCCCCGGATTTGTCCGCTTAATCTGTTCACAATACTGAGGGAGTAAGCGATACCCTTCCTCAAAAGATCCACGCATAGCAGCCATGATACGCTCCTTGCCTCGCCAGGCTTGCTTGTAAGATAAAGTTATCCCATGAACCCTATGAATCTCTTCCAATATCTCTTTTGGTTTGTAGTTAGGATTCTCCCTTAATCGCTGCTCCACAGAGTGTGCCACCCACTGCACAGAGGCTTGTTGATGGCCAAGATGATAGAGTCCTCCACATGTATGGGTCTCATGGATGGTTCTGATTGTGAATGTTGGCACGCCAGGGAGTTTTGCTGCATGTATACGCCATGGACATCCCTCACTAGCGCATTTGGCTGTGAAACGAGTCTTGTCAGATTTTATGGTCTGCATTTCAAAGTGAAGAGCAATAGCTGTATCCCTCAATGCCCTGCGACAGCTTTTGACATCAGGGAACTCCTGCCCAACTGCCAATTCATAACTCGGATTTGAATTCCGAGCCTGAAGGACAGGAGGGAGACTGACTAAAACCTGGGATTGCTGCAAATCTCGGACAGGATCAATTCCCATTTCTTGGTTATCAACCACAGCCAATTCCAGATTATCATCAAGCTCCTGACTTTCAGAAACAACCAATTCATTATTCTCTGATAAAGCCAACTCATGGTCATCATGATCAGGTTTTCGATCAGTAGTTAAGTTGTTATCATGCCTGTAACTATGAGCAACATCCCCTTCTTGGTCATGGCTCTGTCCTAAATCCAATTCATGGTCATGAGAGTGTCCTAAACCTAGGTCATGATCATGAGCCAGCCCCAAGCCTAAATGATGATCATGGCCAGTTCCCAAATCCAAATCATGGTTCTGGGAGAGACCAAGGTTCTGATTATGGCCCAACACCAGTGTCTGATTCTGCCCCAATGCTAAACTGTGACTTTGTCTGAGTATCAGATCATCGTTTGCCATTGATTAAAACAACCACGAACTAACTCAGACCCAAAACACAACCTGAATTTACAAACTGCTAACACATACCTGCCAATTCAAATGCCGAAAACACAATGAGAAGAAAAAGGAATGAACATATGAACAAGAAATCATGATAAATAGGCTAATCATTGACATGTCATTAACATATGGTGAGAAAGACAAGAAGAAATGCATCCAATCTATCTTGCAACATTTCAAATGTAGACCAAAAGCTCGGTTTTTTTCCGATGAAAGATCATTTTTGTTTTATCAACACTATCATCTTAATAATCAAAGAAGCATTATTAATCATGAAAAGAAAATATGCGCATAATATACTGGAATAATCCACTCTAAGCACTAAGCAGCTAACCTTTCACTTGAATGGTAAGAACTGAAACCAAACCAGCAGCATCCATGTTTCCCGGGAAAACATTCAGTTGTGTTTCAACAACTACTGCAACATTAACCAACATAGGAAACAAATCAACATACAAAATGAATGACAAGAAATCCAAATGCTAAAGAAAAATACATAAACTTAACACCAATTAGACTTCTCTACGATTCCAAACAAAGCAATTAAGCTTTGCGCCAAGTATTTCTTGACCAAAAGTTTCAACATCCTACATATCCACACAAATATCTAACACTTCAGTTTCCTTCTCCCTCAGTTTCTACGTGAACAAAAATAAGTTCTCATTCCATACATTCTTCAATCTTCATAAAATACGGAGGAAACAAGGAAAGATAAGATCTTTAAGCAGCTACTACTAGGAAACTCATCAAAGACATAAACTTTAACACTGTAGAACTAAACTAACTGAATAAAATAATAAATATAACAAAAATAAAAAAAAAATACCCACAAAAGGTCAAGATACCTGGAACTGGAAATCCTAGCTGAAAACTCAAATGACCCCCCAAGAAACAACAAAACCAAAAAGCTTCAAGAAGCCTAGAAACGGTGTGGGTGTTGCAAAACAAGACAAGAAGCAAAGCGTTGAAGCGAGGAACCCCCCTTGAATGGAGGAAGAAAATAGGGTTTTCTGGGGATGGGGAACACAAATGGATTGAAGGTATGCAGAGGAATGAAGAAGATGAACGTTTTAAAACGTTGGGAATTCGTTTGTTTTGGCGGTAATACTTGTTAAAAGGGTAAGAAGAGGAGGGTATTCAATCTTCCGGGAGAAAATCGGGAATTAAGAAGAAAAGGGACGAGGGGAAGAGAGGGCAAAGGGGAGATTGGGAAATTTACAGGGGCATAACACTGAGAGTCGGTGGTGTATAGACTTTTAGCTTTGTTGGAACAGTGAGAGGGGGTATTTTCGTCATAATACATTGAAATTTGGGTTGCCCTTCTTTTCATTTGTTTGGGGTTTTTCGGAATTAACATTTTTTTTAAATCAAAGGGCAATAACTGATAGGGTAATTATTTAATATACTAAAATTTTAAAAGTTTTTATAAATATTTTAATTTTAAGGCTTAAAGATTTAATTTATTATATTGTTTAAGGGTTTAAGTATATAAATTTTAAATTTACAAATAATAATTAAAATTTATTTTAAGGGTTATAATTTAATTTATAGATTAAAAGTTATTTTTTATCGTATTAATCTAAAATTTAAACTTTAATTGATAAACTTAAATTTTACACTAAGTTTATAAATCCTATCAATATAGGAGTATATGTTTCTCGACAAAGCCTACTACTTCTTCGATTTAGAGGAGGAAAGAAAAGACTCTAGGAAAAGATGAATATTTGATGTATTGTCATTGTATAATTTCATTAAGGGTTACTTTTAAAATATTTGGTATAATTATATTTTTAATTATTTTAGTTTAAATATTAATTAAATAAAAATTTTGTCCTTCTAATTTTTAAATTTGTAAGTCTAACTAGGGTTGTTCATAATTGGTATCTGGGATTTTGGGTACCAAAACATCGGCCCATGACCCGGCTTATAAAAATCGGGTACCCGTAAATGTACTCAATTTAATTTTTTTAATATTATTTTAAAATTTATTTTTTAAAAAATATATAAGAAGTACTTAAAATTTCATGATATATATTTCAAACATAAAATTATTGATTTGAGATAGGTTTTAAAGATAAATATTTGGATATATATGCATATATTAAAGTTTATTGATAAAAGAATATATTATTCTCTATCATAATTTTTCTCTCAAATCTTATATTGATAAATTAATATAAATATTTATAAAAAAATCAAAACTTAAAAGTATATAATACAAATATAAAAAGAAGTTAAGGATTTAAAATTAATTTTAGAGAAAAATAATAAAAATATATAATAAAAGTATGATTTAAAATTTAAAAATATATATTTATTAAAATTATCGGGTCGGGTCGGGTACCCGGTTCTTAAAAAATTTCGGCCCTAACCAGACCCAACTACCCGGAAAAAAATACGGGTCAGATACTCGGCCCGAAAAATTCGAGTATTTCATTTTAATACCCAATAATTTTTAATCGAATAAACAGATTAACGGGTCGGATAATTTGAATCACCCCTAAATCTAATAAACTTTTATCTCGTCTAATATTAAATCTTAACTTCGTCCTCGATTCTATGCCCCATATATATAAACCTTTTTGCACTCACTATGTTTTATTAATAAAACTTTTTCCTTGGTTGAGATAAGAGATAATTGTTCACTAATTCATCTTTCTTTGTTTTAATTTTATTTTCCTTTGTTGCAATAACTTAAATATTCCTGATATAGAACACAAAGTACATTAATCAAATTTAAATAATGGATACCGGTTAAATGTTTTAAAATTATTTTTATATACTTAAAAGATCATACTTTAAATATGAATATACATTATTTATGTATATTTTTATTAGACGATTCTGTAGGTGAAACGGATGTAAATTGTTTGTTTTTTATTATGTTTTTATTGATATTTTCACTTTAAAATAGTGAGTTTAGAGTTTAAAATTAAATGTTTTGGTTAGAGTTTAGAATTATAAAAGTAAGATATAATTTTTAAGGTTTAGGGTACAAATCTTCCTCCTTGATCGAGGGAGTAAAAACTCAAGAATGTAACAAGAATGTAGGGGGCACCATCCTCTCTACCAGAAAATTTGGTGATGATGAGCTTGATCGACTTACGAGTTATTCGGGTTTGGTTCGGTCAAAACTCAAATAAAATTTATTTTGAGTGAACTCAGTTTGGGTTTGGGTTCGGGTTGAAACATTAACGAATCGAGTCGAGTCTATTCAAGCTCGGCTCGTGAACAGGTTCAGAATAATTATATTATATATATGCTACATATATACTAAAAATAATATCTTTAGTAAAAAAACAATAAAATAAAATTGAAGAAATCTACTAAAAATAAATTAATATCTAAAATAAATTGGACATTTTTTTCTTTCTTAATATTGAATTTTGTTTCGGTGTTGGTTATAAAAAAGATTTTTAACAATATCTTATTTTTTATAAAAAAATATAATAAAATTATCTATTTTGAGCCGAGCCGAGTCGAGCCCGATAATATCATTTTAGAGTCAAATCCGAGCCTAAAATTTTGAGCTCGCCGAACCTTGAGCTCAAAATTATCACCCCTGTCGACACGAATTCTAAATAACAAATAAAAAACAACAAATAAAAAATAACAAAAAAAAAACAAAAACAGAACTGGAAATGTGGGAGTTGTGGGGGTTTGTTGCCGGATTTGTGGGGTTTAGATGGTGATTGTTGAGGTTTGTTAGGATTGGGATTAGGTTGAGATTTTGTAGGGATAAGATAAGAGTTTGAATGAGTTGAGGATTTTGTTTTGAATCCCTTTAAAAGGGATTCAACCGAACAAGGGAAGGGGGAAAAATCTGGAAATTAGAAATCATTGGAGAAGAAGCAAATCCGGCAAGGGAACGACGGAGGTGGTGATCGGAGCAAGGTGAGTTTCCATTAGCCTCTGTTTTAGTGTTTTATGGGTAGACTTAAATGTTCTTGAGGCCCTATTTGATTGATTTAGAGAGTTTAGAACTAAAAATTAGGTTTATGAGACTTTTTAGGGGTTTTTTTGGTTACCGAAGCATTCGTCGGAGTCGAAATGGCCACCGAAAGGAGCGACGACGACGGTCGGAATCCAAGACAGTGGTCGGTGAACGGCCGGATGTGGTGGTTGACGGCGGCGACTCAGATCTAGCGGCGGAAGGCGCGACGGCTTAGTGGTGGTGTTCTTCATGAAAATGAAGAACATGGATGAACACCTCTTGAAACCCTTAGTTTTTGATCTTCCTAGGTTAAATTATGTTAGGGGTATTTGCCTCCTTGGTCCCTTAGCTTTTGAAGTGTTATGCATATTAGTCCCTAAACCTTCAATTAAGCCCCTAAACTTTAGAATTCATTCAATTAGGTCCCTATTTACCCAAATTAGACCCCTAGGATTAAAATTAATTAATTTTAGACTTTAATTAGGATAAAAATTAATTTTTTAAGACAGACTTAAAAATTTATTATTAGGTTCTAATTAAAATTTAATTTAATTTTTAAGATAATTTAAAATTAATTTAACCTAGTTAGATCTAATATAAGATTAATTTGACCCCTAAACCTAAAAATTAGACTTTAATTAGGTTTAATTTAAATCTTAAAATTTGAAAATAATTTTAATTAATTATTTTAATTAGTTTCTAAGATAAGTTTTAAAATTAACTCAACTTAATTAGGTCTAGTTTAGCCTTTGAACTTTAAAACTTAGATTCACCAAATTAGACTTTAATTAGGTTTAATTTAATTCTTAAAATTTAGAAATAATTTTAATTAATTATTTTAATTAATTTTAATTAATTTCTAAGGTAAGTCTTAAAATTAGCCTAACTTAATTAGATCTAATTAACCCCGATTAAGCCTTTAAACCTTAAGACATTCACTAAATTAGATTTCAATTAGCCTTAATTTAATTCTTAAAATTTAGGAAATAATTTTAATTAATTATTATAATTAATTTTAAATTAATTTCTAAAAGATAAGATTTAAAACTAATTAGGTATAATTACCCCAAATTTCACCAAACTAAACTTTAATTAGGTCAAATTAAATTCTTAAAAATTTAGAAATTATCTTAATTAAGTCTCTTAATTAATTTAAAATTTCTAAGATAAGATTTAAAAATAAACCTAATTGAGTTTAAACCTTAGAACTTAAAATTCACCAAGTTAGATTTTAAATTAAGTTTTAATTAAAATTTGAAGTCAGGAAGATTTAATTAATTAATTAAAATTTCTAAAACTTTAAAATTAATTTTACATTTAATTAAATCTAATCCATCGTTCGAGGTTTGCTTTCGAGTCCCTTTTGATCTTTTTCAATGCAGGTCCCTTTTGTACTCACCTCATGTATGATGACATTTTGATGTAACTTGTACTCCCATGTTCTCAATAAAAATATAAAGTTCCTTTTATCTTGTTTGTTTATTTTATTATGTTTTGCATGGCATATTTTAGGAAGATCACCTAATAAACATTTTAGTTAATTAATTTAGAGCCCTCTAGGACTAGTCACTTAAATTAATTAATTAATTAAATAGGGAGATAATTAGTAAATAATAGCATTTGAATCTTATGTCTCGGATACACTAAAGAGGTTGATGTTTTGACGTACCATGATGTTGGCCTAAAGAGTGTACTTTGACATCGAATTCATGTGTTATTTAAACCTAGAATTTTGATAAAATAACTTAGGATTAGTATTAAATAAAATTGATAGGTAAACAACTAGCGACATTAGTAACTTAGGTTTTAAACACTTAATTAATGGAGTCTTTTTAGGATTAGAACTTAAAATGAACAAGATAAAAACGGTCATGCATTTTACTTTAACCTTTTGAGGCGAAAGTTACATTCCTTTGAATTTGGGTGAGGTTTCCTATCTAGAGGACGTCTCGTTCAACTCAAGTTTAAAAGTGATGTAATTTCTAAATCAAAAGGATATCCAAAATTCAAATAATGTTCAATTAACAATGGAAAATTAAATTAATATCTATCTTCAAAGTATCAATGCCATGTAATTTTTTTCAAGGTACCAATTTTTGGGCGTTTGTAAGGGTCGTCCTTACACGTAACCGACTCTCGAACCCAACATTTTTTAAACGAATCTCTGGTTTGTTTTATGGTGTTCGGCCTACCAAAGTAGCCGGTGGTGACTCCAAATCAATTTTCAAAATTAAATAGTATGTTTTTTTTTAAATTTAGATTTTTCAAGATTAAAATGATAAATTCATATTTTTCAAAATCAATGGTCAAGCTATTTTTTACTAAAATACGCGTTTTTTAAAGAGTTCGCGACACCCCCTAATTCCAATGAACAAAAATGGCGTTTCCTTAGCTCACATATGGTTGGAAGATTCACAAAACCGACAGTTATAAATGACTGGTCGAATAATAAACCAAAACCTTAACAGATGCTAACCCTTTGTTTTGCCATTAACTTCTCTAAATCCTAATCGGATTAACTTGGTTAGGCTGGTGTTGTTTCATTAACCAAATCGAAAGTTATTAAGGAGAAAAAAAGAAACAAAAATTTGCAATATATAGCTCTTTTAACCAGAAACACACTGCAATCCCTCATTTTTCGTTGGTTAAACTTCTCTTTTGTTTCATTTATTAGGGACAACATAAGAGACAAAGATCTTGTTGTTTTGTTTTGTTGTTTTAGGTTTCAATTTTTTTTTCTTCCATTGGTTATAAATTAAGAAAATTGATTAGTAACGAGAAAAAAATGGTGGACGTATCATCTTTATCATCTTCATCGTCAACATCATTATATGAATCCGACACCGAAGACTTTCAACATATGTCGTTGAAGCCAATGATGCAAAGCAATAGATGTTTATCTAAACAACTATCGATGTGCGAGACGTCTCGACACATCGATCGGGAGCGAAGGAACCGGATCCTTCGTTACGAAAGAAGCAAGAACACCGAGGAACCACAACGTGTGATGGCGGTGCCGTCGTTGATGAAAAACCGGAGATATTTATCGAAACAATTGTCGATGTTGGAGACTTCTAGGGACATTGCTTGGGAGAGAAGGCGACGGCAGATTCTCCGTCAAGAAAGAGGGAAAAGCGGGATCCCGGAACCGAGATCAAACGGGATAACGGACGAAGACTTGAATGAACTAAAAGGTTGCATCGAGCTCGGATTTGGATTCAATGAGGAAGAAGGCCAAAAGCTTTGCAATACATTGCCTGCTCTAGACCTCTATTTCGCCGTAAACCGTCAGCTTTCTCCTAGCCCGGTTTCAACACCTCATAGCCGACGATCGTCGATATCATCGTTAAGATCGTCGTCTTTTGGAAGTTCTAAGAGTGATCAAGATTGGAAAATTTGCAGCCCAGGTAATTAAACATAAGGCAAAGCATAATACAACCCAATTGAGTGCTGCAATATTTGATAAATCCTGCAATTTCTATATTCCAGGGGAAGATCCGCAGCAAGTGAAGACCAAGCTAAGGCATTGGGCGCAAGCAGTGGCATGCTCCTTGATGCAGTCGTCTTGAAGTAGTGGGGTTGGCTTTGTACAGGTCTAGAATCAGAACAGAAAATGAAAAAAGAAGAAAAACCCAGGAAAGACAGGAATTAATTAGGTTATTTCTTTGAATAATATTCTTCTAAAAATGGGAAAAATTGTTAGCAAGGAACACAACGCTGCATCTGAGGGCATTTTTTAAAGATTTGGACAGGAAGACAAGTTTGGTTATAAACAGGTTACTGCTGTCTGCTGAATAACCCCACCACGGTCCACTAGGCAGTTTAGGCCTGGGAAAGTTTGGGTTCTGGGGAATGTATTCTTTAATTGCTGAAGTGGTTCAACACAATGATTTAGAACGACAGAGATACCTATTTAAAAATAAAAGGTAATATCGAGTATTATTTTATTAAAAATAATTAGGATATTAAAATAAAAATACGAACATAGGTAAGATGCTAAATATATAATTATCCTTAATTTATATTATTTTTTTTTATTCCCCATATATATTAGAGCTGGTCCAACCTATTTTGGACTTGAAGAAACCCAAAACAATTGTGTCCAAAAGTACTAACCCAACAATGGATTTTCGTGTGTGTGTGTGTTACCTGAATTTTGACATATAATAGTTTGAATAAACTACATTGTTAGTCACCTAACTAATAGCTTATTTATGTTTCAACCACCAAAGTTTTCTATCGATTTTATTTTGACCACTTTTATGTTAATTTGTTAATAAAATTGTTGGTATGTCCTTTTTAATTAATATAATAATACATTAACCTTCTATTATCAAGGATAGAGTCAGGATTTAAGGTTAAGAGGGGCAAAACATAAATATTCAGAAGTAGGGGAAAAATTCATAAAAAATAATTTTAAAAGAATTTGAATAGGGGGACAAAAGTAAAAAAAATACTTCGGGATGGGGGCGATTGCCCCTCCCACATGGGGGTAGTTTCGTCCATATCTATATTATCTTAATCAATGATCGATAATTCGATCTTTATTTTAAAAATAAAATCTTTAAAACTCGTAACCTTTATATCATACATAAAAAATACGAATATATATAGATTATATCGAATAAACTACTCTCAATTATTTGACCACATGATTAATAATATTAAAATCCATATGAAATATCTAGGTTTAGGGGTAGGACTGAAAATATTCATGGACCATCCTCTCACACATCATTTCATTGGCCTATGAAAAAGCAAAATTATATAATTTTTTTGTGTGTTGCTATCAAAATAAAGCATCTCCATTCACATTCAACTAATTGGATTCCAAAGTGAAGGGATACACAATCTCATTGTTTACTAATATATACAAAGTTTAACCACTTCCATAAAGACTTATATGACTCTCAAAATCATATGACCATGAAAAAATATAAATATAAAAGGTTGATTTATCTTTTATTTTTAATTAAATAGGTATAATATCGAAAAATACTTCTAATATTTGACTAACTAGTTATTTTAACCTTTATTATATTTTATGGACCAATTCAGTTCTTACCGTTTCTTTTTAATTCAAAATGACATTTGAGCATATAAAAATTGTTAGTCGATTAATGATAATTGACTTGAAAATCTGTATGATAGTGCACGTCGCGATAATAGTGTCATATAAACAATTATATTGACTTTACATAATAACATATCAATCAAAAATATTTTTTAAAAATTATATAAAATATAAAAAATTATCTAATATATTATTTTATAATCATTTTAAATTATTTATCACAAGTTAACTAATAATTTTCTTTTACGTAAAGATCATTTTGATCTAAAATGAATCTTTAGAGCTAAATTATTTTATAAAAAATAAAAATTAATATAATTATTTATTTAAACGTTAATGCTATTTTTTTACATTATATTAAAAAAATACCTAGAACAAAGTCAAAAAAAGTGATGCCCGGGGGACAGAGCCCTACTGGATATGCAAAAAGTAAAGGTACAATGTTCTTTTGGGCCCACAATTTTACCTATTTAATTATTTTAATCTTTAATATCATTTCTGATTTTTTTTTATCGAATTTGAAGATAAAAATTTATCAAAAAAAAAATGACAAAATATAAAAGCTCAAGAACTAAAATGAATACAATAAAAGTTTAAGAGCTAAAACAGCTAAACTAATAAAATGAAGGGGCCAAAAAGATCATTCTACCAATTAAAAAATAGCACGTTTAACATAATGCTTTTATGGTATCCAATGCGATAAAACTAGGGGTGAATATTCGATCAAGTCGAGTCGAATCGAGTTAAAATTTTTTGAGTTATTTGAATTTACGAGTTATATTTTACGATTCAAACTTTATTTTAAATTTTTCGGTTTGAGTCTAATCGAGTTTTCAAGTTTCTATAAATATTTATTGGTAATTATTTATCATGTTATAGTATGATTTGATTTCAATTTAAATGACTTTCTCTAATCATATAAAATATTTATCTATATAATTTTTCATATGTAACGATATTTTTTTATATTTTTATATATCAATGTATATATATCATAAAAAATCGATAGAATCGTCTTAAACTTAAAAATTAATCCTTTAATTATTAAAAAAATCGAGTTATTTGAGTTAATCGAATTTTTGTTTTATAACTTGAATTTTATTTGAAATTTTTTCTAGTCGAGTCAAGTCTATAAAATTTTGAGTCGAGCCAAAATGAATCGAATATTTTCGCCTCAAGTTGAGCTGAATTATTTGATTTTTTTGAGTCAAATTGAGTTTTACTCACCCCTAGATAAAAACCACGAAATGGTTGAAATTTGAGGTAAAGTTATATGGACACAAATACATCATCATCATCATTTATTAAGTGACATCAAAGGTCTAACCAAGTTTAATTAATTTAAAGTATGACAAATCTTATCTTAATTTTAAATATAAAAATAATTTGAATTGAATTTATATATTTATATATATTTATTGTAGAAAATTTAAGTTTTATTAATTTTATAATATTTTTAACTAAAAGTAGATTCAATGATGGGATGGTAGTTTTTTTTTAAAAAATCATTATGTGATTTATTGTGATAAAACGTGTATGTGTTCTAAGAAAAGAAAATATATATATATTTTTTTAATTTTAATTTTTCAAGTTTTTTCTTTATTAAATTCTCTCTAATATATTTTAATCCTTCGATCAGAAAAATTATATTATGGGTCAGTTCCACCACGTGGCCATAAAACCAACCACTAAAAATCACTCACGTCACCAATTTTTACGTATCATATTTTTTTTTCAAATGAATCTTCACTTAAAAAATTATTTTTAAAAAGAATTAACAGTAAATATGAGTGAAGATTCACTTTAAAAAATATGACATGAAAAATGATAATGTGGGTAAATTATAGTGATTGGTCCCATGGATGACGTGGTGGAACTAACTCATGATACAATTTCTCCATTATACAACAAAAAAATAAGCTTTTAAATACCACTCTTATTTAATTCTAATATATATAAATTATTAAAATTATTTATCTAGTTTTAAAAATCTAATGATATTCTTATTATATATTAGATTTAAAACTTCATTTATAATAAAAATAAAGTTAATAAAAAATTAATAGATAAATTCTGTTCATCACGTTAACGTTCTAGAAGCCAAACTTTAAATATTTATATACATGTATCGGTACAATTATACAAATATTGATAAGTTTTGTTGTTTTTTCCAAAGATTTTAATAAAAAATGAGTATTGGTATGGTATGGCTTATATCGATTTTATAAAACTCTCGATATGTATCAATGTATCTACCTACGTATCGATTTTTTTTTGTTACAACGATTATTTTTATTTTGAACAATTATTGATACGGATACTCATATATTAGAGTAATTATTTTATGAACCGGTTTCACCATATCATATCCATGATCCATATACACTAAAAAGCAGTTAACTATTTTTTTCTTAATTAATCTCTATCTAACAACTCACTCACCACCTATTTAGTCAATCATGCACGAATCCTTTTATTTTAGTGGTTAATAAAATGATTGTTGTTCTTAAAAGTTACGAGTTCGAGTATCAGTAATACCAATACAGTGATTAAGTGATCAATATTCAATGATTGAGAGTATATTCTAGAACGAATACTATTATAATCATCGTAGCTAATTAAAAAAATTAATCAATTGTGACAAATTAAATTAGAGCCGAGAAATAAAATAAATTTTAATATATAGAATTAAATTTGAATCGAGGTGATTAAGATATTTTTGTCCTCCTCGTTGTATTTTTAAAATTTAATATAATTTATTAAGAAAATTAAGAGATTTTTATATAAATATTATTTAAAATTTTTTATTTGTAAATATTTTCAACAATATTATATATTACTGTTGAAATCAGAAAACGAATTAAAAACAATCCTTCTCTAAATAATATTTGATTCAAAAATATTAAAAAAATATGTATTGTTCAAAAATGGAGGAGAGCAGTCCGATTTTAAACAGTGGTAGCTGCCCTCCCAGCTTGCCATGTGTCACTTTTTTTTTTCTTCTAAAGAGCATTGTTTGAAGATGAATTATTTACGATCGATTTTAAACAATATCTATTTTATAATATTTTTGTTTAAAACATTGTTTGAAGATGAATTATTTTTAGTCTGTTTTTTTATTTCAACGATATTATACAATATTATTAGAAATAGTTTGAAAGAAATAATACTTTTATAAATAAAAAATCCCTAAACAAATTAATGTAAAAATAATATTTATTGTAACTCCAAAAATATTTTCAATCCTAAAAATACTTTTGAAAAGTAATATTATCAATTAACTGAATCGAATAATCAAATCTGTGGAAAGGGTAAGCAATAATTGTATGATGGGTTTAGATTTGGTTCGAGTCATTTTAGTTCGGGTCATTTCGGTTTTGAGTATAATCGATTTAAATTCGGTTTGAGTCTGGTTCAAATTTCCGGTTTTAGTTCGAGTCTATGTTGATTTCAGTTCGGGTATCAGATTGAGTCGATTGATTTTCAATTTGGTTGAATTTCGGTTCGGTTAATATCGCTTTGGTTATTTCTGGTCAATTGACTTTGAATCGAATCAATATCGGGTCAGCAAAATATCGATCAATTTTAATCGAGTTTTTAGACCAAATTAGGTTTTTGCACCTTTATATTACTATGTATATTATGTATATTTGGTTTTTGGTAAATTGTGCGACAATTCATATGCTTTATTTGTTTATTTATTTTAATATATATATTTTATTTTAGATCATTTTCGATTCAAGTGAAATCGATTCGGTTCCATTTGATTCAGTTGAAAATCGCTTCAAGTCTATTTTCGATTCAACTAAAATTCAGATCGATTTCAGTTCTAATCGTTTTCTATTCAGATTTTGATTCAAAATCAGGTCATTCTTTCAAATCAATTTTGAATCTGGATTCAAATAAATCAGTTTAGTTTTCGAATCTAAAATCAAATATACCGGATCTAATGGTATCTTTAGTCCGGAAAAAACAAACAAAATTTACAAACAGGAAACACTTTCCAAGTAATTTCATATGTCCCCAAAACAAACAAAGCCTTACCTCCTAACCGCTTTCTTTGAACTTTCCTCGTGCGAAAGGGCCCACTAGGTACGTGGACATTACTTCACCCACGATTTCCAATAAATAAACGTGAACAGATTTTACAATCTTAATATAAATATTTTTTAAGCATAAAATAAAAAAATAATTTCTAACATTTAATCTTTCATATTAATTTTTAATATTTTACTTTTATTTTAAATTTATTTTTTTAAAAAAAAATCGTCAATTAATTAACGATTAATATCTTTTGTAGATATAATATAACTTACTGATGCAGCAATATTACATATATAAATATATTGATGTGATATTTTGCAAACATGACATCATAATATTTTTTAAAAAATAATAATAAATTTTATATTAATTTTAATCAATCAAATGATAATATACGATATTATTAAATAATAATAAAATAATATTTATTTATAAATATTTTTATTTTTTATAATATATAATTTTATATATTGTGATTAAACTTAAATCTTTTAAAATAATATTATCTATTTTTTATCAAGATTTTTTATTAGATTTAATCTAAATATAAAGGGTTTTTTTCCATAATTTTGTTTTTCTTTAAATGGTCTTATTTTAGAAAAACGTTATCAATTCTTAATATTAACATATAAGGAAAGACATAATTTATATAAAGATAAGAAAATATCATAATTTATAAATTTAGATTAAATAGTAAATAAATATTTTTCCAAAATTAGATATCTATCAAACCATGGGAGAAAATATTATTTTTTTATTTTCTAAATTTCTAATTATAAACAAACAATTAGTAAAGAGATTTGATTAAGGTATTTTAAGTCTTATAATCAATAATAGATAATTTAATTTGTTAAGGATAAATATTAAAAATACACATTGAATAAAATAAATTTTGAGTTTTTTTCTACACATTTAACATAAATATTCTTAAAATAAATATTAATATTTTAATTCATCAATGGTATTTAACTTATGGCTTAATATTAAATTAAGGAGAAATTATATTATGGATCGGTCTTATCACGTCATTTATGGACTAATTATTAAAAACCACTCGCATCATCATTTTTTTTATGTCATATATTTTTAAAGTGGATCTTCACTCATATTTCTTGTTAATTTTTTTAAAAAATAATTTTTTAAGTAAAGATTCATTCGGGAAAAAAATATGACATATAAAAATTGATGATGTGGGTGGTTTTTAGTGGTTAGTCCCACTGGCCACGTGATGGGACTAACTCATGATATAATTTTTCTAAATTAAGAGAGAAATTATATCATGGATTATTTCTGTTATATTATATATGAAATTAACTAATTAAATGTATATATTTAATTAATTTTTTTATTTTATATTTTTATTAATATTTACTGTAAATTAAGTTTAAAAATAACTTTTATTAAGTGGAGATCCACTTGATAAAAAAGATGAGGTAAAAAATTAATTAAATGAATGTATTTGATTAGTTGGTTTCATAGATAACGTTACTTAAATGACGTATGATATAATTTTTCAAGTTAAGTGTCCAAATTATTATATTTTTGTTTTGTTTTTATTTTATTTTATATGTTTAAACTATTATTTTTTTCAAAATAAATATATGATTACCTTAAAAGTTATAAAATGATAATTTAACCGATTAATAAGAAAAAAATTTATAAAAAAGGCTTAAGGGTTCAATAAACCCTTAAATTTTTGCAAAAAAAAAAATCAATTAAGCCCTTAAACTTTTTTTCACGCCCTCAAACTTACTAAAAAAATTAATTTAACCCTTAAACTGTTGTAAAAAATTAATTAAACCCTTAAACTTTTACTGTATTCAATTAAACCCTCAAACTCAAAAAAAATAATTTGGTCCTTTGATCAACTATGACCGTTAACTTCAACGTTTTTTAAAATTTTTTTGACACTTGTTGCGACAAGATAATGCCACTTATCGTTTTTAAAAAATTTTAAATTTTAAAAATATATTAAAAAATCTAAAAACTTTATAAAAAAACTTAGAAAATTTTAAATTATTTTAAAATATAAAAATATTTTTTATAATTGTAAATTAATGTTAAATATTTTTATTTTTTATTTTTAATCTTTTTAAAAAATATTATTTATTATTTTAAATTAAATTTCAAAATTATTTTTTTATATTTTAAAAATATTTTTTCATGATTTTTATATAATTTTAAAAAATAAATTTAAAAATTCCTAGAAACAAAAAAGTAGTGTTATTTTTTGCAATACGTGTTAAAAAATTAAAAAAAGTTAAAATTAACTATTAAAGTTGGTAAAAGGGTCAAATTAATTTTTTTCTTGTGTTTGAGGGTTTAATTGGGTGTTAAAAAGGTTTAAGGGCTGAATTGATTTTTTTTTAATTTGAGGGTTTATTTGAGTGTAAAAAAAATTAAGGACTTAATTAAGTTTTTTACAAAAGTTTAAGGGCTTATTAGACCCTTAAACCTATAAAAAACAAAACAATTTTAATGCTTAATTTTAATATTAAGTCCTAGTCTTTGTTTTGCGATGCTTTTAAAAGTAGTTTTGAAATCAAAAGTGATTTTAATATAAAAATTAATACAAATATATAATTTTTCAGGTTAGAAGTACTTTTCATTTTAATTTAAAAAGTATTTTTAAATAGCTAAAATTTTTAGGTTTTAATTTTTTAAAAATAATTTTAAACAAAACTATTAATTTATCCATGATTATATTACTATTTTTATTTAAAAACATCTAAAATAAATATTTTATCTATCTAAAAATGTTTATCGACAATAATATTAATATTCATGTTTAAACTAAATAATCTCAAAGTAGGTTTTAGAATTATTTTTTAAAAATATTTTCATAGTAATTTTTAAAAATAATGTTAAACCGAAAAATCGTTATATAATATATAGAATCAACCAATCAAATATTTTTATCAAATAAATTTTTATTTGATAAAAATTATTTTTAAATTTAATTTATAATAAATATTAATAAAAATTGTCTAATAAAAAATAAATATAAAATTTAATAAAGTAAATATATTTAATTAGTAAGAAATTACTAATGATATAATTTCCGATCAAACTGTCCCTTAGCTTAGAAATGATATGGTTTTCTATTTGCGCCTCCCTCTATATATAGAAAGCAGAGCATTTCAGGCTTCACGATCCATACCCTTTCACCTTCAATCCTCAATTTGCTTTTTGGTCATCCTTTCTCTTCAAAGTTCTTAACTTTTAAATCCTTTTTCAGGTAAATAGTTTTACTTGGTTTCTCTTACATCCCTGTTTCAGTGCTCTGTTTCTGAAGTATTCTTTCTTCTTATCCCTCTGTTGTTTCATATTTTGTTTCTAATTTCTTGTTGTCAATATTCATGGCTTAAAATTTTCTGGGTTTGTTTTAAATTTCATGTTTATTGACCCCCTGCCTCGCATTTTTGGATTCTCTACTGCCATTCTTTGAAGCTAAAGAGAGATCCATTCATATTCTTTGGGAATTTGAGCTTGATTTTCACCCTTTCATGTATAATTTGGGATTTGAGAAAATTATCTGATTTTAGCTGTAACATGGTTTGCTTTAAGATTTGCTTGTCAAGATCTTAAGAAAATGTAAAGATTTGCTAGTCGAGATGTGTTTTTTACAAGTTTATTCTGAATTAGGAATTGTTTATTTTTATAATTATATAGCTTGATAATATAAAATTCTTCATCCAATTTGGCTTTACTATCTAAAGGAATATATTTAGGACTTTTCTATGTGAAAGCTTGAATTTTTATTTAATCTTTTTGATATCTGTTTTGTCATTCATAAATGACCATTACATGATGACATAGAGCATTAATATGGTTATTAGTTTCAAAAATGCAAGTTCTTGGTTTGTAATTAATGAAGGTTTAATAATTGAGTATATACAGGATGGGAAGTGCTGATGGGACCAAATATGGTGCTTACACCTATGATGCCCTGGAGAGGGAGCCTTACTGGCCCTCCGAGAAACTCCGGATTTCCATCACTGGTGCTGGTGGGTTCATTGCTTCCCACATTGCTCGACGTCTCAAGAGTGAAGGTCATTACATCGTTGCTTCTGACTGGAAGAAGAACGAGCACATGACAGAAGACATGTTTTGTCATGAATTCCATCTTGTTGACCTCCGAGTCATGGAGAATTGCTTGACGGTTACCAAGGGAGTGGATCATGTTTTCAACCTTGCTGCCGATATGGGCGGTATGGGTTTCATTCAGTCGAATCACTCTGTCATTATGTACAACAACACAATGATCAGTTTCAACATGCTTGAGGCTGCTAGGATCAGTGGAGTTAAGAGGTTTGTTGGATTGGTGCATTGTGTGTTTGCATTTTAGTCATTGCAATTCCATTGTAAGTGTATGTGTCGTTTAAACTTGATATCTTGGTTTGTATAGATTTTTCTATGCCTCTAGTGCCTGTATCTACCCTGAATTTAAGCAGTTGGAAACTAATGTGAGCTTGAAAGAATCCGATGCCTGGCCTGCTGAGGTTCGTGACTTGTGGTCATTAACTACTATTATCTGGTAATCTTATGCTTGATTGTTCAGTATGATAGATTTTCACTTCTTAAATGTCGGTTTTAGCCGCAAGATGCTTATGGATTGGAAAAGCTTGCAACTGAGGAGTTGTGCAAACACTACACCAAAGATTTTGGAATTGAGTGCCGTATTGGAAGGTTTCACAACATTTATGGCCCGTTCGGCACATGGAAAGGTAAACTCTTTACTTTTGATGAGTGCTTATGTATGTTGCCGCTTTTGGAACATACTAAATTCATCTGCAATTCTGCATCTGCCTATCGTCTTGTAGGTGGAAGGGAGAAGGCTCCAGCTGCATTTTGCAGAAAGGCTATTACTTCCATCGACAAGTTTGAGATGTGGGGAGATGGACTTCAGACCCGATCTTTCACCTTCATTGATGAATGCGTTGAAGGTGTACTTAGGTAAAATTTGACATTTTTATACTTTCCCTAGCCAGAACCATACTTTGGGCAACTATTTAAAGGGAAAGTCCAAGGAGTTTTGGTTTAATAATTGCTGATCCACACGGACTTGCTTATACTAAAAATTGAAGAAAAATTTGCTACCTGTATAGCGTTTTTATACTTTTTGGACATATTTTGGGGATGTTTATACTGTGTTATGTTTTGGATGAGAAACTTGTAGATTTCAGCTTGAAAGTGGTATGCTATTTTTGAATATGAAAATACACTTCTTACCGATTGAAGTTATTAAAATTTATGTCTTTAGATTGACCAAATCGGATTTCCGTGAACCTGTGAACATCGGAAGTGATGAGATGGTTAGCATGAATGAGATGGCAGAGATTGTTCTTAGTTTTGAGGATAAAAACCTTCCAATTCATCACATCCCTGGTCCAGAGGGAGTCCGTGGTCGTAATTCCGACAACACATTGATCAAAGAAAAACTTGGTTGGGCTCCTACAATGAGGTTGAAGGTAACTGAATTAGTTCGTTTACAAACATTTCTTCTGACCATCAACTGCAGCAAATGCCGTGCTTGTTTTGCAGTTCCCTTTTCGCTTGTGCCATATTTTACTGTGCTGTTTTGTAGGATGGGCTGAGAATTACCTACTTCTGGATCAAGGAGCAAATCGAGAAAGAGAAGGCTCAAGGCATTGATCTGTCGATCTATGGGTCATCTAAGGTCGTGGGAACTCAAGCACCCGTCCAGCTGGGCTCACTCCGTGCAGCTGATGGCAAAGAATGAAGAAGCAGAGCTCGTGTAGTTGCTTTAAAGCCAAGCTTTATTGGCATTGAATGTGGTAATGCATAATCCGGTTTTTACTCTTTTTTTGGTATTTAGGTTTGTGTACGATTGTTCATTGTCGAAGGGGAAGCACTTAAGCTTCCCGCTGTATTCAAGCTTTCCATGGTTAGCCTGCTGTTGTAAGATGATATCCATGGCTCTTTAGCCTTTAAATAAAACATCATTTCTTCGTTTCAGCATCGAGTTCTAATAGATTATCCATAATGGATTCTCACTTATGAACAATGTACTTGATCGATTCATGGTTGTTTCGAATTCGATTAGTTATCTACGCACAGTTCAAGTTGCTGGTTTTTTAGGCTTTCATTTGAGCAACTTTTTGAGCTTTTAGGGTTCATATCTGTGGCTGAAATTAAGTGTTATCTCTTGAGCTGTAAGATGGTGACAAGGAAAGGTCCATGGAAACATGAAAATCCAATCCGTGGTTGAAATGTTGCTAAGGGCTAATGGCACACGTGGCTAAACTGAAAGAGCTCAGCTTCATGACAAAAGCTGAAATGTAGGCCATCTTGTTTCTGTGGTAGAATTAGCATCATCCCCACCATTTATGACAGAACATTGTGCCATTGTCTTTCAGCTGAGCCCCACCATTTATGGGGGTGCAGACCAGCATGTGATTATCTCCGAACTGTCCTTTTTGTCTGCTGACATCAAAGGACTGTACGCATATGTTTACTTGGTAACCCTAGAAAACAGAGCTTGAACATAAACATGTGAACGAGCAGGAGCCTAGGTGGATGTTAAATGCTTGATTTAAGGTTAATGATTATAAAATAGTCATTAAAATTATTTATAATTGATTCTGAGAAATCATTTTAAGTAGTTCATTAAAATTATAATAATTCCATTGATCAAAAGAGTCTACCAAGCACTTGTTAGTGCTAAATCCTGGATCTACATGATTACTACTAGAGAATAAGATTCTAACTTGGTAATTTTATTGAGTTTCCAAGATCATATGAGTAACAATGCGGTACGAGAGTCTCGATCGAGAAGAGATGAGTTAAATAAACGGTCAGTTAGGTGAATCTCGAATATTTTTAAATAAATAATATCTTAAGTTAGATTATGACTCAGATAAAATTCTCTTAAACGAAATATTAAAATGCATATGGATGATCTAGTTGATGGTCAGATTCAGATACTTTTAGGTTAAAATTTCACAAAAATAAATTTTAAAATAGGGGTTTTAAAAAAGGTCAAAGTAAATAATCAACTAGGTCAACAATCAAAGTCAACAGTCAACTGAATCAACTGAATTGACACGAGTTAAGTAGAATCAGAAAGATTCGAGTTAGGTTAAATAGATTTAGGTCAGGTTAGGTCAACTCGGATCGGAACCGAGCTCAAACCAGTTTAAGTTTAAGACCAAAGGTTATTGGGCATATTTGCAAGCAATTTGGCCCATGAGTCAAACTGGGCCATGTAATCGGCTTATGGAACCATGATTAAAAAAAAGAAAAAAAATTAAATACTTAAAAAAATAGATAATTTGAAAACTCATTTTGATATTAAAATATAATAAAATATTTTTTTATCAATAATGAAGAATAATTTTATTGATTATCATACATGCTATATCATGATTATGTATCTTATGAAAAGCTTCTCTAATTTTAAAAAAATGTATAACCCAATGTTTTAATTTTGATATAACAAGAATTTAATTAAAATAAATAAAATTTTAAAATTACTCATAATTGACAAGCATTCAGACTAAAATAATTTTCGAAGTTAATAGTTTCAAACACAAATATTTTTAAGTGTATTAGTATTTACACAAATCATTTTATGAGTATCGGTACGATCAAATACATATTAATATAGATTTTTAGTAATCGAATCTGACTTATTTTATGTATTTTTTTAAGTCGATCTAGACGAGAACTAGGCTTAAAACGTTACATTAGGTTTACTAAACCTAAATTGCTATATATATATATATATTTTAATTTTATCTAGACACATTAATTCGTAATTTTTGTTGTGAAACAACGGAAGGATAACATTAATCAAACAAAATACAATTGATTAGACAATTAATTACATAAAATCATATTTTAGGGACTAAATCATAATTTCAAAATAATTATGATCCAATTATCAGTTCAAAATTACTATTATTTAACTAAGGTAGGTAAGATTTAGTACCCGACCAATTTAAATATAATTGGTTTTGATTTCGGAAACCATCGGTACTTAAAAATTAGAATTAGTTTTGGTCCCGTTATTGGTGTGAACTGATAATAGTTTTGGGTACCCGATCAATTAGTTTGTTCTTAAAAAATTTGAGTAATTGAAAAAATTCAAACACCAACAATAATACGAAATAATAAAATTAGAATATTGTAGGCTTAGAAATTAAAGTTTTAAAACTAGTTATACTCATAACATTCATACATAAAGAGAAAGTTCGATAAGAAAAAAAAACAATACTGGATATTTGGTATTGATCACGGTCTTATTGGGTACCTACCGTGTCTAAAAAATCAATATCCAGTCTCGGTCCTGGTTATGACTGAGACCTAAACTTTGGATGGTTCCAACATTTAGAACATGTATCTTAAATGAAAGGTTTAATTTATATGGTCCAAAGTCTATGGTCAAATGTATGTTAGTGAAAAAACATTTTACAACCAGGAAATTATTAGATAGGCGGCCACGATGGCAAAGAAAATCAAGTTTTTGAACATTTACGATTCGTTTAATACATGAAATGTAAAATAGGTGTGTTGTATTAAATAACATTTATATATTAAAAAATTAAAAAAAATAGTTATTGTTGTTGTCAGGGACGGAGCTGTGTGGAGTGGAGAGGGACAACCGCCCTCATCCCGATTTTTTTTTCAATTTTGTCATCCTATTTGTTTTTTTTAAAAATACTTTTTTTATGAATTTGTCCCTTCTATTTCTAAATATATTTATGTTTTGTCCCCTTAACCCTAAATCCTGATTTCGTCCATGATTATTGTATTAAAGTGTTTAATTGTAAAATTTATGATAAAAGTTACGTATGTAATCTTTTACTTTTAAAATTTTAATTTTATATTTTTCATTGTTTTGACATCCGTTACAATATTATCTTTAGGGTTTATGGTTAATAATATTTTAATATTTGAACTTTATTATTTAGAGTTTAGAGTTTAACTTTTAAAGACTTAGTTTTTGGAGTTCATGATTTATAAATCATGATTAATGGGTTAAAATTTATGTTTTATTATTTAGGGTTTGAGGTTCAAGGTTTAGGTTTTATGTTAGGATTAGATGTTTGATGTTTATGGTTTAAGGTTTTAGATTTAAGGTTTAGGGTTCAAGGTTTAAGATTTAAGGTTTAGGGTTTAAAGTTTACAATTATAGGTTATGGTTGAGATTGTTTAGAGTTTATGGTTTGAGGTTTAGGGTTTAAGATTTATAATTTGAGTTTATTGTGTAAAGTTTAGGATTTAAGGTTTGGAGTTAAAAATGAATTTTATGGTTTAGAGTTTACTGGAGTTAGGAATGGGGTTTACTTTTATGGTTTTAAAGTTTATAGTTTGATATCATTTAAGATTTCAGGGTAAAGTTAACGCGGTTTATAATTTTGGTTTTAGAATTTATAACAAGATATCAAATATTATTGTTTAAAGTTTAAGGTTTAGAGTTATAATGATATAAATACATGAAAAATAATATGAGAGTATAATTAACGAAAATAATATAAAATCGACATGTTAAATAGATACCACCCCACCCTGTAATAAATATCACCCAAATGACCTTAAAGAATAATATATTGTATTAAATTTAACATCTACTAAACTGACATATGTATAAGAATAAGTTTCATAATCGAGATATATTAAATAATACAATACGATGATTACAACGAGGTGCATTTATAAGGGTGTGTATTAATCGGCTTTAAACGAATTAATCGATCACACCGAAATTATTTCGGTTAATTTGGTCGGTTAATTTTTGATAAATTCGGTTAATGATTAATTTTTTTTGAAAATTCAATTATCGGTTAATCAGTCTAATTAACTAAAATTATTACGGGCGACGAACATCGCTGAATACCACTAACGCTGAACATTGTTGAACATTATTAAATTGATTTATAAAGAATAAAAAATTTCAAGGACTCAACATATAATTAATAATTATTTAAAATAAAATTTTAATTAAATTATTTTTCATAGAAAAAACTACATGGGTGATCACTCAACAATCATCTTGTTTTCTATTTCGGTCACACAATTAAATTTTTCATCAAAATTGATACTAATATTTTATTTCTTTACCGTTTTATTCATCGATAGTTAATTTAACGAAAATTATAGCATGACATGGTTTAATAACAATTTTAGTCTTTAAAATTATTATCTTATATCAATTTAATCCTAATAAAAAATAATTTATCAAATATTTAGTTTAAACCTTAAATTATCTATTATTTTTTCTCTACAACAAATGTGTTCTCTTTTTTTTTTTTACTTTTTTTAAGAACCAAACAAAGATCTATAACAGTTATCATAACTCATCAAGTTTTGAATCAATTCTTATCTGATTATAAATATTTATAAATTAAATTTTTATATTTTTTTTAAAACTAAGTCACTTCAAACATTACTTTAATTTATATATATAATAAAAAAATAATTGAAAATCGACATTTTTGGTGTTTTAATCTAAAGTTATTATTTAATATGTTAGGGTAAGACAACCCAATTCATAGACTACGATTTGATTAGATTTTTATACTTGCACTTTTCCTGGTAAAAACTGAAAATACATATATCATGGAGAATTTGTAATGGTTGTAGAAAACCCAAATTGTATATTCTTGTTCATATTGTAACAGTTCATAACATTGTTATAGGAAATCTTAGTGCTACTTTTACCATTGATTTTTCAGTTCGATTAATCATTTATTTCAATTCGATTATAGAGAAGTCGATACATATATTATTGGTTTATATATTTTTTTCTTTTTAATAATTATTTTTTTACTATTAAGTGATATTATAAAAATAATTATCTTGATTTTTTAATCTTTAAAAAAATTACAGTAAAAAACTTAATGTTTAGTTTTTGTTATTTTTTTGTTTCGTGTATATAGATTAAAATAATACTTAAATTGACATCGTTTCTTGAAAAAATGAAAAAAACAATTTATAAATACTTATAAAAAATAAGAATTGATTTAGAACTTCATGAGTTGATGGTAACTCTTGCGGATCTTTGTTTGTTTATTGAGAAAAGTACAACAAAAGAGAATAATATTATTTGTTGCATTGGAAGAAAAAATGAAAATTTTGGGATTTAATCAAAATATTTGATGAGTTATAATTTTTTTAAGATTAAATACATATAATGTAATAATTTTAGGGACTCGATTTATTATTAAATAATATCATGTTCTAATTTTCCTTAAACATTTAGTGATCAGTGACCAAAATAAAAATAAAATAAAATATTAGTAACGATTTTGATAAAAAATTTTAGTTGGATGATTAAAACAGAAAAAGTAATAGTTGGGTGGTCATTTGTATAATTTTTCCTATCTAAAATAATTTAATTAAAATTTTATTTTAAATAATTTTTAATTGTCTGTTGAGTCCTTGAAATTTTTAATTTATATTAATCAATTTAATGGTGTTCAACAATGTTCATCGTTAGTGGTGTTTAGCAGTGTTCGACGCACGTGGTAGACTCATCCAATTATTATATATTAAATATTATATATTATATATATATTTATTTTTAATCCTTTGACTTTTAAAAAATTATAAAATGTACATTAATTTTTTATACTATAAAATAGTCACTAAATTTTTATTAAATTAGCATAAAATAAAAATTTAGTGACTAAAAAATTATTTTAACATAATTTATTGACCTATTATGTAATTTAACTTAAATTTTTAATAAATTTTGATTAATTCGGTTAATTAACCGAAATAATTTTGGTTCGGTTAATTTAGTTAAAAGTAATTCGATTCGGTTAACGGTTAAAATTTTAAAATTTTCGATTAATTCGATTTTAATTAATTCTGTTTAACCACCGATCAAATTAACCGAATACACACAGTTATCCGTTCATTCCAGATATCCAGGAGCAAGTATTACATATATTGACTTGTGTCCTGATCTGTTTTAACTGAGTAGTTGTTATTTTGGTATCTGTAGAACTTAGGTATCCAACTCATATTTTTTATTTATTTTTAAAATTTAAAAAAAATCGCATAGTAAACTCATAAAATTTTAAAGTTCATAATACATAATGCAAACATAAAAATTAGTGATTTAACGTTAGTTTTAAGACGAATATTATGATATATATATATATATTACATTTTATCATAAAAAATTAAAAATATTAATCATGTTTTTTAATTTTAAATATTGTATTAATACCATGCAAACATAGAAATGATTTAAAATTTTAAATAAAAATATTAAATAATCTAAAATAAAAAGAAATATATAAATTAAAACTAAAATATAAATATATTAAAAGTATCGGGTTGTATTTAGTACCTGGTTATGTTTGGAAGCTCACCCGCATCCCCCGAGAGTTTTTTTGCTACGGTTCGAAGTATAGCAGACAATATCGGATTATTTTTTGTTTAGACCCACTCTGAACTTTTTAAACTTTATATATTAACCCTTAATTTTTTTTTAGTTTTTAAATTAACCATTAAAATTTTATAATATTTAAAAATTATATATATTTAAAATTTTAAAATTTATATATATTCATCCTTAAATAAATTTTTAAATGCGCGAATAACTTTACACTAGAGCCAGGTTTCTTGACTTTACGGCAAGAATTGTTGTGCCTGGAGATAAGTCGCTGACCTGAGGGCCTACCCTTTGTCTTAAACCGTGATGTTCACGGACCTACTTTTTCTCGTTTAATTTCCATATGTAATGGCCGAAGCTTCCCTCATATTCGAAAGGACAATCCCATGGAAAACAAGACTTTAATAAAAGCAATGTTGGACTTTGAATTAAAACCAAAAAATTTTCCAGCGGAAATAAGAATTCCATCACCAGTTTTTGACTATAAAAGGATCAGTTTCTTCTTCTTCAAACTTAACCAAACGACAAAGTGTACCAAAACCTTTGCTCCAGCATTCTTCACTAACCTTCCCTTTCCTTCCTGCTGGAAATTTCAACTTCTGTTACCAAAAATCAAACATGGGAGATGTCATGTCTGAACAACAGGTTGCTGAGTTCCGAGAAGCTTTCTGCCTCTTCGACAAAGACGGCGATGGTGAAGTTTCTTCTCTAAACTTTCATCACTAAAACCGAAAGTATACGTAGAGAAACAAACTTAATAAGTTTATATATCATGTAGGATGCGTATCAATGGAAGAACTAGCAGTGGCGATCAAATCACTAGAACATGATCCAACGGAGGAGGAGCTTCGAAGCATGATCAATGAAATTGATACCGACGGTAATGGAACAATCGAATTTGAAGAATTCTTGAATCTCATGGCAAGAAAATTGAAGGTAACTGTGTAAACTGGTCGATATTAATCCATGTCCGGACCAAGACAAAGGCAGGAAGTTTGATGTTTGAACTTTTGTTCAATGGACAGGAAGCAGAAGGTGAAGAACTAGAAGAAGCTTTCAGGGTTTTTGACAAGGATCAAGATGGTTACATATCACCTTACGAGGTTCATCAATTACGATCAATTACGATGAATAGTAACGATGAAAACTGTCGTAACGATGCGTCACATTCGAACATTTAAATCGATTTTTTAATTATGATTTTTTCGTATATGCTAATTTGTTTGTGATAATTATGTGCGCATGCAGTTGAGGCAAGTGATGATTACCATGGGAGAGACATTGACAGATGAAGAAGTAGATGAGATGATTAGAGAGGCTGATTTGGATGGAGATGGTCAGGTTAATTATGAAGAATTCTTGAGGATGATGTTGGTTTCTTCTTAGATTCAGGAATTGATGTATTCATATTACCTTTGATAATTTTGATCATATATTTAAAATTTACGATAGCTTCATAATTAATATTAAAATTTTTTATTTTTCGCATATCATATTGTGTTATTTTTAAAATGTTTTTTTTTTCTTTTTTATGATACGATTTTTATCTACTTTTTTTAGAGTTGTTTAACATTATCTTTCTATTATCGTAATATACATTCTTAATCAAAGATTATCAACACAGAGTCGATACCATAAGTTTTCATTTCACTATTTTATAGTTTATACTTAGAATTATTTTTTGAAAATAATATAATCTTAATAATTTTTTACGAAATAAAAAAAATATTAAAATATATTTTAAAATTTATGGTAAAAAGTATAATATATGGGAAAATCATTACCTACAGAATAAATCCGCATAACTTGTACTTGTCTGGGTTCTTCACCAAGGAGATGATGTGGTACCCATTCCTAGTGAGTTACATTATTAAAATCAAAATTAAGTTAGAGAAAAATTATATTTCAAAATAGAATGAATATTACTGATAAAAATTGATTTAAGTACGTAGTAAATAACTTGATTTTAATTAAATAAATTTTCGATTCGAGATCAAATCACATGAAAATTCGAAAATATACCACTGCCAAAAGAACCCTAAAGTTTCGAGTTTAAGCTAAATTGGATGCACTTTTAGAACAATTTAAAAAGCTTGTATCGATAATTTATTGAATATAATAATATATAATTGAGAAGAAATGTAAATAACACGTAGCACCAGTGGTCTAGTGGTAGAATAGTACCCTGCCACGGTACAGACCCGGGTTCGATTCCCGGCTGGTGCATTTGTTGTTATTTTTTTTCCTACAAAAAATAACGTTGAATTTGGGTTTAGATTTCCATTTTCTCTTCCATTTCAATCGTCAACCACTCTACTTCCATCTCCAACCTAATTCAAGAAACACTTTTGAAGCCAGGAAAACAGAAGTTGGAGCAGAGATTATTCAGACATGTCTTTACAAGAAAAGGTGACTGTCTTTACAAGAAAAGGTGACTGTCTTTAGAAGAAGAAAAAATCCCATGGGAGATCCGACCAATCAAGGATGTTTGAGTTTTGAATTTATATGTTGTCCTTCCGAGAGTTTGGAATATAGATGTTTCATGTTTCTGTTCAAGTTATGTGTTAACTTATAGATATAGGCCGGTGTTCAAGTTATGGACTTATCGTTATAGTCCCCTCGGTCGCAGATTCTTCGATGGTAGAGCAGTAGTGCAGGAGACTTTACCTGCTGGCTGCTGCAACTTTCTTGGACAGGTACAGTGTAATCGCTTTTGCTTATCTAAGTTGCAGCAGCATTTGGAGTCTCAGGTACTGGTTAGCATGCATTGGAAAGGTGTTCAATGATAAAATGGCGATCCTCAGTGACTAAATCTTTACTCAGATTCTGCTGGATGTCGTAGGGTTCATCGAAATGCCTCGAGGAGCCTCTGTGCTATGTTTCTCCTATCTTCGGTTCGGACTCCATTAAGTAGCAGCACTAAAATCAGATTTGGATGTGTTCATTAAAGCAAACCGGATAGGTAAGGCTCGTCTCGTAATTGAATCCGAATCACCTTTGATACTGTGAATTGTGATTGCTTGGAATAGTACGGTTGGGACAAATTACAGATGATTTGATATGAAATAAGAAGAAAAAAGATGGTATATTCTCAAAAGTAACTACAGTAGACAATATAGTGGAGTATATATAAAGCAGCAATCTCTCGCCAGGTCTAACTTATTACACAGAAATGAATATATACATACAAACAAATCAGGCATAATAATGGCAATAAAGACCAGTGACCAAGGCTGTAATGTACGGCTGAACCTAAGCTACTTCCATGGAACCATAGCCATGGACATCACCAAGATAGCCAACCAATGAAGCTTCCCTGGAAGGAACGTGTTGGCTGAAAAAAACAAGATACACAGCAACAAAATATCAGAATTTGAAACAGAACAACTGTTGACATAAACGTGTTAGAAAGTTTGTACTGTTACATCACCTTTTCCACCATCCGGTGTGCCTTCTTGATCTTCGACCGTAATCCCGAGGCGGGAGCAATCGGATCCGAGTGTACCTTAGAAAACCAAGAAAACAGTTATGTCTGTTGGTGTTGTTCATGGAACTTCAACAATTGGATTACTGGAGTTTCGAGTTCTTACATTGACTGTAACAAGGGAAGTATGTTCTGTTAAGAAGATTTGAAAAACCAGGTCTGCAGTCGCATGTATGCTTGTATGTAGCTGTTCTGTTGCAGGTTCCTTCTCCACAGTAAGTCCAATAGCAAGCTGTTAAAACAAACGTAAACATGGAGCTGTAAATTATGACACATATTTTTAATTCGAGTCAATGTAGATTATGATTTCGAGTTATTACGATCGAAGAAAGACGAATTTCGAGGAACTTCTCGTTGAGGTACTGGAGGAGGAGCTGGCTGACAAGAGTAATCAAGAGTGCCTGCAACAAGACACCTTAATCAAACTTCATGAAATTGAATCACCATGAAGTACATTAACTTAGATAGAAGATTGGAAAATTTTCTTACAGTTGGGAATCACGCAGGGTAGAAACCGGAGGTCGTCATCGTCGTCGTCCCTACCGTCACGAGTTCTTGTCCAACCCGGTTCACACTCACAGATGTAGTTCAAAGGGTACCTTATGTCTGCTCTGCATGTCCCCCTTCCACATTCAACATTATTACACAACTTATCTGTTTTTCATCAAAAATAAGAAGAAAATTGCATCAGATGCTAGATTTTCATTGATACCATGAATTATACTCAAGGTCAACGTCTATATTCGATACATATCCGGATATGAATACGAGGATATCACCTCTAAAATAACTTAGAAAAAACAATTAAGTACCGAAGAATGGAGCTAGAGCAGGAGATAAGTCATCAGAATCTCCATTAACAGTTATAGGCAACAAGATCAAGAACAAAGCTGCAAAAGCTAAGAATTGATAGGTTGCCATTTTCTCCAGGGGAGACTTTAGAGACTGTACTTGGAACACAAGAAACTGAAGCTAGTGCTTGCTTAATTAAAGGGATATTTATATACAAGTTAAAAGATTGAAAATTGAAAAATTCTTACGTGGCAAACAATTTGAAAGAAAAAAGAAAAAAATATTACAATAGAATTTTTTTTCTGCTTTTACCTAATAGAAGCTTCTGTTGAAGAAAAAATAGAGGTGGTTGAAATATTCTTTTAGAAAAAAGTATTTTAATAAATGATTAATATACAAAGTATATTAGGGTCTAATAATATAGTAAAAATCATCTGCCACTTTATCGTATATCATTTCATGTTTTTATTGAATTATTTTTAAAAAAATAAAATTTAAACCCTAACCCTTATTTTTATACCATAAACTCTAAACTATACACTCTAAAAAATATATCATATCTCTAATTTCTTTAACCCTAACCTAACCTTAAACCCTAAATTCACACCCTAAACCTTTTAATTTAAAACAAAAACATAAAAAACAATAAAAAAAGATAAACGATTTGTACCCGTAATAATAATAATACTTTTATTATTATTTTTCATTGTAATGAATGTACCCTTTGAATTAGTACTCATTTTATATATTTTAAGTCTCTATGTTTGATATTTGTGTTATTTCATTATAATTAATTCCATCAGAAACTTTGGTGAATTTGTATTTTATATTTTTAATGTCAACAGAGATGGCCGTCCAAGTTGGTAATTGTTGAAGACAAGTTAGAAGCTTCCACCTTTCACAAATTCACAATTAATATCACATGATTTTATACATTATGTTTTCGTCTTCGCTTCCATTGGATATAAAAAAATTTTAAAATTTTTATTTAAGAAAATAAAATTTTTAAAATTTATTTTATAATCTAAACCAAAAATCATAATATTAACGATTCAGAAAAAAAAAAACATTACTTATAGATAACGTTCTCTAGTTTTTAATATTTTTCAAAAATTCAAAAAAATCGTAATATAAAATTTAAAATATAAATAAAAATCTTTATATTTCAAAATTTAATCTTATATTAAATTATTTCCATCTTCTTGTCTTATGTGTTTATATTTTATTCTTTTGCTTCCTTGAACAAGTTTTCCACGTGCTTTACATTTATTTCATATAATTTTATAAAGCTCATCTGGATTGATCTTAGAAGAACGTATTCGTCGTGGAGTTCCATTTTTTAAACAAGAAATTAGATTTCGTTCAAGTCATAACATAAGACGTACGAAAATATGTAGGGAAGTTTCATCAACATGATCATTTAAGATATGATATCAACCAATAAACTTTAAACAGATTACTTTTTTACGATACAATAAAAAATATAAGAATTTCGATAAAATTGTGTATAGAGTTTTTATTTAACGTAAATCGTCTACTTTTTAATGGTGATTTATCGGTGTTTTCACTTTAAATTAGGTGTTTAAGGTTTAGGGTTAGGGTTAAGGAATGTAGTTAGGGTTAAGGAGTGTAGTTAGGGTTTATGATTCAAGGTTAGAGGTTATGGTTAGAGTTTAAGAATTTAGGGATAGAGTGTATTTTTAAGACGCAAAGTCTATTTAGAATATAAAAAATAGGGTTAGAGTCACTGATGAGAAAACAAACAACTGCAACTCTCTGATGTACGCATGCTCTAATGGTGATACAAGTTCGAGCCCTTGTTCATAGAATACAGACAGATTCGAAATGGAAAGTCACTGTAAAAAGATAATTATCAACATACAGAAGGCTTCCCTTGGAGATTGGATTCAAAAGAGCACGTAAAGTAAGCCTATTGTCACGAACTTAATTTACTTAAACTCGAAAATACTAACAAGCTTTTATCACATACAACTTAATTACTAAACAAAGAAAGACAAAAGAAGGCAAAACAATTTAGAAGAATGCCTTTGTATTAAGTTTTAAGTATACTTGACAAATATGCTTCAACTTTTGAGTGAGTTTAGTCCTTAACAGTTGATATTAAAGACAGGTTACTTTTACGGATTTAATTCACTCAAACTCGAACCGTACGGCGCTAATAATTTTTGAATAATACTAACAAGCCTTTATCACACGCAACTTGATGACTAAACAAAAAAATACAAGGCAAAGGAATTTAGAACAATGCTTTTGTATTAAGTTTTAATTATACTTTACAAGTATGTTTCAAATCTTGAGTAAGTTAAATCAGATCGATACTATAAATGCTTTAAGATCAATACCCTATGGTACTAGCTAACTTGCATTTGTCTTTCATTTTCCACCATTTTCTAATCATCCAAACACCTACAGCCCTACAAGGAAAACAAGTAATAAGCTACTGTGAATCCAAATTCAACAACTAATCCACTGTTATGCTTGAATCTAAACTTAAATACATGAAAAAAGTGGTCTTCCAAAGCAAAAATGGTTTACCGAATCGCTCGAAAACCGAAATAATCGAGCAAGGAATCACCAGATGTTTCCCTGAAGAGCTTTCAGTGTTGAAGAAAAGAACATAACCATGAAGAACACAATGGTCCCAGACATTGTCCTCCATTGAACACCAATACAATCATTAAGAGATTCTTGACTATAACATAAGACAAATACTCAATGATCTCAAAGTTTACACACTACAAGCCATTAACAAATCAAAATCCATTGAAAAAATTTATATTATTATATTGAGTAATTATTTATAGGATAATTATAGTTTAGAATATACATTATTTATTTAGAAATAAATAAAGATGTTAAATTTATTTAGTTTAATTTTTATTTTGTATGTTCAAATATCATTGATTGTATATTTTTTATTTTTTTCTAATAAAGTAATATTGTTTTGAGTCATTTAATATTAAAATAATGATACCAAAATAATATCATTTTGGTGTAGTATTCAAGTCATCACATCCTACATCATGTCATCGTTTCATTAAAGAATTAATGGTACGACGTATAAACGAATAAAAAAATAAAATTTAATGACAAATTTGAATTAATTAAAAAATCAATAATAAAAACGTGTAACGATTCGAATTCTCGGTTTAATGTGTCGGGTTAACCCATTGTGTTGGGCCTCGGGTTTAGGCTCGGGTTTGAGTGGTTTGGGCCTTGTTGGGCCATAGGCTTGTTGGGCTTGAGTGGTTTGGGCCTTAAGAGTTTTAAGATGGGGGCATTTTTGTAAATGCCTAAATGGGATGAAGGGAGTGGAGGGAGGTTTTATTTCTCCTGCAGAGATGATATCATCTCCTTCTTCCTTTTTCTTCCCATCTTCATATCCCTTGGTTGCAAGAAGACTTAGTTAAAGGTAAGATCTTTAAGAGCTATGTTTGGAATCTCGTTTTTATGGTAGAGGAGATGTTATAGGGCTGTTGTGGATCTACAAAACAAGGTAAAGATGAGTGGGTTTGATGGAGATGGAGGTTTAAGAGGGGTTTTGGGTTGAGTTCGGGAATAGGTTTTTGAGGGTGTTAATCTGAGTTTTTCTGGTGTTTTAGACTCTGGGAAGGTGTCTAATCCACTCCTTGTCTTTTCCTTTGTAGAGAAACAAGTGGGAGAGCCTTCTTCAAGCCTTGGGAAGGAGAAAGTTTGAGGTGGAGCTTGGAGCTCGGGGTTGCTGTTTGGTTGCTGTTTTGCAATAGGTTGGTACTCCCAACTCTTCTAATTATTTTGCATATCATGTTAGAAGTATTCATATAGGTTTGGTGCATGTGTGTGCTTGGTTTGAGCTTGGTATTGTTAATGGTGAATCCGTATTAATGTGATTAAGGGTTGGAAATTGGTGTTAAAATACTCTAAACATCATTAATATTGAGTAGGAACACTTTAGGATCGATTAGATTAAGTTTGGGGTTGAAAATCTAGAAATTCTAAGTGTAAAACCGTCCCTAGTACAAGGGGTATCGATACTCGGGCTACCGATATCGATACCCATGAGTATATTTTGGCTTGTTGCCCAAGGGTATCGAACCATGCTTCAATACCGAGGGTTCTAGTAACTTTTTGGTATCGAACCATGTTTCGATACGGGTCTCCCCTTTTCTGTTGACTTTTGAAGTTGGTCAACGGTATCGAACCATGCTTCGATACCGAGGGTTCTAGTAACTTTTTGGTATCGAACCATGTTTCGATACGGGTCTCCCCTTTTCTGTTGACTTTTGAAGTTGGTCAACGGTATCGAACCATGCTTCGATACCGAGGGTTCTAGTAACTTTTTGGTATCGAACCATGTTTCGAAACAGTCTTCCCTTCTTCTGTTGACTTTGACTTTGGGTAGGTGGTATCGATACTGGTATCGATACCCCTATGTAATTTGGTTAAGCTTGAATAGAGTTTTGGGGCTCGGTGATCTTAATAAATAATTACTCTAATCTAAAAGCTATGAAAAGAATTGACGAACTAAGATTGATAATCATAACCCCGAAAGACTAAAGTATGATAAGGATTAATATGTCTTGTTGTGATAGGTCCTAGGTGGATCGTTTGTGTGGTTTGAGTCCTTTATGTTGGAAAACCGGATATCCATAAGTGTTGCAACACGTTGAAGGCCATCCGATGTAACATGCCGGGTGATGATTGAAGACTTTTTATTCCGAGTGTTGGGCGGCCTCACTCGAAGATGTTCGATGTAATATTCCGAGCATAGGGTTGGTTGGGCGGCCTCCACCATTTTTCGAACGTTGGGCGGCCTCGTTCGAAGATATCCGATGTAACATTTCGGGCATAGGATTTGAGGGCGGCCTCAATCCTGAGTGTATGATCCCGATGCTGTGTGGACACGGGCCTCGCTCTTGTGTGTTGACTTATATGATTGTATATGCTGTGTGCGATAGTATACATTCATTTATGCCATGTGTTGGGCAAGCATGCTAGACCATCATACCATACATGTGATTTATATGCCATGCTTTACTGCTTTGATATGCATGATGTTGGCGAGTTTGGCGTATCCACTGAGCTTGTGTGGCTCAGCGTTCGAAATCTGTTTTCGTGCGTAGGTTAGGTGAAGCGGGCTTCGAGGAGCACCATCGAGGTTTGGACTTTCGGCATCGACCGTGTTGCCAGAGTACAATTACTAGATGTAGTGGGCTTAGTACTATATTGAACCCTATATGTATTGTAACTCTGTTATTTTATTTGGATCGAATGTTTTTAAAATAGTCTATAATATATTTTGGAGCTCCGTTTTACTTGAATTATTTTGGGCTTGTTTTAATTTAAGTGGACTATGTAATTGGTTTTGGACTTACGTGATTTTATTATTGGGCTTTTAAAACGGAATTTTGAAATATGGGTTTTGGGCCGGAGACCCATTGTGACATCCGGGTCGGGTGTTACAAAACGAGTCACTGTTAATAATTTGGTGATATCTGATATAATTTTCCGTTAATAAAAATAAACAGTTACATTTATTTGTTTACTGATATTTGGATAATTTGTCATATTTTATAAAGTATGAAGGCAAATTTATAAAAAAAATAAACTATAGGAGTTAGTTTTTTAGTTTTCATAAAGTATAAGGATGAAACTCATAATTAAACCTACCTTATTTTTTCAATTTTAATTACTTACCCATCCCCGTTAACGAATAAAATTGAAAACCCAAAGCCAGTGCCTTTAGATCTGCCCGATACTTCTTACAGTTACAACGAACCATCCAAGGAACAATAATCCCGTCTCGGTGTTTGTCTGCTGTCCAACAGGTAATCATCTTCTTCTTCTTTTTCCTTTCGTGTTTCTTAGTTTCATTTGGACTGGAGATAGTAACCCTAGATCTATTTCTCTATATTTACTGGTTTATGTTTATTTCTTCATTTTTTTTTTTGGCATAACAAAATCAAGACCGGAGAGAAATGAAAAGGGTGTATCTGGGTTTTGATTTTAAGGAAAATGATGTATTTTTGTTAATTTTCTGTAAGGATTTTATGTAATTTGGTTTCTCGTAGTGTGGTATGTAATAATGGAGGAAAAGAAAGTGTTTTTTTGCTAGTTTTGAGGAAAAAGGGGGATTTTTTTGATGTTGGAATGCCTGGTTTTTGTGTAATTTTTGGTTGTGGATAAAATTTCTCTAGGTTTTGAAGGATAAAGGAGAGAATTTGGGCTGTGGAAGGTTTGGTTTTTTTGCTTGTAATGGAAGGAGGTCTAGCTGGAAACACTGTTCAGCCAAATTCTTTTGATAAATCTGATGTTTTGGATGTAAAGCCACTGCGTTCCTTGCTTCCTGTATTCCCCGGGGCGACTAATGGTCCGTCTTTCGGCACTGCACCTCCTAACGGTCCTTTCCCGTCTGGTTTTTCTCCGTTTTTCCCATTTAGTCCTCCGCAGGGATCCCCATCTACACCTGTCCTTAACCAAAATGTCTTTAATTCAACTGCTGTCCCGATTCGGTCATTTAAAGCAGACCTACCAACTTCTAATGGGGGAAATGTGAATAGCAGCGGTAAACGCAAGCTAGCTGGGTCAAGTTCTTTTAAAAAGAAAGTGAGGAGCAATGAATCGGAGATGACATTTGCTGCCCTTGCTAATTTCAAACCTGGAATCAGTGAAGTTGAAAAAGATGATGGTAATAGGGACTTGGTTGAAACTGTGCTTATGAGGTTTGATGCACTAAGGAGAAAGGTTAGCCAAATTGAAGATTCAAAGGAAACACATTCCGAGTTTTTTAAGCATGCGAACTTGAAAGCCGGCAACATAATGTTAACGAAAGGGGTGCGGACTAATGGAAAAAAGCGAATCGGGGTCGTTCCTAGTGTTGAAATTGGGGACATATTCTTCTTCCGAATGGAGTTGATTTTAGTGGGAGTGCATTCTCAGTCCATGGCTGGTATTGACTTTATTCCGATGAAGGGTAGTGATATAGAGGGAGAGCGAGTGGCTGTAAGCATTGTTTCAGCCGGAGGGTATGAAGATGATGCTGAAGATCCTGATGTTTTGGTATACACCGGTCAAGGTGGGAACGCCAATGCCGATAAAGAAGCATCTGATCAGAAGCTTGTGAGGGGTAATCTTGCTTTGGAGAGGAGCTTGCACCGAGCAAATGAAGTAAGAGTCATTCGAGGTTTTAAGGATATTTTCCACCCAACATCTAAGGTCTATGTATATGATGGGCTTTTCAAGGTTCAAGAGTCGTGGATAGAGAAGGGGAAAACGGGTTGTAATATATTCAAGTATAAATTAGTAAGGATTCCTGGGCAGACTGGTGCTTTTTCCACATGGAAATCCATTAAGAAATGGAGAGCTGATCCGTCTTCAAGGGATGGACTTATTCTTCCGGATCTCACCTCAGGTGCGGAAAGCATACCCGTTTCACTTGTCAATGAGGTCGATAACGAAAAGGGGCCTGCTTACTTCACATATGTTTCTACTGTTAAATATCCAAAACCTTTCAAATTAGTGCAACCTTCTGTCGGATGTAGTTGCAGTGATGCATGTCATCCGGGAAATTCAAACTGCCCTTGCAATCAAAAGAACGGAGGTGATTTCCCATACATTGCCAATGGTAATCTAGTGTGTCGAAAACCTATGATTTATGAATGTGGCTCCTCGTGTCCATGCTTTCGTAACTGCAAAAACAGAGTTTCACAGATTGGATTTAAAGTTCGCTATGAAGTTTTTAAGACGAGAGATAGAGGTTGGGGTCTGCGGTCATGGGACCCTATTCGTGCAGGTACATTTCTTTGTATATATGCAGGTGAAGTTCTTGAAAATTTTGAGGGGCAGGGCGGGGAACATGTTGAAAACAACGATTATGTTTTTCATACAAATCGAGTCTACGAATCCTTCAAGTGGAATCACGAAACTGATTCAGCAGGAGGGGCTAGTTCCATGACTAGTGAAGCTTTTGATATTCCATCTCCTCTAATCATAAGTTCAAAGAACACCGGAAATGTAGCTCGGTTCATGAATCATAGTTGCTCCCCAAATGTTTTCTGGCAACCAATCATGTATGAACAAAATAACGAAGCTTTTCTCCACATCGCTTTCTTTGCTAAGAAACACATTCCTCCGATGACAGAGCTGACGTACGATTACGGTACTCCGCTGCACACAAATGGGATGGTAAGTTACAATGTGGATCACGGAAAAAAGAAGTGCCTATGCGGATCGCCAAAATGCCGAGGTTACTTTTATTGAGACCTAGACTGCAAACCTGTTGTATTCTGTACACTAGTAGAACTTTTTGCTTTTCTGAACAAGGTCTGGGATCTGGCTCATCTTTGTCTGATCATGTAATTTTATTTGCATTCCATATTTAGTCTTTGTAGTGTATTCCTATGCCATTACAAGCAGAACTGACGACCGGATGCGAATCGTGTATGATGCTGGTTTTTGTTGTCTGTTTTGGTTGGTAGGAACTTAGGTTTCGGTTTCAGTTTCTTAACATGTACCAAAAATGCTCGGTAATGCACTTTATGTTTCTTGTTTGCCATATCAAAGATTTTTGTCTTAGTTCGATTGATATTATCGTTATAACAACTTAAAGTTCGTATGTCTTTTCGCCTTTTTTTTCGTTTTACGATTTAAGTAATTTATTTGGTTTTCGTGTTTTTTGTTTTAGTGAAGGTATCCACTGTTGACTGTAGTGAATAATCCTTTTGTCGTGGATGCTTTCATTACGAGATAAACGATTAGCTATGAAATGTATTTTATTATCACCGATAGGAATCGTATTCCTAATCTCAAACTTTAAACATGTGATGTTTTTTAGTTTTAATCTCAAATTGTATGTTATTCGTATTTACATCCGAACGTCAAACTAATAAATATATAAATAGAATTTGTGATCACTATTTAAAAAACATACAATTTTATATATTTATTTTCTAAAAGAATAAATCTTTAATCTTAAAATTTATGTCCCAATCTTATAAACTAAATCTTTAAACATTAAATTATACGTATATATGAATAATTTTTCATTAAGATATAATTAAATCCAAGGGAAAGTTTGGAGTTTCTTAATCCATTTCTCGTTCTTTATCTCATTTCTCTTTTTCTCATATCTAAAATTATTAACATTTATTATTGTATAATAAACTTAAAATTAATAAAAAAATTAAAAATACATTTTTTTAAAAAAATATTTATCTCTTTAACTTCTAAAAAATATATATTTAAACATTTGTTAATATTTTTAAATACATGTTCTATTCTTTCCGAAAAATCTCATTAAATTTTTTTAAAGTTTAATCAAATCTCTGTTTTTTTTATCATCCCTCAAACTATTTAACCAAGTTACCACTAACTTAAGTTACCCTTTTTAATTTATTTTTTTTATTTTTTTAATCAGCTACGATGATTACAATAATATTTATTTTATAATATACTTTCAATCATTAGAAATTGATCGTTCAATCACTAACACAAAATAACCGGTGCTTTTTTATATTTTTTTCTTAAAATTTATGCAAGGTTTTCTTAGAGAATTACACTATATATGATTAGATTTTCTAAAGATACATGAAGATAACACATGAAGAATGTTCAGTTTGGTTGTATTTGCTTTTGTCCCATCGTATTCCAACCGGTTTTAGTGTAAAAATGATTAAATGTGTACTTTGTGTTATAAATGTTTTGTTGCCCGTTAGATAAGAGCAGAAAAAGATTGAAAACAAGCCACTCTGAAAAACAAAACTTTCTTCTTCTTTCGGACAGGTAAAATCGTATCTTTTCTGTATGTTCATTGCTTTCCATTTCTTTGTATACTACATAACCCTAATCTATGGTGTCTATGTTACTGTTTATTTCCTAAATAGCAAAGTCATGGGTTGAGAAAAATGAAATGAGAATCTATTAGTTCAGAAAGAAAGAATTTATTTTTGTTCTAAAAGGTTTGTTTTTTGTGTAATTTTGGTTTAATGTAAGAGTTAGGACATTGTTTTGTGCATAAACAGTTAATGTTGGAGAACATTAAAGTGGGTATTTCCTGGTTTTGATGTTAAAGCACTGAATTTTCTGTAGTTTGGTTCATATTGGAGCTTTGGTCTGTGTGTAAACAAGTTATGGGGTAAAGAACTGAAGTGGGTATCACTGGGTTTTGTGCAAAGAGAACAAATTTTGATGAAAAAGCTTCGATTTTCTTGTCTGTAATGGAAGAAGGGATGGGTACAGACACTGTTGTACCAAACTTAGGTGATAAATCCAAGGTTTTGGATGTTAAACCGTACTTTGGTTCCCCGATTCCCGGATGCATCTAATGGTTGGCCTTTCTTTTGTGCACCTCCTAATGGCCCTGTTCCGTCTGCGTTTTCGCTCTTTTTCTCCTTTAGTGGACCACAAGGATCCCAGTCAACATCGGGTCTTAACCAGAATGAGTTCTGTTCAACTGCTGTGCCGATTCGGTCATTTAGAGCGGAACCACTTGATTCTAATGGCCAAGATGTGCACAAACAGACATCATGTTGGTCAAGTTCTGTTCAAAAGAAAGCGAAGAAGAGGAAAGTTTTTGAGTTTTCATTCACTGCTCTTGATAATTTCAATCCTGGAATTAGTTTATCTGAGCGTGATGATGGTAACAGGGAGTTGGTTGAAAATGTGCTTTGGAGGTTTGATGCACTTAGGAGAAAGCTTAGCCAAATGGAGGATGCAACCGAACCACATTCTGGGATTATTAAACGATCAGTCTTAAAAGCTACCAACATAATGATGAGCAAAGGGGTGCGGACTAATGCGATAAAGAGAATCGGGGTTGTTCCTGGTGTTGAAATTGGGGACATTTTCTTCTTCCGGTTGGAGTTGTGTTTAGTGGGGTTGCATGCTCAGTCCATGGCTGGAATTGACCCCATGCCTATGAAGGGTGATTTAGAGGGAGAGCGAGTGGCTGTGAGCATTGTTTCATCTGGAGGGTATGATGATGATGTCGAAGATCCTGATGTTTTGGTATACACCGGTCATGGTGGGAATGCCAGTGGTGATAAAGAAGCGTCCGATCAGAAGCTCGTGAGGGGAAATCTTGCTTTGGAAAGGAGCTTGCATCGAGCCATTGAAGTAAGAGTAATTCGAGGTTTTCAGGACTCCGCCCACCAAGCATCTAAGGTCTATGTATACGATGGGATTTACAAAGTCCAAGGCTCATGGATGGAGAAGGGGAAATCAGGTTGTAATATGTTCAAGTATAAACTAGTTAGGACCCCAGGACAAAAAGGTGCTTTTGCAACTTGGAAAATGATTAAGAAATGGAAAGAAGATCTATCTTCAAGGGATGGACTTATTGTTCCTGACCTCACGGCTCGTGCAGAAAGCATACCCGTTTCACTTGTTAACGAGGTTGATGATGAAAAGGGCCCGGCTCATTTCACATATTTATCTACTGTCAAGTATTCAAAATCATTCAAATTATTGCAGCCTTCGTTGGGCTGCAAGTGTTCTGATGCATGCCAAGCAGGAAATTCAAACTGCACCTGCTCAAAGAAAAATGGAGGTGAGTTGCCTTACACTGGTTACGGGATTCTAGTGTGTCGAAAACCCATGATATACGAATGTGGTTCCTTGTGCTCGTGCCTTCGTAACTGCAAAAATAGAGTTACACAGACTGGTTTTAAGGTTCACTTTGAAGTTTTTAAGACAATAGATAGGGGTTGGGGTCTGCGATCATGGGACCCTATTCGTGCAGGTTCTTTTATCTGTGAATATGCAGGTGAAGTTATTGACAGCATCGATACAAAGCAGGATGGCGGAGATGACGAAAGTAACGTCTATGCTTTTCATACAGATCGAGTCTATGAATCCTTCAAGTGGAATTACGAACCCGAGTTAGTAGGAGAAGAAAGTTCCAATAATACCGAAGATTATGATATTCCATCTCCCCTTATCATAAGTTCGAAAAACAGCGGAAATGTCGCTCGGTTTATGAATCACAGTTGCTCTCCGAATTTTTTCTGGCAGCCAATCATGTATGAACATAACAACGAAGTTCTCCTCCATATTGCTTTCTTTGCTAAGAGGCACATCCCTCCAATGACAGAGCTGACATATGATTACGGTATTCCGCGCTCAGACGAGAAGGGAAGTAGCAGTGCAGACTATGGAATGAAGAAATGCTTATGTGGATCGACAAAATGTCGAGGTTATTTTTATTGAGGACAAGTGAAACTTTTTAGCTTTTTCGAACCGAGTCTCGGATCTGTCTCGAATCTAGTAAGGTTATGTATTTCCATTCCAGTGTTCACAGGTTGTTGTAGGCATGCAGATTAATGTTTTGGCTCCAGATGCAGATCTGACAACTTAATAGAATGTTAGAAACCATATCTGGTGATGTTTTCTGTAGCAGGAGTCAAAGTTCAGTTACTTGAGAAATGCCTAAGTGCTTGGTTGCTTGCTTGTGTGGCTAAATGTATGTTAAGTTGACAAAATTCACAAGGAAAGAAAGATACATATGTATATATAGTTGATTCGATAAGAAAAAATTTGAGATTTGACACGGATTACAATTTAACGACCTGGATAATTTAATAAATTCGACTCAAATAAAGTTTGAATTATAAAATAAAAATTTAAATAACTCAAAAATAAATAATTCTTTTTTTAAACAAGCTAATATTGATTATACAGTAGTATCTATTCTGGAATATAATCTCTAACCGTTTCGTTAACCGCTCGAGTTAGAGGGTTCATGCAAAAAAAACAATTCTATTTAATTTAACTTGTATTTTATAAAATCAATTTTACTTAATTTTTTCAAATAAAATCATATTTTATAAACTAAACTCAAAAATAATTTAAATAAATTTAAATTATAAAATTTAATTTATATGGCTCGGTTCCTCATGATCACCCCTTGCCCTCACCGAAGAAAAGCTTTTATAAAATTTCCTATAAAATGTGATAAAAAAATTCTATAAAAAATCCCTAACTCCTCTCATCGCCAAATAAGCCTCTCACCAGTCACCACCGCTCCGTCCCAGTTTATCTTTAACTTCTTCTTCCTCCGGTCCATGACCGAAGTCGTCTTTTGCCATCAAGTTTCCGACGGACCTGCAAATTAAATAAGGTAATCTTGGAAACCCTAAACTTAATTTATGATATTTTATGGTTTTTAGGTGGAAATTTTGCCATTTGTGATATTTAAGTATTTAACATTCTTGAAATTGGGCGAGGTTGGTTCAAATTCTAATTTAATTTATTAGGTTGTTAGAGTTGTAATTAAGTAAATTTAAACTTATAGGTTGAAACTTGTATCTCCAGCTTTCAAATGCCGAGAAAAGACAATTTGTTTTTTTAGATTTTGCTATACAATATATCATTATTCAGAAGTTTGAACACATGCACTTTCTCTCTTCTAGATTAATGGAGGAATCTGAGAAAAGAAAGGAAAGGCTGAAAGCAATGCGCATGGAAGCTGAAGTGTCTAATGATGTTGAGGCTTCTGCAATGCCTGGTTGCCTTTCGAATCCATTGACCGAGACAACGTCGACTGTGCAGGATGACTTTGGTAGAACTCCGCGTTTTGACTACTATACCGATCCTATGGCAGCATTTTCTGCCAACAAGAAGAGGGGCAACAGTCATAATCAGACTCTGCAACAATCTTTTACATCCTCAACTATGCATGCACCGTTCCAACCCAGTACACTCTTTTTTCCTGATATTGATTTATTAAACTGGGTTTAGGTCACCGGGCAAATCTAGAAGTCCTGCATATGTTTTTGCATATTTAACCTTGTTTTTCCCTTTTTATCTTTTAAAGGAAGTTTTGATAATATTGGTCATAAAGAGGGATGTTAATAGTCAGCTTTGATTTGTACTACTACTAAGCTGATCATTCGTGTACTGGTTATTGATTAAACCAGTTGCATGGAATCTCTATAATTTTGCAATTAGCATTAGTTGGTATTCTTTTTGTTTTTCTAATTAGTTGGCTATTTATTCTGGTTTGGCAGGACCAATGAACTTCAATAGGGATTTGCCTATCCATCAGATGCAAACCCATTTTTCACCCGTTCAGGGTGTATACAACCATGGTCCATACGACCCTAGAATAAGAAGTCCTTCACTCATGCAGCAAGGTCAGTCTGATGCTTGGAATGGGTCACAGGCATCTGATCATTATAACTTAGTTTCTGATGGAACTCCGAGAGGAATGTTTGGTAATCCTCCCAGGCATCCTGGAACTTCTCATAGGTCCTGGAATCCCTCTAATACATCAAGTTATGGTAATTTGCCCGGCCCTGGATTTTCTTCAGCAGATTTCCCAGGTTTCAACTATGGAACAACCAGACCTCAAATGTTTGGTAACAGTCCGATCCTTGATCAAGGACCTAGAGGTAGTCCTTATTTGAGACCAGGGAGAGGTAGGAGTCATGGATACGGCGGGAGCAACACTCCTGGTTTAGGGAGGAGTGTTGGACGAGGACGAGGTTTTCGTGGTCATAGCTCAGAATCAAACAGAATATTAGGGCCACAGAGTTACTTTGATGAATCCATGTTGGAAGATCCTTGGCAGCATTTAAAACCCATTCCATGGAGAAGACAAGAAACTGAAATGGATGGTTTGAGTACTCCAGGCACTTCAAATTCCTGGCTTCCAAACTCCATTGCCACAAAAAAGGCAAAAGTTTCAGAGGCTTCTTCTAACAAGTTTAATTCTCAACAAAGTCTTGCTGAATACCTTGCTGCTTCATTCAACAAAGCTGCTGAGGACACTCAAAATGCATGAAAGTTGCTCAAATCTCCAAGAACAGCCACAATTGGCTTGAAATGAATGGCGATGTAGAACAGGTATGACCATTTAGCTGATACTTGAATACGGCGTTTCCAACTACTCTCTGGATATATACAAGATAACAATATTTGGATATGTAATGAGATTGCTTTTTCCTATTCTCATAATCTCACCAGGCTAATCTCGGGATTCAAATTTGAAGCTTTAAAGATGAAGCTGGGGTTATGCTTATTGAGGACAAGCACTGTGTCTGGGATCTCACTCGTTTAATCATGTAACTCTATATACCATTACAAGCAGAACAGTTGATGCAGTAAGTCAGTGTTCAGTTACTTAAGATATGTCGAAATGTTTGGTAATTTCACGTTATTTCTTGTTGGAGAGTCACTTTTGAACTATTGTTATTTTTACCTGTCTTTGATTCTTTGCCGATGAATGGTATTGTTTCATCTTTTTTGTTCTCTTGGTAAGATTATTTGTCAGTTTGATCCACTTTATTTTTCTTTCAACATTAAAGATGCATTCAGAGTAAGGCTAGAAATGTTAGAGAGATGAACCTTAAGGATCAAGTTTGAGACTTGAGGCTACAAATTATCCCTTGTGTGTCCCATCCTTGTGTCTTAATGCAAAATGTTTAGGAACTGAAGGTGTGTGTTTTGTTTGGTCTGTTTGTCAGAAAGTAGAGCTCAGGGGGTAAGCATTTAAATTACATTCAGGGGATGGTATAAAGATGGGTATGATTTTGAAATATCATGCCGGTGAGGGTCATATGATATGCTTGCTGTGGTATGCACATCAACCGTTTGTTAAAAGTTCTAAAAGATTCTATTTCCTAAATGATTCTCTTCGGCGAAAGTTTCTAATGTCCAAAATGAGTATCAGGCTAATTGTGTGACGGATTGAATGGCTAGGTTGATCACGGATGATGATTTGTTATTATGTATTTATTATGTTGTTTTTCGACAGGAGTGGAGGTTTTGTTATAGTTTTTACGACAGATCGAATGGTTAGGTTGATCACAGATGATGACTTATTATATTCTCTCGATAAGGGTGGAGGTTTTATTATAATTTGATTTTAATTGTTCTGTTCGGGTTGTGACCGTTATTTTATATATTATTAAAGTTTTTTATTTGGAATGTGCATTAACTGGAATAGTAATATTAAGCTCGTAAGACGAGAGATTATATTATAGGTTCGACTAGTCACGTCAGTTATGGTCTTAAGTAATCATTTATGTCATTAATATAATTTTCAGAAATTATATTTTTTTAATTGATATAAAAATACTGAGTGAAGATTCATTGGTTAAAAAAATGATTTGAAATAATAAAGTGTGTGGTTATAATTCGACAAGATCATGGTTGATGTGGTAAATTAAGTTCATGATATAATTTCTCTCGTAAAACGTCGTTTTCGGTTTTCAACAAACTAAAATTTTAATTTCGACTTGGTTAGATCACTATTTGTTTAATAAAATTATTTTTATTTAACGAATATTCATGAAACTGAGGTATCATTGGGACCCATCATAAGTGGTGAAACTACAGTAACCGTCCCTGCTCTATATTTCGGATTGCATTTTAGTGCTCTTTTGAAGGTTTTAGGGGGGAAATATTCAATTCCTTAAAAAATCATTTCATATTTTGCCTCTGACGTGACATAAAAATTATGTAAAAGTACTAAACCAGGATTTCAAATCAAAGTGGATGTAAATTTTAGAGGAATCAGAGTGCTCTTGCTTGAATGAATCAGTTTGTTGGAGTATTTTTATTTTTTTTTGTGAGAGTTCGATCGTTGAATTGATAAGTCATATTTTATAATTTAAATTTTTTTAGTTGAGTTGAGTTTTTGAGTTTCTATAAAAAATTTAATTATAATTATTTATCATGTTATAATATTTTTTTATTAAGGATTATATCATGTTATAATATATTTTAATTCTAATTTAAATAATTTTCTCTAATCATATAATATGTATATTCATATTTTTATATATTATTATAAAAAGCGAAGAATTTGTCCAAAACTTAAAAATAAATTCTTTAATTACGAAAATTTTTGAGTTATTCGAATTTTTATTTTATAATTAAAACTTTATTTAAAAAAATTAAATTCAAATTGAGTTGATAAATTAAGCATTTTTAACTCAATTCAAATCGAATTATTTAATTTTTCCGAGTTAGTTTTCTCACTGAACTGAAATGTAATCTGAGGTACAATAAGGGGACTTCCGGTTTAGTTTTACCCACCATAAGCAGGTATAGTTGACATTCATTTTCTCAGATTTCGAATGGAATTGAAACTCGAAAGGCGAAAGATCCAAACGCGCTGCGGGTTTGCTAGAGCAAGTGAATCAAACTGACAGGATTTTACCTTCTGTTTTTTCATTTTTCTCCCCTTACCAAACAGGGGCAAAGGAATTTTAGGAGCCGAGGACGACGCTGGGGGAAAAGAAAGCAGGCAGAATCGCGATTTTATGATTTAATTGTTTCTTGCTAATAGTTAGAGCAGAGATTTTTGTTGTTCTTAAGCGAATAGGAAGATGAATGCAAACAAAAATAGCAGTAATAGTAAGAGCGGATTAAAGCAGAAGCAGAACAAAGTTGAGCTGCTGCTTCTAGTACTTTATGCAATTGGCTTCTACACCTTTTGTATCCGCCGTTCTCTTCACCTCTCTCGCGGTACTTGATGCTTTCTTTCTCAAAATTCTTTTGGATCCGTTGGATATGTTTGGCGTATTAGATTCTGTAAATTCAATCGCTTGTTTGCCGCAGATCATTTCTCCAAACTACGTGGTTTACGTGATGGATGGCTTTTCTCTCCTCCTCGCCTTAATGTATGCCTTCTTATATAAGTGTTTTTAACTACTTGTTTGATTGGATGAATGAATTTATGGATGTTCAGTTCTGATTAGGATTAATTTCTCTCGTCTTTCTATTCAATGTAGGATGTTTCTGATGCCCAGTGGAGAAACTTCCGATCGAATTTACCCATCCTTAGCCTTGTTTTCGGAATCTTTACCTTGCTTGCTAATATCTGCAGGAAATTATTCCTTTTGAGAGCCAAAGGGATGTCCATTCTTTGGCTTTTCCTTTCTCTCATTTACCTTTGGTATCTTCACGGAGCTTGGTTAGTTTAGTTTCTATTTTGCTCCTTACACCCCTTGTCTTCTTTTCTCGCTTTGCTGCCTTAAAGCTCAGCCTGTCCTCGTTGTTTCTGCAGCATCCTTTTTGTCTTTTTAATCGCTTCAGCAAACTTTCTCCTCGTAAAGGTTAGATTCCTTCCACTCTTTTATTCTTAAGAATTGTTATCTATTTTCTAGTGTTTTTTTTCCATCCTTCCATCACCATTCTTGCCTGCAGATGTGTTAAATTTTAATTCCATTACTAGATGTCTGTTTCTGTAGATATTTTCCCAAGCGAAGTACTTCGTGTTTATCCTTTGGATTTTCAACCTAGTTTTTCTTTTTTGCAACCGTATTTATGAAGGATATCCATTCTCCAAATTTGGGTGAGTAGTCTAAGCTGTAAGATTTTTATTTAGTTGGGATTAATGAATGGCATATATGCATATGGTACACTAATCTTGCTTACTGTGAGCGCCTTTTTATTTATTATTATTGTCTTTTTGTTGTTGCAAGCAGGGAACAGTGGGGGTATTTGGACAATTTTCGAGGAACATTCAGATGGCATATTTGCTTTAACTTTGGTACTTGCATTTACATTTTATTGATATTAAATTTAAGTGAAGATAATGCATCCTTAGTAGATAAAAACTTCTATATAAATGTACAAAGGAAATGATATAACATTTGTATACAAACCAGCATTTATCTAATAGGAGAAGCTGAATATTATTTTTCGTAGTGAATGGTGTATAGATCAACCAGAAGTTAATAAGCCCTTGAGTTTGGAATGGTTCATCTCTGTCATGCTGCTATTGCTCTTTTGTTGAACAGGTTCTTGGGGTGATCATAAATTTGTTATATGGTGTTATGAATTGCTTTCTAATACTGTCAGGCTTTCACTTAAAGTGAAGGCTTAGCTTGGATTTATGAAAGTTGAACAAGAAAGACAAGCACTTAAAATGAATCTCCTTTGCTGGTTGTGTTTTGACAAATGAAGGTCAACTTGACAATATATGTTTATAAAAAAGGCAATTTGCTTGTTGTTTGTTTGTCTTGATTCTGCCACTAAGAATTCTGAGTAAAAAGACTGTTTATAATAAATTGTTCAGGGTTCTCAAAGAAGAAAGTTCTTCCTTCTTCAATGAAAGTATGAATATGATATGCATTAACTTGATAACTCTTAAGTTAGTAATGGTTCGTGTATACGGTATATCTATTTGAAGGTTTTTATGACTATTTTTTTGCCTTTTGTTTGAAAGTTGTTTTGCGCATGATAAGCTTTGGCTATGATTACCATTGGGCGCATCGAGATTCACGCTTTGGTAAAGAGGTAGTTTCCGCTATTTTTTCTCCTTCTCTCCCATCTTCCTCTCCCACTTTCGTCATGTCCTTTTTCTGCTTCACACTATCATTGGAATTCTCTTCTTGTATCTGTATTATACATGATTCCTTGCTTTCTGTCTAATTAATATCAGTTTGACTATGAGATGTGTTATCGTATCTGTTAGGTAAACGACAAAGTCCCTAAACAGTGGACAATCTCATTGTAAGTGGTCTAGGAATTGTAACTTCACCTTCAGAATATGTTTGTTTACAAGGACATTAGTTATTCTCTGCTTCCTTTCTGCATTTCTTGTGCATCCTTTAAACTGTTGCAGTGTTTCCAATTAAGTTTAGTACCACTCTTGTGTCTTGTCATTTGCCATCAGGTCTTCAAACAGTGTTTCCAACCTTAACATGCTTGTCATGAACAACTTTCCCAAGAAATTTAAGATATCCTGCATTATGGATTTATCTGTTTAAAGAACTCTCTATCTTTCCTTTCCTCTTAGAAACTTCTCTGATTTCTAGGTTTACACATGCATGTTTGCTTCAGAGTGTATCTTTACACATGCAAAATCTGTTTATCTTGTCTAACTAGAATATCAGGTTTTCAGATTATTTCCTGTTTCTGTAATTGCAGAAGCATATCCAAAGATGCCATGTTTGTAAATCCGGAAAAAACTGTTATCAGATTCTACAGGTTACTTGTTAACTAGATGGATCCTACTTCTTGTTACTTGCCTAGAAGTATTCATTTTCTCATAAATACATGTCCTGTGCAGGAGAGAAATGTTCATCTCAATGATTATACCTTCACTGCATACCTTAGTTATCTGGTGTATGCACCGCTTTACATAGCAGGGCCAATCATGAGTTTTAATTCATTTGCCTCCCAGGTTTGTCACCTCGTGATGGATGCTATTGCTTCTTCTTCTCCTTTCTGTACACATAATCACCCATGCACATGAATGATGAGAGGGTTGTAAACTGATACCTTCTATAGTTGAAGTGAAACAACAGCCTCTGTTTTATCATTTTATAATGGAGTTGCAAGTTATTTAATAAAAAAACTGGAGCAACAATGAAGTAATTATATATTCCTGGTTATTACTAAACAGTGGGTTAATTGAATGAATTCTTGAAGGTTGAATGTGAAAGTAGAAACCATTTAGCTATTCCTGCACCTATGCAAAAGCTATTAAAATCATGCACCCTCATCCCTCTTGGAGTCAGAAAAAGAAAAAAAAAACATATGAAATGTTTCATGATCTGTCTGATCTACCAAAGAGCACGATCTAAATAGTTGCGTACTTGGGAACTTAGATTTGAAAGAGAGGATTTCTATTTCAAACATAATGTGATAAATCACTACATAGTGATGGAATTGAAAATTACATACCTAAACTAAATAAGGGAAATTCAAAGTGATCTTAACCATCACCACAACATTGTAATGAGACAAATCCAAATTCTCTCAAATTTGATTTTCCCAAACATTGCACTGTACCTTTCATTCTTTCTTTCCCTTAAAATATTATGTTGCTCCTGTATGTGTATTTTAGTCTGTATATTTCCAGTAAACATATTCTGGTTATCAGTGATAAGTGGTGTAATTTCATTAGGTTTTGTTGCTAATTTTTGCAGCTAGATGTGCCACAAACTCAGTACTCCGTCATAGAGGTGGCTTTGTATGGACTACGCTGGGTATTTGGTCTGTCTCTTATGGAACTAATGACTCATCTGTTTTATTTTAATGCATTTGCTATCAGGTGAGTTTCTTGATATTCATAGTTGAAGCTTACATTTTAGTTTAGGGAATCTTTTAGAGCCACATTTTACTGCATGTTAACTTTTTCTTTTTCCAATGGCCAGTGCTTCATGGAAAATGTTGTCTCCTATGGACATCTTCATAATTGGATATGGGGTAAGGATTTAAAGTCTACTTATCTAAAACTTTCATGGAATTCCTTAAAAGAAGAGCCTCAAGATTTAGTATAATATGTGAATAGAAAAACTCTGGGCCATTTTCCCTAAGACAGAAGATCGGCGCCTCCTAAAAATTGGACGATATCTATGTAAATATATGAGTGAAAAAGAAATTGATATGGGAATTGTGTTCCACTTGGAACATTTGTTTGCTTTGAAAAGAAAAAAAAATTGAGAAAATCAAAATCATCCTTTTGTTCTTGTGTAATCGGTACCATTTGAGCGTGTCCTGATGGAAAGGACTTGTGGAGTGTGGTTAGATATCTTGATCAATCCTGAAGCACCCATTGTTTAAGAAAAGATTTTCATTTTCTAACCAGTAGTGAGAAATGATGTATGGTTAAAATAAAGATATTAGTGAACCTAGCAAACACCATCCCTAAAATTTGTTGAGAACTGAGGGATTAAGCTCCTATCCTTAAAGAGAATGAGAAATTTATGGCATCACTGAAGAGTTTAATATGATATAAATGAAAATAATGACAGTTATATTGTCTTATGCTGCTATATACCATAAGTTTTCCAAGTGTAAAGGGATAAATTATCAAAATGAAGTCTAATGCTATTCCTTATACTGGTACAGGTCATAAATTTCATGTGGTTAAAGTTTTTCCTTATCTGGCGCTATTTTCGGTTTTGGTCCCTGGTATGTGCACTTTAAGGATGGTGTTTATTACTTTTTCCCCTTTATATGTCTCCTTATTGTGTTCCATCTTAGATGGTTTATTCCTTGGTTCACATGCCAATATTGTAGCTATAGTGTTTTTATCCATGATAAGACATTCATTGACACTTTCACCATTGTAGATAGCTGGAATTGAGGCTCCAGAAAACATGCCAAAGTGTGTCAATAATTGTCCTAACTTGGAAAGCTTTTGGAAAAATTGGCATGCGTCCTTCAACAAATGGATTGTGAGGTTTTCATTTGCATCACTTTCTTTACAACTCACTGTTCTGATTTTGACATTTGACATACCGACTTACAATATGATAATAACTTTTAGGTACTTGTATATTCCTCTTGGTGGGTCTCAAAGAAAGCTACTCAACATATGGGTTATATTCACATTTGTTGCTGTATGGCATGATTTAGAATGGTATCTCAAACTACTGGGTAGCTCTTTTCTTTGTTCAGTACAACTATTCCCTATGTAACTGCTCATTGCTTTTGGTCTTAGGAAACTTCTTTCTTGGGCATGGCTAACATGTTTATTCTTCGTTCCTGAATTGTTGGTGAAATCTGCAGCTAATGCTTTCCAGGTTAAGTCATTGTTATCTACCAATTATTAATTTTGCTTGACCACTTGTAATTTTTTGAACCTTGTTAGTTAGCCTGAAGGCACCTTGACCTGGCTAATATCAGTCTGGAAAGTAATCTTTTGCCGTGAAATATTGACCTCTCATTCTGCACGCAAGTGAAAAGGAGATTGTATAAAGCATAAATGGCTTTAATCATGTAGGTTTTCCTCTGTTGTAGCCTCTGTAGCCAGGATTTGATGTATTTTTAAAATATGGCTCAACCAGAAAATTACTTCCACGGGATCCCTTTTTAGAACTAAACAATGGAAAGTGATAGACGTGTATGTACTTTTTGATTGTGTAAGTTTTATATGCATTTGGGTTGGTATATTGCTTAATTTGGTCAACCTGAAGGAACAAACTTCAGCAACACTTGTATTTTTGCACCCATGGTTAATGTGCATGGGAAGTGCACTGATGAACTTTATCACCCTTCAATGCATGCACATCATGTAATATGTAAATTTTGTAGAATGAGGTTAATCATTAATGGCTAAACCATATTTCCTGCATTTATGCAAGCATCATATGGTTTTATGATATGTTCAATCTCTATGTATACATCCTAGATCTATTGAGGTATTGAGATATCACCACTACATTTTAGGACTGCTGTTATAAATAAGGCAATGAAAATTTTCTTCTTTTCTAACAAGCTTCATGCTTTCTTCATTCAATTTCCAATGTATTTTTTCCCAGGCCAAGGGTGCTTTGGAAGGATTCATTTTTCGCGAGCTTAGAGCAGCTGGTGGTGCTATCACAATCACTTGTCTCATGGTAAGTTTTAGTGTGTGCATAGAAAACTGATATTGCGACTTCTGATAGACTTCCAGATTTTTCCATGCAAGCATTTATTTACATCTGAGGTAGAATTGTGCTTCACTGTTTATGTTCTAGGAGATTTTCAGTTATAGAAGTAATTGCAGTTGCTAGCCTTCTCTTAAATGCACTTTTTGCGAAACAGTCGAATGCCTGAACGGCTGAATCTATGAATTTTCATGGGAGCTTTGTTCTTCTCAACTTACGTTTACTAGCAAAGACAAGCCCCTATTTTGAAATAGTACCTGTCAACTTGATTACAGTGAGTTTGTTGGATTATTGAATTTTTAATGCCTACTGTTTAGGTTCCAAATGTTTTATGTTTTTCCTATTTAATTTTTGTCTTTTTTTGCTTTATGCTTTTCGAGAAATTGCTTTAACTCCGGAGCAAAAGTTAAAAAAACAAAACAGAAAAATAATGAAAGTGCAGTACAATTATAACATAATTAGTATGTATGTATGTATATATATTATGGTATCATGCATTTTTCATTTAAAAAATCATATATAACCCTTTAAAATGCATATACAAAAGCACCAACCAAATGGAACCTAATTCTATGGAAAATAAGCAAAAAAAACATGTTGAAATATGTTTTTATGCAGGTTGCTAACCTTGTTGGCTATGTTATTGGTCCGTCGGGCTTTAGTTGGTTGGTTTCTCAATTCCTCAGTAAAGAAGGTATGGAAGTACCTTTCACCCTGTTTTATTTACCTTGTAGTTGTCTGACTAATGCTATGCCCTGTTTTCAGGACTGCGGGTCTTGGGTTTTATGCTTCTGACATTTTATGTGGGAACTAAGGTAAGTGGCATAAGACAGCTTTACTTTACACTCCATTTGGAAGGAAGGGGAAAAGAGGATAGTCCAAAATTTGAACTACAAAATAGCACATTTTAAAATTTTCTGTCCCAAATCTTTCTCCGTCCTCCCTACCTAATGAAGGATTAATTATTTTCTTGATGCTCGTCTGGTTAGCACTAATTTCGGCTCCGTTTGATATATAGGTCAGAGTTTTTATTTGGGAAAATAGGGTGTTTAAAGTTTATTTTGGAATCTAGGCCAAAAGCTACAGTGCAGGTAGAAAAACACCACCTACCAATGGCGATTTGGGAGAAGGACAAGTGGCATTCTCCATTTTTAATATTTTTTAAAATCTAAAAGGACAACACCCTGTGCAGTATAAAAGTTGGCCTAGAATCCAAAATATAGTTAAAGATTCGCTATATTCCAAAATTTAATTTTGGATTATATTATTTCCAAAATTTTCCCACTAATTTCCTCTTACATGCACAGCTTATGTTTCATATAAGTGATGCCAAGCAAAGGATGCAATGAAGTCCATTTCTAGTGTGCAGAATGTATCCATTTTTGGCCTCATGACCCGGTAAGCATCATAACTCTACTATAACCAGAATGTTCGGTCATACTTGTTTAGGATACTGGGAATAATGGCTTGAGATTAGGATAGAGATTCATGCTACACATAATTTTGTTAATTCAAGCCATTATGTATGGTGTTAAAACTTTAGCATATTATCATGGCATCAATTTACTTTTGCATGAAAGAGACCAAATGATAGTTTTGCATACCGATATCCTGCAGTTTACCAGTTTTTTTTTTTTTTCTTTAATGTGACCCTAACAGTCAGCAATAGTCTTTTATTTTATTTTATTTTCATAAACGTTTATATTTGTTTGCACTATAATTTGAACACCACTACAGTTTTTCTAGGCTATATGTTGTTTTACTTTTATCTATAGATATATAGTTGTCACAACCTTTTTCCATTGGGCTCAACGTTTTTAAAAACAAAAACAAGAATAATGGAGTCATCATCGATTTTTTTAAGTATGATTAGATCACTTAAAGAGTTATTTAATAAAATTATTTTATTAAAATAACAATTTTAGTCTGCGTAAAACACACGAATGAATTCGGAAGTATAAAATATTTTAATGTCAAAGTTTTTAGTTTGTATAAAATTTAAATTATTATCTATTTATGCATATGATTCAATTTTAACAGTCATATTATGTAGAGAGTAAACTTTAATCAATATCTCTTGTGCTAAATTGTTATCTCATTCTGGTAGGATATCATATTAATTATGTTTTATTTTTTAAGCAAATAAATAATTAGTGTGTTAAAGCTTTTATTCTAAATGAGTGATTATTAATCTAAAAAAAATTTTAAGTTCAATTTTACCTATTTGGGTTAAAGTATGATCAAGTGTATTTTATGAATTTGATATGAAACTTTTTTTATTAAACTTTCTAAATCAATTAAAGCTCTAATACGAGAGAACCCAAAATTAGGGGTTAAAAATTTATCTAAATTAATATTTTAAGTAAATAATCAAAGATTTTGGTAGATTAAGAAATTAAATTAATTGAGTATATAAAAAAGCTATATTAATTTAATTTATAAAATTAAATACAAGAAAATAATTTAATAAAATTTTAGAATGCGTAAACATTCTCTAAGTAGAATCAACACGTGATATTTTGAATAATTTTTGTAAAAAATTAATTTACAATTTATTATTTTTTAAAGAAAATATATGATAAAAATATAGTTAACGTTGTGAATAAAATAAAGAAAAAGAACAAAATAGATGAACAAAGACGAAAGACAAAAAGAGAGACTCTTTTTATATTTTTAAAGTATGATTGTGTATATTGTTTTCTTCAGAGTAGAAAACCTAATTTCAATAGGTATTAAACCCTAATAATAAAGCTCACTAAATAATAGATATCTATCGTAAATAAAGATTTTTATAACCGTTATAATTTAAAATTCAATATTTAAAAAATGGTTGGTGAGAAAATTGAGGGCTAAATTAAAAAGAATAACTACCAACCTAATTTGTTTTAAAATAATGAGATTAAAATATAATTTAACTAATTGATACACTATCTTTATATGTGGGTATAAACCCAAAAATAATCTTTGCCGTATTTCTTCGAAAAACTTGGATCAAACATTTTTTTTTTATAAAAAATAAATAATTGTTTTTTTTTTGATAAATTGAGAGAGAAACGTACTATCAAGTGTCTCGTTACAAAATCCTCCTAAACTTAAATGAGAAAAAAAAAAGCACATTTGATAGTATTTACAAATAATTATTAATACAAAAAAAATTGAGAACAAAGAGGTGCACCAAAATTAAAAACGGTGTAAATTGCTTCCAATGTTAATAATAATAATAATAATAATAATAATAATAATAATAATAATAATAATAATAATACCTAAACGAAGAATCTTACATCTTTGTATTCAATTTAAATTTTGTAAAACAAACTTGAGAATTTTGGTGTGATTTTCGAATGAATAATGTGAGAAAAATATGTTATGATAAATTACAAGGGCGACGAGTGAATAGTGAAATAAAATATATGTACATGAATGAGTGTGTTCACAAGTGATGGAGAGGAATTTATATAGGATTTTCATCTTGGAAATACATAGAAATTTAATTCAAAATCCAAAATTTGGGTAAAGTTATTGTCCAAAGAACCTTGATTTGATTTCGATTCTTTTTGTCTTTAATTTGATTAAGATTTGTCTCAAATCTGATTATATTTTTTTAGTTCAATTTTAGATTGTTTTTGTTTTTGTTTTTGTTCTTTCTTATTCAAATTTGAGTTGTTACCTCCTTTTTCACTCGAAATTAGCTCATCTTTTATATATATATTTAAAATCAATAAAAATTTAATGACAACAGTTACTCCTTTATTTATTCTAGTGAAGCATAGATGGAGTAAAGAACAAAAGACACTGATTTTTTAATTAACCATGTTCAAAATAATTATATATATATATTAAAAGTAATTTTTTTATTAAAATAAAAATAATAAAATAAATTAGTAAAAAATCTACTAAAAATATATTAACTAAACTAAATTAGACATTATATGTTTATATTGTAAAAATATTTTGTAGTTATTTGAATTAATTTACCTTTTGGATTTTTTCTTTCTGAATTTTATTTTGGTATTGGTTATGAAAAAGTTTTTTTAACGAAATCTCATCTTTTATAAAAAATATATTGGAATTGTTTATTTCAAGCTTAACCGGGTCAAACTTGAGTCGAGTCTGACGAGTTTCGAGTCTGAGCCAAGCGCTATGTAGTATTGTTTTCGAGCCAGACTTAAGCCTAAAATTTTGAGCTCGCAAAAAAGGACTAGGCTCGTTATCACCCCCAATCGCAATGGGTAGGCAATTTTATCATGCTCGTGCATGAATGAATAGGCAAGTTTTATTCTTCTCATACCTAAACGGATAGTCAGATTTTATTCTCCTCATGCTAGAATGGATAAGTGAATTCTATTTTTCTCATATCCGAATAAATAAACAATTCTATTTTTCTCACCCCTGAATGGATAGACATACTTTATTCTCCTTACGTCCGAACGGATAAACAAATTTTATTTTCCTTATATTTGAACATTGATATAAAAAATAATATAATAAATAATTTTTATTAATTGAAATTATAATTATATGATAAGTCCATCTATGGTATAATTTTTCATTTTTGAGAGACAAATGACAGATCCTTGAAAGACACATGTCATGGAGTATAATAGAATGTTGGTGCTCTATGTGAACAAATCCCATTGCCAGCAAGGCTGCACGCGATCAGCAAGTGGTAGGCAGGCAGGCTGGCCAATTCGTATATATTTGGCTAAGGAAATGGGTAAACTATAATGTTCATCATTCAACTTTTTTATCATTTTTATTTTAACAATTAAAGTTTAATAATTTTCAATTTAATCACCTAAATTTTAAATTGCTCCTATTTTAACTACTATAAAATGATATGATTTATCTTATTAATATTTCAATATGGCATGCCATATTTAATTAATATTTTTATGTCATATTACATTTAAAATAAAAATTTTAAACTCTAATTTCAATCTGAATCTCTAATCTATAATTTTTTAAATAACTATAAATAATTATAAATAATTTATCATAATCAAGCAATTAATGTATACATCCAAATTTATTAATAATAATATAATTTCATTAATAAAAATAATATATATAAATATTTAATACTTATTAAAATTATATTAAAAATATAAAAAATTAATATATATACCCTTCAAATACGTTTAGTAACATTATATTAAAAACTTAATTTTTATAATATAATTAATATTAATAGATAAAATATTGATAATCAATAAAATATTAAATAGATATTGAATATAACCTATATCTTTACATATCATTTTATTTGTTCAAATAAACAAATAAATATCAATTAATTTTAGAGTAAACAATATTATTAATCACTAAATTATTTTTATTTTCATATTTTTATCACTAAATTATCATTTTTAATAATATCTCAATTAAAATATATTTTAAATAAAATATAAATTTTAATTTAAAATAAAATAAAAAATGTTGTTGAGATGATATCTTGATAATTGTCTGACCACATTATTACCTTGTGTCGAATTATTGTGTTTCTTTGCTGTAGCAAATAGCAAGACACAAAGATCTGTTGTACTGAGGTAGGGACTTAATTTTAATGTTTTTATTTTTACTTTTTATTTTTTTTTATTTTTTAAATAATATATTTAATTTTTTTATCCACACTTAATGATCGATTTTTAGAAAGGAATTATTTATTTATTTTATTTTTTAAAATGTTATTTTTAAAATTAATTGATTGCACGTTTTTTTAATTAAATTTTAAAATGTGTACTGAAACGCCTATAAAACATTAAATATGTATATTTTGTTTCACGGTTTTGTTTTTTAAAGCTTTTGAAAAGTATTTTGAGTTTAAAAATATTTTTTATAATAATACCAAATACAACTATTTAAACCAAATAATCAAAAAATATTTTTTAAAATACGTTCTAATGTACTTTTCAAAAATAATATTAAATTGACCCGAATTTAGACTCAAGGTATGGTAATTGTTAGACTCGTATTGTATTATTTTATTGATCACATATCAAATTCAAATATTATTTAAAATACTTAATATTTTATTTTATTAAATCTATCGGTAGTTAATTAAGAAATTATATGCTATAATTTAAATAATTTAAAATTTATTTTAATTTAAATTTTAAAAATACATTTGGAGAGATTGATCCTCACTTTTTTACGCGTATAATACACGTATTTTCTTTGCTTATATATTTTACAATCAAAGAAGTGATTTTTTATATTCAATTATTTTATTTTATTTTTTAAAAAATATGTCATTTTACCTATTATATATAAATGAAAATATATATTAAATAAAAAGATGTGATAAATTTATAGGTTTATAAATTTTATTAATTTAAAATAATTTAATAATTTTAGATTTGATATGATTTGGGAGGATAACGGATTTAGTTTTTAAAAATTATAAATTATTAATTTAAAATAGTTTAATAAATTTAAAACTAGTAAAGTGATCGTGTTTATTAAAATAAGACATTAAAACTCTAACAAGCATATTTCATTAATATGTTAACTATTCAATAATAAATTAATTATGTCTATAGAGATATTTTATCCATTGATTATCAAACTAATAAAAATATAAAAAATAATAAAAGGGAAAATTAAAATTATTATTTTTAAATTAAAATTAAATTAAAAATTTATAAAATGGATAAACTAGTTTTTATCCATTGATTTAAATTTATTATTTTTAAATTTAAATTAAATTAATAAAATATTCATATTATATATAATAAAAAATCAATTGAATCTTTTTTTTTAAAGAAAAAGAATGAAAAAAATCAATTGAATCTTATTAACGTAAAAGAGAAAATTATAGAGTATAACACACTGTAAACCATAGTCATCTAAGAAAGATAAAAACTTAGAAAATTAGATAGCGAGAAAGATACAACAATTAAGTGCATTTCGACTATGGGCATGGAACCCGAATTTGATAGTTTTCGATTTAGTCCGATTGGATTAAGTCAGTTTTTTAGTAAAATTTTTAAATTTGAATCAAGTTTTGGTTTAGAGTATAAAAATTTAACCCGACTCGATCAAAATTAATATTATAATTTTTAATATATTTTTAGAGATATTTGTAATAATGATTTCTTCTAATATATATTTTATACAATTATGTTACTAAAATTATTTTTTTTATAATTAAATCACTAAAATTTTATTTTTTTAATTATTAAATTCTTAATTTTTTTTATAATTAAATTCGAATCGAGTAACAGGTAAAAGATATTAAAGTTCGGGTCGGATACGAGTAAACCAAAACTTTATCCTTACATAACCTTGTCCATCTCGAATTTCGTCCTAAAAAAATGTTTCGTCTTTTAAATAATAATAAAGATAAATTTTAACCATAAATTTTTATATACCAAATATTCTCTTCACTAAGAATTCTTGATACATCGACAAATTATTAAAAAAACTTAAAAATAACAGATAATAACTAGAAATATTAAAAAATACTTGTTATTTAAATATAATACGATAAACAAACAAATCCTGTAAATAAATAAATAAATCATCAAAATTTTACTAAAAATATATATACTACATAATTGAGTAATGAAGTGTATTTTACTTAATTCATTGCTACTTCTCCGTCGGTTCAATCACACACCGAAGTGGCAGGTTGACATTGAAAGCAAAACTACACGGTTACAGAGACTTGACATGGAAAGCTAAACTACAAGTTCAAAGAAGGCTTCAGCTCTGAAGAAAATACAACCCATCTGTGCCTTGGATTTCTATATCCGTTGCGCTGGGTTTATAATCTATCAGTTCCAGAATCAAAGTATTAGATTTCTGGGTTGAAATGATGGGTTTCTTGTGTTTATTCTTCAACCTTTTCCTCCTCTTCTCTGGTTTTGGATTCTCGCAAGAAACCCCATCGGCGGCGGCTAATCACTTGGGTCAGATCAATTCCAACTCGGTCCTGGTGGCTTTGCTGGACTCGCATTACACGGAGCTTGCGGAATTGGTGGAGAAAGCTTTGCTATTACAGACTCTGGAAGAAACGGTGGGGAAATACAATATCACCATTTTCGCTCCTAAGAACGAAGCTCTGGAGAGGAATCTCGACCCGGAATTCAAGCGTTTCTTGCTGGAGCCCGGGAATCTTAAGTCGCTTCAGACTCTATTGCTTTACCACATTGTGCCCGTCAGGATTGAGCCGCATTCATGGCCTAATTCGACAATCGACTCAGTCCTCCATCCTACCTTGTCCAATCACCGACTTCAGCTCTCCACTGAGGATTCGTCCGGGGCTAAATTCATCGGCACAGCCAGGGTCATTAACCCCAATGCGGTTAACCGTCCAGACGGTGTCATCCACGGCATCGAACAGCTGTTAATTCCTCGATCTGTGCAACAGGATTTCAACAATCGTAGAAGTCTTCGATCAATCTCCGCCGTCAAACCAGAAGGAGCTCCCGAAGTTGATCCCAAAACCCACCGTTTGAAGAAACCCGCACCGCCTGTCAAGCCCGGCGCATCACCCGTTCTCCCGATTTACGACGCAATGGCTCCAGGCCCGTCACTAGCTCCCGCCCCGGCTCCGGGACCTGGCGGACCTCACCACCATTTCAACGGAATGAGGCAAGTTAAGGATTTCATCGAAACTTTGGTTCAGTACGGAGGGTACAATGAAATGGCTGATATTTTAGTCAATTTAACGTCGTTAGCCACCGAAATGGGGCGGTTGGTCTCGGAGGGATACGTTTTGACCGTTCTAGCACCCAACGACGAAGCCATGGCCAAGTTAACCACGGACCAGCTAAGCGAACCGGGCGCACCGGAACAAATCATTTACTACCACGTAATCCCCGAATACCAGACGGAGGAAAGCATGTACAACTCGGTGAGGAGGTTCGGGAAAGTGTCGTACGATACATTGAGGTTGCCTCACAAAGTATTGGCTCAAGAAGCTGATGGGTCCGTCAAATTCGGGCACGGCGACGGATCCGCATATTTGTTCGACCCGGACATTTACACCGACGGAAGGATCTCAGTGCAGGGAATCGACGGGGTTCTTTTCCCACCGGAAGAGAAAACCAAGGAAGAAAAGAAGACCATCAAAGTTGCTACAGCGAAACCCAGAAGAGGTAAATAAAATTCTTATCTTTTTTACGAAATCATATATATTTATTTCTTTACAATTTTGCAATAGTAGAGGCGGCAAGAAAACTGTACGGTGGTTCCCGGGGATTTTTTGGTGGGTGGGTGGCGGAGGAAGAGTGTTAGTGAATTGGGAGTGTCGGTGGATCAGAATATGTCTGAGAGTAGATTTGTCTTTTAGTTGATTTGGTTTTGTTATTTTTTTAATATATTTTTATAATTATTAATTATTTTTAATAATATAGAGTAAGAAAAATTTTAAAAATAATTTGATCTAAAATTAAACTTTGGAATATAAGGAATGGTTACTTATATTTTGAATTTTAAGCTAAATTTTTGTTTACATAAAACATCATGACTCATGTGTATGTAACTTTATTTTTTAAATTTTTTTTAAAAAACCAATTTTTTAAAAAATAGTAAAAAATAAAGAATATCATTTCCAGATGACATTTTTCTTCTAAATCGCTATATATAGGTAACATTTTGCCGTTTTTCTTACCTACACTACTTGCGTTGTAACATTTGGTTTAGATTCCAAAATGAATTTGAAACACCGTATCTTCTCGAATAAAAACTCTAAACACCTGATATATCCAACAGAGCCTATAAAGTAGTTGTGAGATTATTTTCTTTCATTTTCATAGTTTTTTTTAGTGCATAGTTATTGCTATATATAACTTCAGATACTATTATAGTCTTTATTTTTCTTTTCTCTTAATTCAAAATTAGTTTTTCACATACTAAAAAATAAAATAAAAAAACATACTTTTTATATAAAAAAATCAAAATATAAATTATGAAAAAGTTAAAGCTAGTGCCTTGGAGCAAAAGAATAGGACCTCTAGCTTTTTGGACTTGAACCATATGTGGCAGATAATAAAATCCTCAATATCATAAATAGATGTCAATTACTAGTGGAGTTTGTCTCATTTCATTCTAGGGTTCCTGACTATGAAAACTCACTTTCCTTTAGCTTAATCAACAATTTAGTAATGTGTTTAGTTGATTAATCATGTCTTAGAGAGATAAGAATTGACTTAGATCAACCATTGTGATTTGGAATCTCAACTTCATTAGTTTACATCACCTTGGTTGTTGTGAGGAATGTGTGCTTTTTAGAAAACCCTGCTTCTGAGTTAAGTTCAATCTACCTTACCATCATCACCTTTATGTCATTAGTTTTATAACTAATCTTTTAGTTGATTATCGACTTAAATTACGGGTAGAGCGACAAAAGACTTGTTACCATGTTTTCGGTTTACAAAAAATGTACTTATTAAAGATCATTTGTTCGTTGTAATGGGTTTTTGTTATAAGTAGACATTCATTTTCATGGTATATGATATCGGGATTTAAGTTGGTGTTAAATATTTGGTATTCGAACTCGGTTTACTTAATTTTAATTTAGTTTTTGTACAATGCTATGGTTGGACTTTCCCTGTCAAATTTTCTCTAAATTGTATTAACTTTGCTTTAAAACACATACACTATAGGCTATAGGGAAAGCATAGCCAATGTTATTATTAATTTTTTTATAGAATTTTGTTTCCTTCAAAAATCATTAATTATAATAATATTTTTGTTGGAGTTGGGGAGTTGTTTTCATGGAGTTAAAATGTAGGGTTCAGTTAATGTTATGTATTCTTAATTCAAATGAAAAAAACATGTTTTGTGTTGAGTCGTGACTAATACTTACCGAAATGTTTTTGTTAGGGAAGTTGCTTGAAGTAGCATGCCGAATGCTGGTGGCCATGGGACAAGATTCTCGTTTTAGCACATGCCATGTGTGAACACAACCATCATTTCCCCCATGGTCATAAAACAAAACTTGAAAGGTAATTTCTTATTTTGGATATTAATCAAATTCATCCGGATTTAACAATGGAAAAATTAGGAGAAGGAGAATATAGGGTCATGGATTTAATATTAGGGAATAGGGTTTTGGGGAAAATATTTTGGTTTTTACGGCAAATGTTACCGTGTAACATAAAAACGGTATCTGCAGGTGCCGGTTTTCATTATTTTATTGACTTATATAACGATCTGACGTTGCTACGTACAAAAAATTAATAAAAATATGAAATTTGGCAGCTATGGATACCGTTTTTATGCTATACCGTAACATTTATCGTAGACACTATTTTTTCCCCTTAACCCCATGAATCTATATTCCCCAAATTTGGGTTTTAACAATGTACCTGGAATTTGTACTGCATTGTGTTCTGAGAAACACTTACAACTAAATCCAGGTAGAGGCCTGCCTGCCGAATTATTTAACACAATTAATGTGTGAGCCTGCCCTCCCCCTCCCCCTCCCCCTCCTTCTCCTACCATACAAATTAAATGTCCTGTGCAGATTTTTTAGTTATTTATTACCTGTGGTCTCCAACACATTGAATGCTGAATCCCAATACTGGAATGAGTCGTTCTCTTCTTTTTCTGTGTCACTTTCTGTCCAAGTCAACAAGTATCTCATTCCAATGTTTACGACGTGCTCCATTGTTGATGGATTGCAGGTGAACCGGCAGAGTTTTAGACTGTGGTGCTGTGATCTCTACAATAGGATTGCTTTAGTTCTTTTCTGTTTTTTAAAGGTTCAGCCAAACATGGGGAAGATGGAGACTGGTAAGAGAAGTTCTATACTATTTGTTTTCCAGTCCCACGTGCATAAATTCATTGATTCAGCCTGGATAATGTACAAGATTGTTGTATTTCTTTATTTCTTTTCAATTGTGTGTAAAGTGGTGGTGGTGGTGGTGGTGAAGGAGGAGATATGGAACTGGGAAGGTTGAGGCATTTGATTTTGTGTGAAGTAGATGTTCGGAAATAATAATAATATAAAGAAAAAGACATCACACTAGTTTTTTTTGGTAGAAGTATGCATGAGAAAGAGGCAAATGATTTGCACCCGTAAATATGTAGTTCAATCATTATAAATCATTATATAATTTTTAATTTTGATTACTTTCACGAATTTTATAATCATTATAAGGTTTTTAAGGGTCTAACATCTTAACCTAAACGAAAAATTATGTCAATTATGTCTTAGATTAATCCGACTTTAAAATTTTAAAACCCGGATCATTACATTTCTAATACGGGTCCGAGCATCATTTACGGTAATAGGTTCATCAAAATGGCGAAGTTACAACAACTATGTTGAACGATGCATTTCCCCCCTGGTCGCACACATCAGTTGTTTGGTTTAAAGTTAGACCTGATGTTGGCCGAAGCTTACATGATGGGAGCTCAGCTTCTGGAAGTGTTCTATTAGAAGCTGAACAATGGGGTGCGTCTGTCGGTATGCTGTGTGCTTGGGGCTCGGGGATTACACAACTTCTGGTGGAGATGGATTGCATGGACGCTGTGAGATTATTGCAAGAGCATGCTGTTACATGATCCAGAGCTGGTGAGTCAAAATTGGACCGTGAACATCCAACATATTGTGGTTGATGTTGGCTAAGTTTGCTACACCGTCAGGTTTTGGGGTCCATTATTTCCCACAGCCTCCGAGTGTCGTGGCTAGTTTCCTTAATGATGTCGGTGCCTGCAGGTAGCAAGAGGATGGTGGTATACCTAGAAGCGGTGGCTTTTGCTTTGAGAAGCTCGAGTTGGTCTAATTGTTCATTTTGTTATCGTATATACTCTTTTTCTCTAATTAAATTTAAATAAATTTTAATAAAATATGTAATAATATCTCATGTGTATAGTTAGTCAATTAGTGAAATCATACTTTATTGACAAAAAAAAAAAATTAAACACAACAAATGGTCCAGTAGGAAAACGAATAATGTTCATCCTAAAAATTTTAAGTTCAATCATTTTATTTATAAAATGTGAATATTACTAAAAGTTTAAGAATATGTATGAACATATAATTATCTTATAAACACTTTTAAATTATTAAAAAATAATTAAACTATAAATTTAATGTAAATGGTTCACATTGCTTTTTTTTAAATAGGAGTGAGTAGTCGATCGAGTTGAGTTAAAAAAAACTCGAGTTATTCGAGTTTACAAGTTATATTTTATCATTTAAACTTTATTTGAAATTTTTCGATACAATTTAAGTTTAAAAAATTCAAGTCGAGTCGAATCTGGTTTTCGAGTTCTTATAAAAAAATAATTTTAATTATTTATCATATTATAATATATTTATTCTAATTTAAACAACTTTCTCTAATCATACAATATATTTCTGTATATATTTCTTCATATTTTTCATATATCAGTATATATAATTATAAAAAATTAAGAGACACGACTCAATTTATTAACAATTTTTTAAGTCGAGTTGAGCATATAAAATTTCGAGTTGAATAAAAACGAGTTAAATATTTTCGCTTTAAATCAAATTAAATTATTTAGTTTTTTCGAGTTGAATCGAATTTTATTTACTTTTACTTTCGAATAGCGTTTATTTAAAATAATAAAATTTATTATCCGTAATTCTTTTTTAGCATTTCATTATAAAACCTAGAAATAAGTCTACATCTAAAAGCGATGCACTTAGTTTATATTTACATTAATTAAATTTTCCTATGGGACACGTCACACATATATATCGTAGTCTTTAAATTACATGATTATCTTCTCCTTTTTACATATATATATTTAAATAATTTTATCCATATTAAATTTAAAAAAATAAATGTGTAAAATAAATTAAAAGCCCAAACCCTCTTATTAGAGAGAGTCCAGACCGCAGCCAATATATACCCCAAACCCTAACCCTAAATCTTTTGTTTTTCCTTACTAAAAACCCTAAGACGAAAGGAAGAGGAGAAGAGCAGCAGCCATGACTCGCGCGAAGAAGTATAAGAAAAGAGCCAAGCTCAAAGCTGCAGCCAAGAAAGCACAAAGGAATTTGCAAGCGTATTCTATGTTTGCAAGCGTTGCTGCTTCTTCTGTTGAATCGTTGATTGATTTTAACGAAAGTACTCCTAAAGAGTGGTTGAGAAATGTTGTATTGCCAGATAACTGGGATTCTATGGTAGAAATGTTGGAAAAGAAAAAAGAGAAGGAAAAGTATAAGGAAGAGGCAGATGGAGATGGAGATGGCCGCAAGCGTAAATTGGATGAATGCAGTGATGAACGTGTTCCAGTGGTTGCTATGAAAGCTAAAGTTGAAGATCTGGGAGTTGAAGATGATGTTGAGAAAAAGAATAAAGAGGACGGGGATGCTGAAATCAAGAAGACCATGGAGGAGAAGAGAATTGAGGAGGAGGATGTGGTTGAAGCCCGTTCACTTGATACAGACAATTCTGAGAATAAAAATAAAAAGTGCAAAGAGAGTGAGGAGGCTGTTGCTCTTGTTAATGATGCAGGGGCTGATGGGAGTGGAAAGAACAAAGAAAGCGCGGAGGCTGTTCTCGTTGCAGTTGTTAATAGTGCAAATGAAGCAGGGGGTGATGAAAGTGTAATGAAGAAAAGGAAGAAGAAGGGAAAAGAGAGCGAGGAGACTATTGTTGTTGATAATAGTGCTAAAATTTCAGTAGCCAATGAAAGTGAAAAGAACAAGGAGAGCGAGGAGGCTGTTGCTGTTGCTAATAGTGCTAATGAAGCAGGAACTGATGAAAGTGAAAAGAAAAAGGTGAACGAGGAGGCTATTGCTGTTGTTGATAATGCAAATGATGCAGGGGTTGATGAAAGTGAAAAAAGGAAAAAGAAGAAGAGAAAGAAGAACAAAGAGAGGGAAGAAGCTGTTCCTATTACTAATAGTGCTAATGACGCAGGAGCTGATGAAAGTGAAAAGAACAAAGTGAATGAGGAGGTTATTGCTGTTGTTGATAGTACAAATGACATAGGGGTTGATGAAAGTGAAAAAAGGAAAAAAATGAAGAAAAAGAAGAACAAAGAGAGCAAAGAGGCTGTTCCTATTGCTAATAGTGCTAATGACGCAGGAGCTGATGAAAGTGAAAAAAACAAAGTGAATGAAGAGGTTATTGCTGTTGTTGATAGTGCAAATGATGTAGGGGTTGATGAAAGTGAAAAAAGGAAGAAGAAGAGGAAGAAAAAGAAGAACAAAGAGAATGAGGAGGCTATTGCTGTTGTTGACATTGCAGATGATACAAGAGCTGATGGAAGTGAAAAGAACAAAGAGAGCGGGGAGCCTGTTGCTGTTGCTACATATGATGCAGGAGCTGATGAAAGTGAAAAGAACAAAGTGACCGAGGTGGCTATTGCTGTTGTTCATAGTGCAAATGATGTAGGGGTTGATGAAAGTGAAAAGAGAAAAAAGAAGAAGAAAAAGAACAGAGAGAATGAGATGGCTATTGCTGTTGTTGACAGTGCAGGTGATACAAGGGCTGATGGAAGTGAAAAGAACAATGAGAGCTGGGAGTCTGTTGCTGTTGCTAATAGTGCAAATGATGCAGGAGCTGTTGGAAGTGAAAAGAACAAAGTGACCGATGAGGCTATTGCTGTTGTTCGTAGTGCAAATGATGCAGGGGTTGATGGAAGTGAAAAGAGAAAAAAGAAGAAGAAAAAGAACAGAGAGGATGAGGAGGCTGTTGCTGTTGTTGACAGTGCAGATGATACAAGGGATGATGGAAGTGAAAAGAACAAAGAGAGCGGGGAGCTTGTTGCTGTTGCTAATAGTGCAAATGATGCAGGAGCTGTTGGAAGTGAAAAGAACAAAGTGACCGATGAGGCAATTGCTGTTGTTAGTAGTGCAAATGATGCAGGGGTTGATGGAAGTGAAAAGAGAAAAAAGAAGAAAAAGAACAGAGAGGATGAGGAGGCTGTTGCTGTTGTTGACAGTGCAGATGATAAAAGGGATGATGGAAGTGAAAAGAACAAAGAGAGCGGGGAGCTTGTTGCTGTTGCTAGTAGTGCAAATGATGCAGGAGCTGATGAAAGTGAAAAGAACAAAGTGATCGAGGAGACTATTGCTGTTGTTCATAGTGCAAATGATGTTGGGGTTGATGAAAGTGAAAAGAGAAAAAAGAAGAAGACAAAGAACAGAGAGAATGAGGAGGCTATTGCTGTTGTTGACAACGCAGGTGATACAAGGGCTGATGGAAGTGAAAAGAACAAAGGGAACTGGGAGTCTGTTGCTGTTGCTAATAGTGCAAATGATGCAGGAGTTGATGAAAGTGAAAAGAACAAAGTGACCGATGAGGCTATTGCTGTTGTTCATAGTGCAAATGATGCAGGGGTTGATGGAAGTGAAAAGAGGAAAAAGAAGAAAAAAAAGAACAAAGAGAATGATGAGGCTATTGCTGTTGTTGACAATGCAGATGATACGGCTGATGGAAGTGAAAAGAACAAAGAGAGTGGGGAGGTTGCTGCCCTTCTTTATATTGCAAATGATGCAAGGGGGGATGAAAGTGAAAAGAAAAAAAAGAGGAAGAAGAAAAAGGAAAAAGAGAGTGATAAGGCCATTGTTGTTGATAATATTGGAGCTAATGATGCGGAGGGTGATGAAATCAAAAAGAACAATGGCAATGAGGAGGTGGTTGCTGTTGTTATTAGTGCAAGTGATGCAGGGGATGATGGAAGTGAAAAGAACAAAGATAAGGAGGCTGTTGCAGTTATTCTTGGTGCGAATGATGCAGTTGCTGATGAAAGTGAAAAGAACAGAGAGAGTAAGGAGGCTGTTGCTGATGTTAATAGTGCAAATGTTGTAGGGGGTAGTGAAAGTGAAAAGAAGAAAAGGAAGAGGAAGAAGAAGGGCGATGAAGAGAGTGAGGAGGCTATTGCTGTTGTTAATGGTGCAAACAATGCAGGGGGCGATGAAAGTGATATGAAGAAGAAGAGGAAAAGAAAAGATGCATTAGAGGAGTAGATAGATGAGCAGGTTTCAGAACTCTCCTTTTAATTACGTCGATCTATTTTTCACCTTGTATTTCTAACACATTGAAACTTTTTATTAGTTTTTGCTACAAGTAATTTGAATGGTTTACTTTTGTGTAATCGAATGCTTCCAATACCATTATCGGCAATATTTTTCTTCCATTCTTCATTATTCTTGGTGCACCATATTTACTTCATTTTCAAGTGGAATGTTAAAATTCTAGTGATGTGAATTTTATGTAAAACCTTTATTGCTTGTTATTAATTTCCTTTCTATGGATGTCATTTTGATTTTTGTTTGAACAAAGTCATTTCGAGCCTAGAAGAGTTTAACATTGCATGTTAGAACATGAGAAATTAAGAATACTCTTTACTTGTATCTCTTCGTAGCCTTTTGGAAGACGGATGCATTATGAATAACTGTAAATCTTGGACTTCTATTCGTACTGTGATGAAGGCAAGTGGACCTTTTAACTTTTGGTTTCTTGCTTTCCATCTCCCTTTTGTATTTTTGAGTAATGAAGAGTTTTCATGTACTTGTTCAATTAATAATACTTGTCATCTTGGATTTCATTTTGATTTTAGCCTTTCTATTTATTTGGCTTTGATTGTGCTAGTGATTCATAATTCATTGCTTTATTTGGCTTTGATTGTGCTAGTCTTTGAACCATATTTCTCTCTTGGATTGTCTTAGGATGAGCTATGTTACATAGATGGATTTGGTGGACTAGAGAATCGATGAAGCATCTTATCTGCAAATAAATTATCATTGCAAACATGACATAACTACCATTTTCTTGAATGACTGAAATCCTTTCAGCTTAAATAAGAAACTTGAAAGCATAGTTTATGTTGTCTATGTCTACTCTTATTGTGTTTAATGTGGAGGAATGCCATGACTGCAGGATCTAACTCTGTTCTAGACTTCATTTTTTGCCTCCTTGAAATTGCCTCTCGCTCAAAAAGTACAGCTACAGGTACAGTAAGTCTATTCGTTCAATCTATACCTGCAGGTGACATTGATCATAACCCGGACATGCATAATGTTTAACTCCCACTTGAGCATGTTCATAAGTCATAACTCATAACTTGCAATCTCCACTACTACAATACTCGGCCCCTGAAATGCTTTATTCCTAGATGGAAAAATAAATAAACATTGATGGTTCCAGTTTCTATTGATTTTCTGCTGTAATGCATCTCCCTAAAAACATTGAAGCTTCAGGCTCAGGAACCAGTCTTTTCAGTTGACCTTATGAAAGAAATAGCTATAACTGCAAGAGTGTTGGGTAGGAGAAATAAAAGCTATGCCAATGCCAAAATGAGTTCAAATTTTCACCTGAGCAAGATGTTAGGCATTGTGAGAGTTGTACAGTTTCTCTAACCTTGATCTTGGTTATCTTCTCAAATTCGAATGCAATCAACACTTGTGTCCTTGAAATCTCAATCTGTTGTTTCATTTCAAGTTTACACGTCTTTTCTTTGTTGCAGGTTCTGTTGGCGACTTATATTCGGAAAGATGATTCATTGGGGGCACGCACACAAGCTGCTGCTTTCTTTATATCAAGCACAAAACTTGATCTGGTTGTGTAAGTTGTGAAAATTTTTAATTATGGATTTTCTTTGATTTGTTTTTGTAGATATTAGGAGAATTGAGTTCTTGGTAATTAGAGTGGAGGGTTCTTCTTAGACTTATTTTTTTCATTTTGTAGATATTCAGAAAGTTTGTTCGAAATCAGGATCTGAATGAGGTGGGAAGCTAATGTTTTTATCCCTTATTGCTTCATACCATGTTCAAATAGAATCGTCTTTTATTTTGTTGATTTTCTATATAATTCGACGAGTTTCTATATATACGGAGATGATAGCTAAAGCTTTAAGTATGCATACAATTGAAGGAAGTGAAATTAGGCTTATAGGATTGAATCCTCATTGATCATTTGGTGCAAAACAAAGCCATTGCTGTCTTCTTTCATCTAATTTCTTCATACCCTTTTAGAAAAATTATTGTTTGCTTGACCACCTATATTTACCTTAAATCAACGTTCTCTGTTCTTTTATTTGTTATCCAGTCAGTTCTTGGAAGTAGTAAACACAGGAAAATATCATTGTAAATCAGCTATGGATATAAGTAATGAGTCCAGTATTGATTATTTTTTATTGGTCCCTCCATGATAATTGGTTGAATTTAAGATCCAGCTATTATTTTCATGCTGAAATGAAATAAACTAGTTTTATTGTTTCAAATTGTAGCTTTTGCACCTAACTGAGATGGTGGTTAAACATAGATGTAGTCAAATACTCTATGGGGGAGTTGCCAAGATATTTTCTCAAGATTGGGAAGGTGATGTTACTGCTGTTATGCCAGCCACAGTTTCTCAGGTACCTTCAAAATCATTTTAAGGCTAACCTTTGGTGACATGCAAATTAGAAAATGGTGAAAGCTTGAGCACTCGCATTTAGTGGCATTCAAACCTAGATTTGTATTTATTCTAAGAAATGGACCGAGTAACTTCAAGTTTCAAATACTTTGTTTTCCATGCTCTGTTTTGATGATTCGTCTCTTTTTCAGACATGTTGTGTGACGGCCGATGATGTAAGGTAGGATTTGTTAAATCTATATTTGATTTTTTTAATAACTTAATAGTGATTACAGTAGTATCTGATCTAGAATATGATCTAGACCATTTGACATATATCGCTCAATCACTTTGTTGGTATCGCTGGTGCTTAAACACGTGATCTCTAAGAATAACAATCGTTCCTTTAACTACTTGGACTAGAGTTTTTGTGCTTATATTTGATTTTTTATATAATAAAGATTTGGTTATAAAAAAATAAAATTTTAAGTTATTTGGATTTACTCACAATTTGATAAGAATTCAATATTTTCGGTTCCTAAAATTTTTTTAAGTTTTTTTAACGGAGGCATATGAATATATATTCTTATTTTTATAAAAATAAAAAAAAAATCAACCAAAATTTGATAATTGAGTATCGATAACGGTCTAAGATATATTGGTATGACTTTTCGTTACTAAAAAATATTTGAATTCAGTACTTATGAGTGCCGATATGGCCTTTGAAATTGTAAAACTGAAATGTTTATGGTGTGTATCTGTACAACTATACATGTACAAATAAGCTATATTGATTATTTTCTCTAAGGATTTTAATGAATAAAATGAGTATCGGTACGGTACAATCCATATTAAAATCATTTGTAATTTTTTCGTTTTATATTGATACGTTTACCTACGTATCAGTACCTCTTTCTTGTAATGATTATTTTTATTTTGAACATGTATCGATACAAAAGTTTGTGTATCGATACCCCATTCTTATTGGACATCATTTAATGCGAGATAATTATAATCTAATAATTATTTAATTTTTTAATAGCCCAAGGCCCCCAAACAGTTAGAAATCAACAAAGGAATATAAAAATAAATTTTTAAAAGCTTATTCAACAAGACAATTATTTTAAAGCATTCAAGCACAGATTTAAATTCTTTAAGCTCAAATTGTTAAATTTTTGTAATTCACTTAATTGTTTATTATTGTAATTTTTTTTATTCAAGTATTAGGGTTTAGTAAACCTTATTTGTGTAAATAAACTAATTTATGAAGTTTTTCATAGTTTTTTTTTTATATATATATCCTTTAAAGAAAGTGATCATTTGACTTTGAGGCTTAAGTCTAAGTTTTATAAGATTATCTCTTTTAATCGAAATAAATAAATAAATAAATTAGTAAATTTATGTAAATTATTAATATGTATACTAAGATAGTGAATGTAAATTTTATTGAGAAGATCGAATCCTTATAAATTATTTATATTATTATGATCGATAACTCAACGTAATTGATTGTGGCTAAAGAAAAAAAGGATTAGGGGTTGGGGAAAGAAGAAAAAAAGGAAAATTGCAGTTTAAACTCGAATATGTGAGATGATTATTTAATAGAGTTTGAACCTAATTGATAGAAATATATAAATTTTATGGATTAAAATTATTATTATCTCAATTAAAAATAAACCACATCATCATTGTCGCTAACTTTTAATAATCAAATCCCAAATAAAAAATATATATAACGTTAATTATTATTTTATTAAAAATAATAGGTGGAGTATCAAAATAAAAACACAATAATAAATTGGATACTAAATAGATAATTTACCCTAAACTTTATTCAAACCCTTTCTTAATTCAAGAATGCTGCAATTTCATATTTATTACCCTTATTTTCATAAATACTTTTAATTATTAATAATTTTCTAAATTCATTTAGATTTAATATCTATATTATCATTTAATTTTAAATTTAATCGAGTTTAGTCTTACTAGTTAACCATTTGATTATTTATTTCTCACAGTGGAATCTTTATATAAAGTATTTTCTATATTTTTAATAAACTTATATTATTATATATATTTTCTATTAAGTTTGGTGTAATAAATATTATTAAAAGGATATATTTCGTGTTTTTTATAAATATTTAAATAAAGTTACTAAAATTATTTCTTGAAATTCAGACTCATAATAAAAAACTTTTATACAAGTCTTTTAGCACTTTGTTCATATTCATTTAATTATATATTTTCACAAACAAAAGTATTTACCGAAAACATTTTTTAATGTATTTATCTATATTTTTATTTAATTTATTAAATAAATTTGAATTAATTGCCGATTTAATTTAAAAACAAAAAATATCATTTTTAAAACAATAAAAAAAATCCTTTTTATCAGAAAAATAATAAAAATTGTAAGGATGTTATCCCTTTATATTGTACCTTACAAATATCATTTTTTTTGTATGAAAAATATGGACTCCACACTTCCCTTTGTTGTTGACATTTATCTCTTTCTATGAAGCTCAAGGACCCAATTTTCTGAATTCATTCCATGGTTTGGTGAGTCTCTTCTTCTCAAGCTTCAATCTTTTTCTCCTCCAGATTCAACTTCTAGCAGTAATGACCTAGAACTGTGTTTTTGAAGATTTTTTTTGGGATTTGAGTAAGGTATTATAGAACCCTTTGTTGGATTTCCATGGATGCTTTACTTAGAACTCACAGCAAGCTTGAATTTTCGCGTCTACTACTCCATGGGTTTTCCGAGAAAGCTTTTAATAAAACCCAGGAGGTTAAGTTTGGTCCCAATAAATCCTATTTGGGAAGAGGTAGGGATGATAATGGTTGTGTTAGGTTAAAGGCAAGTAGAAGTGCTCTGTTAGAGTTGGTTCCTGAAACTAAGAAGGAAAATTTAGAGGTTGAGCTTCCTTTATTTGATCCATCAAAAGGTACTGTGGTGGATTTAGCCGTTGTTGGGGGTGGACCTGCTGGTCTTGCTGTTGCTCAGCAGGTTTCACAGGCGGGGCTTTCGGTATGTTCGATCGACCCGACTCCGAAATTGATTTGGCCTAATAACTATGGTGTTTGGGTGGATGAATTTGAAGCTATGGATTTGCTTGATTGCCTTGATACTACTTGGTCTGGTGCTGTTGTGTATATTGATGAGCAGAGAAAGAAACATCTTGATAGACCTTATGGAAGGGTTAACAGGAAGCAGCTCAAGTCCAAAATGTTGCTAAAGTGCATATCCAATGGTGTGAAGTTTCACCAAGCAAAGGTTATTAAGGTGATTCATGAGGAGTCAAAGTCTTTATTGATTTGCAATGATGGTGTCACGGTTCAGGCTACCGTTGTTCTTGACGCGACTGGATTTTCTAGGTGCCTTGTTCAATATGATAAGCCTTATAATCCAGGGTATCAAATGGCGTATGGAATTTTGGCCGAGGTGGAAGAACACCCGTTTGATGTAGAAAAGATGGTTTTTATGGACTGGAGAGACTCACATCTTGCCAACAGTATGGAGTTGAGGGAGAGAAATAGCAAAATTCCCACATTTCTATATGCAATGCCCTTCTCATCAAACAGAATATTTCTGGAGGAAACTTCTCTAGTTGCTCGACCAGGAGTACCTATGGATGATATCAAGGAGAGAATGGTGGCTAGGTTAAGGCATCTGGGAATAAAAGTTACGAGCATAGAGGAGGATGAGCATTGTGTTATTCCGATGGGTGGATCCCTTCCAGTGCTACCCCAAAGAGTCGTGGGAATCGGTGGCACAGCTGGGATGGTGCACCCTTCAACAGGGTATATGGTTGCAAGAACTCTTGCAGCTGCTCCAATTGTTGCAGATGCCATAGTTCGGTGCCTTGAACCCGGAAGGAACTTGTCAGGAGACAAATTGTCTGCAGAAGTATGGACAGATCTATGGCCCATAGATAGAAGGAGACAAAGGGAGTTCTTCTGTTTCGGAATGGATATTCTGCTTAAGCTTGATTTACCTGCAACGAGAAGGTTTTTCGATGCATTTTTTGATCTGGAACCCCATTATTGGCATGGATTCTTGTCATCTAGATTGTTTCTTCCTGAACTCATAACTTTTGGACTTTCTCTGTTCTATCATGCGTCAAATACTTCCAGGTTAGAGATTATGGCCAAGGGAACTCTTCCTTTAGCCAACATGATCAATAATTTAGTGCAGGATAGAGAATAAGATGATCAGGAATTCAGGATATCCATTTATTTCATGCCTAAGTTTGTGGCTGGGTTTCATTTCACTAGTTTTTCCCTGTAATTGTTGATAAGACACTACGAATTTGTTTCTGCATAACCATTATACTTAATTTATGAGAAAGAAAGAACGCTGTAATTTCTTACCGAACATAATATCATTAGATTTCTTCATTTATGTACACAGACATTGTTGTTCTATAAGGCCATTCATTGTCTCATGCATTTAGCTCGAAGTGGTAAATGCCGGTATTGCACTTGCACACGATCAGGTAGTAGCTGCAAGGTGAACTATGTGTCCTATGTTATTAATGGAGATGTTCGAATTCATCACTATGGGTGCTGCTGCTGTTTATTTCTGATACCATGCATGGTTAATCAGTATCATCTGCGTCTACGTGGCTGATATTACAGCTTGGAAATAGGGGAAATTACTTGTTGAATTGATATTCTTTCATTTAGGTGATAATTTCTACAGTACTTTATGTTTTATTCACATATGAAAGCCTTGATGATTACTCATCATCACCCATGTGAATCAAGGGCTAGGATAAGTTAGTAAAATATATGTTTACTCAAGTTTAAAGGTGGATTAGGTCTTATAAACACCACTTGTTGAAATAAAGCTTGCACACTGCAACTTGTGAAGAACATCTTAGCTGATGAATGATTGTATGGAAATCTCATCATAGTTGGATTCTTAGGCTTATTCTGAAACTTAGAGATGAAGCTACCATTTTATTTACTGATGTGATGTATTGGACAAATGTTAAGGCTGAATGGATATAGGAAAGAAGTAGAGAGAGTTAGGGCAAAGCACATTGGCACAAGTTGGTTTGGTTTTCCCTACACATTCTAATGTAAGCAATAATTATTTGGATGTTCATATTGGATAGATTACTAACTAAAGCAAGACTTTAGAACTTGTGATCTCGAAAAATATGAAGAGACAAAGATAAACAACTTGGTCAACCAGTCAATTTAGAAGTGCTCTTATGGTTTTAGACCCTGTGAATTAAAAAAATACGAAAGAACAAAGATAAACAGCTTGATCAATCGATCAAACATGCATGTTCAATTTAGAGCTCATTCTAAAGTGGCTATATTAATAATTTATGTTGTATAAAGGATAAAATTAAATTGGTATAAAAATAATTTTAACCCTTAACGTTTATGATTTTTATCATTTTGGTTCTTGTTCTTTTTTTAGGATAAATTTAGCCCTTAACTTATATCTTTTTGACAAGTATCTCTTTTTTTAACTGGCATAATGATTAGATCGTTAAAAAAGTTAATGATAATGATATGTCATATATACGTAGAATAATATTTAAGATTTGAGAATACTTAGTAACCTTTTATTTTAGATTTAATTAATTTTTAATATTTTATTTAAATTTTAATTATTTTATATTTTATGTTAAAATAAAATTACATTTTACATATAGAAATTTGTCATTATTGTAAAAAATTTAACGATAATGACATGTTATATATATGTAGAATGAGGCTAGATGTCATGTTATTTAAAATATATTATCACATATATATGACATGTCAATATCGTTAAATTTTTAACGGTCTAAACATTATATTAGTTAAAAAATAAGTTATTTATCAAAAAGACATAGGTCAAGGGTTAAATTTATCTCAATAAACAAATAAAAATCAAAATAATAAAAATTATAAACGTTAAAGGTTAAAATTATCTTTATACCAATTAAATTTTACGGAAATGTATGGATAGGAGTAATGTTGCTAATGCCCATCATTTTTGTAAGGCAATATACGCAGTGATGGAACGGAGGGATAATCGTCTCAAATAAACGAATGGTTCATAATTAATCTAAAATTTTATTTATTTTATAAATTTTAAATTTAATTATAATCTTATTTAAAAAATATTTTTTAAAAATATTAAAAAATATAATAACACAAAAATTAATAATTTAACTAACCAATAAAATATATTTACTCAAAATATAATTTTATCCGGTCAATACATGACAGATTTAATAAGAAAATACAACTATTTAATTTTTTTTTATTTTTTCAAGTTTTATATTTTCTAATAAGAAAAAGGTAAAATTTATTTAAAGACTGAATTTTAAATTAATAGCTTTCGAATATCTTATACAAATATTTTATATTTTTCCTAATGATTTAATTTATTTTAAAAAATTATATTTAATGTAATAACTATATTTGAAAATATGGTTTATCTAGATTCTAATTAAATAGGTATTGTTTATAAAAAAAAAAACTATTAAAAAATTCTTTTATTAATTTTAAGTGTGCAATAGGGTGGATTTAGATTAATTATGTTAAAATCTTAAAAATTAGGAGAATGATAATAATTTAAAATTATTTTTAAATATTTTAAGTATACGTATAAGTTTCTAGCGTATTAAATACAGTTCTCATTTTGTCTAAAGTTTAAAGGCCAAGTCGTTTGAAAAAAGATGAGATGTTGTGAATGAGGAGGAGGAGGGATTTGATTGGGGAAATCTAGCGCCGTTGACCCACTCCTGGATCAGAGTATGAGATGGATCATGGTGGTTATGATGGCGTTAGCTGCGTCGCTACTACTGCTGCTGCCGCTGCCACCTCCGCCGTCGATGCTTCTTTTCGTTCCGCTCCTGATAATGATTCTTCTCCTTTTCTTGGCCTTGTCTCCATCTCAGTCCTCCACCGTCACCGTCACCGCGGTTTGAGCTTTCCGCCGGTAGCGAAAACGAAGGGACACGATCCGAACTCCGCCGGTTTATAACTCAGATGCTCCAGCATCCAAGGATGTAAGTTGATTTCTTTTTCCTTCTAGAATCTTTAACCGATCAAGTTTAGATTCCGTATGCTAATTATGTAAAGTAAAATCGTGGTTTTCTCAACTTTGATTTTTCCTTTTCCTATTTTCTGTTCTTGTTCAAAGAAAGATATTCCTTCACTTTCAGCTAACATTTCCAGTTTTTCTCATTTCAAGTTTCCATTCATATGATTTCAGGCTGTTAAAAGCAGATTATACGATAAATTCATTCTCAAGCTAATTTATCAGTTTCATCTTTAATCTACAAAATTTACAACACATATATAAATATTTTTAAAAAAATTATTTTTATAGCATAAATATTTATAATTTTTTATAATTTTAATACTTTACAATATTTTTTAATATTTTATATCTTAAAATTTGAGTTTCTTAATTTCTTATCTTTTTAAATATTACATAAAAAATTATAACCTAAAAAATATTAATCGAAAGTTTTTAATATTTATTTCCGAAGTTGTTGACAAACTTTACAAATATTTAAATTAAAAGCTTAGTCATGATTCTAAAAACGGCTCTAATATTTAAATAAATAGTTGTTTTAGTTTTTATTTTTAAAAATATAATTTTTAAAATATAATTTTAAATTAAAATAATTTGTTTATAGATAAAAAAACGTGAATTAAGTAACTTAAAATTATTTAATAATATTATATGTTAATAGAAAAAAATAATTTTATATTTTATATAAAATTTTAACTAATGTTACATTCCCTTAAATCATTTTTTATATCATATTGCATATCAGCATAAACGATTATATTAATTTCTCATATTATTTTAAGTTATCTATTATTAATAAATTAATAGTTTTTATTCATATTGGGATTATTTTGATTTAAAATAAAATATAAGAGTTTTTATTCATATCTGTTGTACTAAATTTTTTAGTTTATATCTTTCATTATTTTTTAGTCGGTTTAATTCATGTATTTCCATTCATTCTATTATTTTAATATTTGGTTTAATGGTTAAATAGGTATTTAGATCATACTCTTTGTTTTATTTTAGTTAAATGTCTAAATTATTTTTCAGGTCAAATAGGTGTTTAGCGTTTTATTTCATAACTCATTTAAATTTTTTTGTTAATTTCCACAATTAAAGGAATGTGTCATCTCCTTAAATTTATAAAATTATATTATAAATAAACAAAGTTACTTAATTTACGGAAACTCACTAAGGTTTTTTAGATTTCATAAAACAATCCCGAATTTTAATGTCCCTAACTCCTCTAAATCTAAATTATGATTTAGAATAATTTTTTACCGATTATCATATTGTCATCCACCACATTGGTCATTGAAATTTCATGATCATTTTCTTATAATTCTATCGTCATAAATTAATTGATATTGTATAAAACATCAACTTATCGAATAGATTTTGAGAATTATTTTAATTGATATTGTGCATTAATAAAAACTTTAAAACGTTATTATTATTTTACTCAAAAAATAATTTAAACAATTAATTAAAATAAAAAGTATAATTTAAACCTCTATCGGGTGGTTAAACCTTAATCTTTAGTTTTGTCGTTGATCACTAAATTTTTTTGCATGATTACAGTAAAAAAAGAAATTGCATCAACTAAAGCGAGACGTCACATAACAAAAAAATTTAAAAGTTTAAAAAGTTATAGAAAATTGAGAAGAAAAAAAATCTAAATATTCACAAAATTCAGAGTTTTATATGTATTATTTAAAAAATTTTAATTATTTAAAAAATAAAATTCATAAAAACCATAATACAAAATGTAATTCCTTAAATTATAAAATAAAAATAATTCTGAAAAACAATATCTAATTATTTTTTAGAGTTCACTATTTTTAAAACAATTTAAGGGCATTTTATAATTTTATGAATTTTTAATTTTTTAAAACTTAAATATGAATGTAATTACATTTTAAAATATAATTTTAAGATTCTCATTTACTTTTTTTTAAGAAATTTTTAAAATTCGAGATCTGTTTAATTTATGATTTTATAGCGTAAGATTTATGGTTTACGATTTAAAATTTAAAGTTAAAACTTAAAATTTTATTATTATTTTTTAAATTTTGGGTAAGGCTCTAAACGAACCGAACGTTCGATGAACCGTTCGGCGGGAAGTTCGTTTATGCTCGTTTATTTATTAAACGAACGAACATGAACAAGATTTTTCGTTCGTTTAATTAAACGAACGAACACGAACAAATGGCTCGTTCGTTCATTTATGTTCGTGAACGTTTGATAATCTGTTCGTTTATGTTCGTTCATTTATGATCGTTTATATTCTTATTTTATGACTCGTTAAAAACTTTCTTGTTATATGTTAGGGGTGTTCATTGTTATGTTAAACCGAGTTAACGAATCGAACCGAAACAAAATTGGTTAATCTGTTAAATTTTAGGTTTTGTCTATTAATTAAGAGTTTTTTAATTTTAATTATCGATTAATTCGGTTTAAAATCAGTTCATTAGTTGAATTAGTCGAATTAATCTAAAATCTTAAATATTTAGCATATTATATGTGTTATCTATGTTTGTTCGTTTACGTTCGTTTATGTTCATGTTCATGTTCGTTCGTTTACGTTTATTTATGTTCGTTTGTTTGCATTCGTTTATCATTTAAACGAATGGACATAAATAAACATGAACAAAGCTACAATCCTTAACGAATGAACATGAACAAGAAAATTTGTGTTCGTATTTGTTCGTTTATTCGGTTAAAATTAAACGAACAAACATAAAGACACTCTCGTTCGTGTTCGTTCGGTTCGTTTATAACCTTAATTTTGGGATAAAAAAATATATATAATAAGAGACAATTTTTTCCCTCAAATTATGATAGAAAAAAAGAGAATGTTATTGTCCTATAATTTATGTTCGAACAGATTACCTACATGAGGTGTACTATTAGTAGGCCGAAAAAAATATATATATATTATTTTGTAATATGTTAAATAATTTTAATAATTTTTTATTCAGAAGTTATGATATATTGTTATTATTCGTTGGTAAAATTTAATTATTTAATAAACACTAGGCAACTTAAAGGCTAAAGCAATGTTTTTTTTTCAGAATAATCTTATTTGTTTTCATTTTAGACTTGACTCAATTTGTTATCACCTTAATATTAATTCAGATTGACTCAATTCGTTATCAACCTAATATTAATTAAATTATTAATTAGTTTTATTTTAATGTTAAATTTTAATTTATACTTTATTTATATCCTTTAATTATTAAAATTTATTCACGTAAAAAATTAATAACTTTAAAATAAAATAAAAACAGTTCATTTCATGTAAAATAGATAGATAATCGAAAACAAGTTGAATGATGAGTGTCATAATTTTGTTAGCGTTATAATAATTATTTTTTTTATTTGAAGGAGTGTTATAAAGTGACATAAGCTTGAGACTTATCTATCGATTTTGAAGTAGAGTCCCAAAGAGAAAATTAAATTTAAAAAATTATAATTAAAAACTTTATCCTAAAATAATAATTTAATTTGAAAAATTAAAATAATTAAAAAATAATTAAATGATTAATAATTTGTTAAAATTCAAGCATTAAGATAATAACTGAAAAATTAATGATATAATATGAATGAAATTAATCAATACATGCTAAAAAAATAAATTAAGATAATAATTCTATATTAATACGAGTTAATCTATACGATCTTATTCTATAAAATTATAGGCTTTCTCGTGGGTGTTTGCAGGTGTGGAATTAAGAATTTATTTTTTTAAAAAATAAAAATATATAGTTTAATTTTTTCTTAATTGGTGAACCAAAATCGATTGCTTTAGAAAAAATAAAATATTTTAATTTTTATCTTTATTTAATATATAAAAAAATCAACAAAGACCGAACCAAAATCTATTTTTGGAAATAGAATAATATTATATATGGATTAATAATATATATGAAATAATACTATTTTTGAAAGTAAAATAATACTAAAATAAAGAATAATAGTAGTAGTAATAGTATTATACATAGTACATTAATAATTAATATATATATAATAATTCAATATACATATATGTATGTTATATGTATATGTATATATAATAATTAGTAAATGTATAACATATGTATATGTATAATTGTATATAGTAATTAGTATATAGTACATGTATATATTAATATATATATGCTATAATCTATATGTATATATAATATATTATACATATATCATACATGTTAACATGTATATTAATTTTTAATATATGTATTAATATATAGTATTAGTAGTTTAGTACATGTATTATATGTATGTTAATAACTTAATATATCACATGTATTAGTATGTATTAGTAAATTATATATATATACATATGTATGTTAATAATGTAAATATGTAATGTTATATACTTATATGTATGTTAATAAGATTTTAAGATTTGAATTTTCTTAATTTTTTATTTGTTTACTAATATTTTTAATATGCATTATTTTTATATTTTTTTTATTTTATTTTAAATTTGTTAAATTTACTAACAATTTTTTTCCCGTTAATTTTAATCTCCCCTAAAACCAAAAATTTTTTCTCAAATTTAAATCCCCACCCACCCCACCACTCCCACCGCCTAAAATCAAACCCCCACCCTTTCAAAAATCAAAAATCTCGCCTCCCTAAAATATATTAATATATATTTATAAGTATATATATATATATTTAAATCCCTTTTTAAAATCAAACACCTCCCCGCCGTCTAAAATCAAATACCCCTAAAAAATCAAAAATCTCGCCTTCTAAAATCCCCCTAATATATATAATATATTAATATATATATTTATATGTTTATATTAATATATATGTATATAAGATATATATTAGATGTATACATTAATATATATATATATATTTATTTTTTATATATATGTATATATTAGATGTATATATTAATATATGTATATAATATACTTTAATATATATTATGTATATAATATAATTTAATTTATATATAATATATTTTAATATATAATATACATATATATTATATTTTATGTATTAATATATTATATGTAATATATAATATATTTATAATATATATAATATACTTTAATCTATAATATATATTATATATACTTAAATGTATATTAATATATATATATATTTAATTTGTTTATGAGTTAATGTATGTATATTACTAATATAATGTATGTATTTAATTTAAAATTATAATTAAAATTAAATACATTAAAACTAAATAAAATAATAAATTAATTAATTTAATTAAATATGTAATAGTATATTTAAATATTAATCCTAAATTAATTCTCATATCTAATTCTATTTTTTAAGCCTAATTATATTTACCAATATTTTAAATTCATCAAATTATAATATATTTAATTATATGTCACATAAATATTAAGTTTTGTTAATATTAGTTCAGGTCAATAACAGGTCGGGTGCAAAACAAGTCGGGTCATTTATCAGGTCGGGTTCAAAATAGGTCGAGTTCAAAACAGGTCGGGTAAAATCAGGTCTCAGGTCGATTTAGTCGGGTAATATCGGTTATTTGCCAGGTCAGACTCGGGTTCGGGTTCGTTTCAGTCGGATACAAGTCGGGTTTCAGGTTTACAGTAACAGGTTGAAATCGAGTTCAGGTCATTCTCGGTCGGATATAGTTCGAGTTCAGTTACTACAATAACAGGTCCAACTCGAGTTCGGGTCAACAACAGTCGGATACAGATCAGGTTCGGGTCATTACATCCCGGGTCAAACAAGTTCTAACTCGAACAAGTTTCAGGTATATTTCCAGATCGGGTCAGCTTTTTACATCCCTAGTTATCCCGTAGGATAATATTTAGATTATAACTAAAAATATTATAAAAAATATAACATTTTGATTTAATTCTACAAATAACATTTTAATTTTTGTATTTCTAAAATTTCAACTATAATCTAAATTATTATTTGTATTAATTAAAAATATTAATATATTTTTATAATATTTTAATTATATCAATTGCTTTCTTATTCAAACAAATTGTGGTGTCTCCCATAGGCTGTATCAATCTTTTCTTTCTTTTTTCCTTTGGTGCATGTACTTGTTTCTGCTTTGACATCAGCTTCACACCCTTTGATTCCATGGATGAATTTGGTTTTTATGGTACATTGAATGGTTGGGGATGGGGAAATAATAGGAGTTAAATTTTTGTTGGTTTGTAAAGATATGTTTTTTATAATAATAAAAAATCTCTATATTTTTACGTATAAATCGTTTATCTCTTAGTTGTGTCTCCATTGATGTTTCCGTTTTAAATTAGAGGGGTTAGGGTTTAAGGTTCAAAGGTTGTGGTTAAGGGTCATGTAATTAGGTGTAGGGTGTAATATTTAGGGGGTAAGGTTTAGGGTTTAGGATATAAAAATTAAGGGTTAGAGTTTAAAATTCAATTTTTAATTTTTTAAATATAATACATGGAAGGAGATATAATAAGAAGATAGAAGATTTATACTCGTATTTTTTTGTATAAGTCATTATATTTAAGATCGTAAATCCTCATTATGGTGTAAAGAGTGGAATTTTTTTATCCATATACGACCAAAATTAAAACTTACCATTACAAGTTATTTAATTTTTCTTTTTATTTTATAATTAAAACTAAATTTAAGTAATAAAAAACTTTGTTTCATGAATTTTAATGTTGATCGTTGATAATTGGTGTTTATTATATTTTTTATTTTTATATTATATATTTTTTTTTTACTATTTTTAATATTTAATAAAAATCTTTATTTTTGTAGCATATTTTTACAATGATTTCTGTGGTTTATTTCATCTATCGCTTGGTACGATTTTAGCATACCTTAATGATAGTTTGTTTCTCGTATAGAGATTCTCGTGATGTTAGTTTTTTGATTTGATTGACGGTGGTAATAGAAAAGTTTGATCCCCATTCATTTGGTGTTTTGTTAATTGATATAATCAAAATTGTGTAGCGAAATAATGTGTTTGATAATTTGGTTCGATTATCACTCTTTTTTCTTCTCATAAAACGTATCATTTAACTAGAGCTAAAGAGATCTATAAAGATTTTTAAATTCTGATAGTATACTAATCACTATGAAAATGTTATATAAATATATACAATTTTCAATAGACTGTTTTTTTTCTTTTTAATACAGTATAATTATATTTACAATATTTTTAAGGTGGTTAATAAAATCCAAAATATCATTATTTAGAAAAATGATAAGTCTATAACGGGCGTCGAACATCACTAACGTTGAACACCGCTAAATATTACTAAATTAGTTAATAAAAATTAAAAATCTCAAGGACTCAACATACAACTATTAATTATATGTTGAATCTATCACTCTTTTATTAATTGCATATTAAGTCTTTGATATTTTTTAATTTTTATTAACTAATTTAATAATGTCTATCATTAATGGTGTTCTATAATGTTCGACGCCCGTTGTAGAATTTTCTTTAAAAAAATTCCAACTATCTTAATTTTCTCAAATACGCTTCTTATATTTTAGCCTATAACCTATAAACAAGTGTATTTCAAAAAAATTATATCATGAATCAATTCCGTCATATCATTTATAAGATCAATTAATTAAATATATATTTTATTAATTTTTTTTTATTTTTTATTAAATAAATATTCACTGATATTACTTTAAATTAAATTTAAAAATATTTTTTTATCAAATTTATATTTAAAAACAACATTATTTACATAAATCATAAGGCGAATATATATATCAAATAACTTATATACTTGCAAAACAGTAATTAACAAAGATAACAAAGATCGGTGACGGATGCACATGCGAGATAGAGAGGGCTTGTATCTATGGGTGTTCAAATGGTCGGTTCCGTTAACCGACCGAATCAAACTTCCAAAATTTCATTAATCGAATTTTTTTTTCGTATTAACCGTTAACCGAACCGAAAAAAGTTCGGTTAATCCGATCGGTTAAATCGGTTAATCGATTTTTTTTAAAAAATGGATAAATTACACAAATGGTCACTAAACTATGTTAAAATAATTTTTTAGGCACAAAATTTTTAAAAATTATAAAAAAACCATTAGACTTATCGAATTATTACATTGATTCATCATACATTATAAATTATTGATAAATTTTAAAAAAATTAATAATTATTTTTTTAATTTAATAATTTTAATTATTATTTTATGCTAATTTTATAAAGTTTAATAATTATTTTATAATTTTTACAAATTTAATGACTAAAAATAAATATATAAAAATATATAATATATAATATATAAAAATTTTGGTTAATTCGGTTAATTCGGTTAATTAACCGATTTTAAACCGAATTAACCGATAACCGAAGTTCCAAAAAATCATTAACCGTTAATCGATCCAATCTAAAATTAACCGACCAATTAACCGAAAAAATTTTGGTTCGATCGGTTAATTCGGTTAACCGAAATTTTGAACACCCCTACTTGTATCCATCCTAAACTTTTTAAATTTTATACATTTATCTTTAAATTTTTAAAATTTTATAAATTAATCCTTATTTTTTTAATATTTATAAGTTATACCCGCCTTAAAATTTTAAAATTTCATGTATACTTACCCTAAAATATTGTCTTAAAGCCATTTAATTTGTTTTGATTAGCGTAATCTAAAAAAAGGACGTTATCCTACTGTGTAATTATTTAAAACTATTCCTATGTTCTTTTTCCAGTGAAATAATAACCGACAGTGCATGAATCAGAACTAAAACAATCGGAGCCAGATGGATAAATCATTGACGAACTATTGCAGTAGTTTTATAAAAAATTCACAAGAAAAATATTGAATTATTATTTTTATTTAATTGTTTTTTATTAACTTTTTTAGAATGATTATATGGAATATAATTTAAAGGTGTTACGTGTAATTATCTGTATAGGTAAATAATTCAGTGTTAGATTGTCACGTACAGTTACCTATATAAATAAACAAGAATCAAAATTTAAGATTTTGTTAAATTAGTTAAAGTTGTACGGCTTAGGTTACCTAAAGCTTATATATACATAAGCTTATTTGATTGTAAAATACTACTTTTGATATACGATATGAATAAGAATTTTTTTTTTTTTCAGTTTTCAATAGAAGGATCATATAATCAGGGATGAAGTCAGAATTTAAAATTATAGAATAAAATACAAATGGTTCAAAGTAAGGTGATAAATTTATAAATAAATTAAATTTTAAAAATTAAATAAAAAATATATATTTGGAGTTAGAGACGATTGTCTTTCCTTTCACTTCTTAATTTCGCCCCTACATATAATCTTTCTTCGAGAAATGAAACGATAAACACATAAAAAATAATGTTTTAAATTACAAAATTTTAATTTGATTGATATTATTATTTTTATATCTTAAAAAATATGAATTTAATTAGGATGAGTCTACAACGGGCGTCGAACACCGTTGAACATTGTTACTGTTGCACATCGCTGAACATTATTAAATTAATTTATAAAAAATTAAAATCTAAAGGACTAAGCATACAATTATTAAGTATATGTTGAGTTTATCACTCTTTTATTAATTACATACTGAGTCTTTGAGATTTAAAATTTTTATTAATTAATTTAATAGTGTTCAACATTAATGGTGTTCAACAATGTTTAACGCCCTAGAATTTTTCATTTAATTATGTTTAAATGCATATTAATTTGTGATTTAAAATTTTAAAAAATCATATATAATTTAAGCATTAATTCTATAATATATATATATATATCTTAAAAAGCCTAATATTATACTAATCAGACCGTACAGTAGTTCAACAATCTCTACATATCCAATATATTTATGATATAGATTTCTATTAACATTTTTATATTTATTTTTATGTTATGATTCATGTGATTTTTTTTCCAACAAAAATATCTCAGAAATTTAATACGTTTAAATTTATTTTTTTTAAATCTAAATTCTCTCTTAAACGATGTAATTTTTTTTATCGGTAATAATATCGATCTTTAAGGGTTGATAATCGTCGTCGTTATTCATTATTTTTTGTTTTATCATATTTTTTATATTTTTTATCTGATTTTATATACGTTTTTATGGTATATTTTTTATTTAGTATGATTTCTGCATACTTTAATGATCATTTGGTGCTTGTATAAAGATACTCGCAGCGATTATTTTTTTATTTGATTTTTCGATGATTATAGAAAATTTGATCTGTTTTAGTGGTTGTTTGTCGATATAATCAGAATTATGTACCAGAACAATCTGCCTAATAGATTGATTCGTTTATCATTAATTTCTTTTTTAACATCTTAAAGTATCGCGTTTAGATAAAAAGAAAAATGATTCATAAAGATTTTTGAATTATTTGACGATATCACAATATATGTTAATCTCAAAAAATTATTTATTTTTCTTTATACTTTTTAATTCGATATTTTATTATATATATTAAAAAAATTAATCCCAATTATAAATATATTGATTTTTGATAAGTTCGATTGGTTTTTAATAAAATGTTGTTGCCATCGTCAAAAAACAAACAAATGAAAAAATCATCATAACCTTTTAAAATGCTTGTGGCAATTAGATTCATGTTAGATTGATGGTTAAGGATGATGTTTTAATATTACATAAAATGTGAGTGAAAATGACAGATTCTGTCCAGAATCAGGCACTTCACATATAATTTATACATAGTTGTTGAAAATCCATTGCTAAAAAGTAAGGTTAATGATCTATGTAAAATAAGATAAATAGGGATACTTACCGAGTTAGCCACCGGTGAGCGATTCGAATTTGATTCGATTAAATTTGATAAATATTTGATCTGAATTGATTTGATGATTTAAATTTGAATTGATATCTTAATAAGTTGAATCAAGTAAAGTGTATCTCGACTCAATAAGTTTGCAAACAATTTGTTAATTTTTAAAAATATTTTTTTGTAATTATTTTAAAATTATTTTATTCAAAAATAAATATAAATGATAATTATTAATTTGTGAATTGTTACTTTCTAATTTAGACTTTAAAAGTGTTTTATATACTCTTTTGATATTTTTTGTTAAAATTTTAATTTATGTTGATATTAAACTTCATATAATATTATTAAATTTTACTTTTAGTTAAAAATAAGGTAAGGTTTTTAGTGAGTTTAACGAGTAACGAGTTAAAGTTGATCAACAAAATATATTAACAAGCATGAGTTGAGTTTTTAACGAACTTAATTAACGAGCAACAAATCAAGTCGGATAATAATTTTTTAATGGGTACAAGTCGAACAATACTCAACTGACGATCGACTCGTAAACCCTAACCACAACCCCTAATCTTGAATCGTAAACCCTAAATCCTCTAATTTAAAACAGAGACAAATGAAAGTATGAGAAAAAGGTAGACGATTTGCGCCTAAGTGTAAGATAATTTTCTCTTAATATATACTTTAAAATTAAAAGATTATGTGAACCAAGACATACCAGACTCTTATTTAAAAATGTGCACTGATGCTGACCATTAACAGCTAAAACTGCACCACAAAACTCAGCACCAAGTTGGTAGCAATGCTCTTCTCTTCGAATCTGTTCATTTTCACTCATATAATATCCAGCCTGGGTGCGAAGCCAAACCATATTTGTAGCTCAGATATTAGCGATGAAGAAGACTAATCCGATCAAGATTATGAGCACTTGATGTTTAGCAGGAGATCAGTCATTTTTATGCTTCTTCTGACAACGTTTATCTTAGTTTTCCCTGTGATCATAACAGAAGTGGCGCCGCCGCCATTCATACTTCTCTCGCTTCCTGTATTGTTAATGTCGCTTCTCCTTTTCTTCGCCTTATCTGCACCGAAATCACCAAATATTAGCACAGGTTCAGTTTGAGGTACAGAAAATACATTTCTTTTCCAAACGGAAAGTTTTGTTTAATTAATTAGTCAGTGCAAAACAGCTTGTTATCGTTTAAGCATGTCTTAAGTTTCGGGCATTATATACGTAATTTTTTTTTAAAACTTACTCATCAAAACTAAGTGTATACTATACAATATAGACGTTTTGTTTTAGGTGTTTTGACCTATTTTTTAAATCAGTACAGTGATTATAGTAGTATCTATTCTAGAGTATATACCATCAAAAATATTTATTTATGTATTATTGATGCTCGAACCGTGACTTCTAAGAACAACAACTATTTCCTTTACCACTGAGGTAAGATGATTAATATTATTTTGACGTATAGAGTGCACTGCATTGGTGCGGTTTTCTATTTCTGACCCTGAAGCATAAAACAACAACAACAAAGAGATGTAAAATTAAATTCACACTCTAACCCTAATTTTTAAATCTTAAATTCTAAACTAAACTATAATATTTTTGTTTTAGTTTTGTTCTGTTTTTGTTGAGCTTCAAATGTTGGAGTCCAAATTATCTGCTCCTTTCTTATGTCTTCATTTATGCCCCCACTTCAAATTAGAGGGTTTAGGGTACAAGGTTTAGGGTTTTAGGTTAGGGTATAGGGAATTAGGGGTAGGATGTATTTTTTTAGGATTAGAGTTTAGGATTTAGGATATAAAAAATATGAGTTAGGGTTTAAAATTTAATTTTTTAAAAAAATAACAAAGGAGACACAAATGAGGGCATGGGAAAGGGGCATGAGTTGTTCCATTCTCTTGAACTCAGTGACTACATTCTTGAGAACTGAATTACTACAAAAGTGACAGGTTTTTAAGATCGAGATGAAGACGAATATGGGTTGGGATGGCATATTATATATCCATCATAGAAACACTGATCTCATGCCTCAGTTGTTGTTCGTCTGGACCTCATTGAATGAGCAGTCAAGCCTTCTTCCATTAGGTAGAACCTGTCCGTGCGAGCTTCTCTGGGATTTCTCAGCCTTGGGAGGTTTTCAATCAGCTCCAGGCTCCAGGCTCCTATCATGTTACAAACACTCGGCTAATACCATTGCTTTGTAATTATATTAATAAAGCAACAAGTTAAGAACAAATCTACATGAAGATTGATTCATGGGGTGAATGCAGGATGCAAAACTAATTTCATATGAGAAGAAATCCTTGTCCCTAAACACTACACCCTAAAAATACACTCTACTCCTAATTCCCTAAACCTTAACTACAGCTCATAACCTAAAACTCTAAACCTTCTAATTTAAAGCGGAGGCACGGCATATGGTTAACGTATAAACAATTTAGTGATTAAAAGTTTAAAATAAAAAATTTTAATTTTAATTTTTTAATTGGTGTATAAAAGTGAACAAAATTTAAAAAGAAAAAGTAATCATAACGATAGTTTATTTTTAAAACTTTAAATCTAAATTTTAAACTATAATTCTTATTTTTAATGTTAAACCATTAATAGAAGACTAAAAGTATATATATATATATATATATATATATTCGTGTTCGAGAGCCCTAAGAACATGAGTTTAATAAAAAAATATTATGACAAAGACGAGGAAATTGCATTTCCTTGTGGCATACCATACATAATTACTCCCATAATTCAATACAGAAGCGTCCGAGTGATAAAAGAAAGTGTACCTAAATTTCAACACCAGTCATCATGTAATTAGTTTCACTCTCCATCAGAATCATTAGAAGAATACTCCATGACATGACCATGACCATGACTCTCGATGCGGTCTAACTACAAGGTGGTAAGGCATCGAAAGTTTTCTGGACCATAAAACTTCATCGATCCATTAATTTGAGGAGGATGGCCTACACAACAATCAGAACACCAGGATCAGTAAGGATTCTCCAAAACGAGCTCTAAGCAGGGAATCCAATCTATTTAATAAATTATGCTGAGAGTAACTTACAGGACACTGATGGTATGACTTCAGACCCTGATGAAGTTCAGCTGATGAAATGAGAAGCTTTACCGGACGATGTTCAACAGATTGATTCTGTATTCGGTTGTCTATAAAACTGATCAACTGACGTTGTAGAAGGTGTTCAAATGCCTACAAAAAACAACTTTAAGGTCACATAGATTGGTGGGGCTTCTATTAGAAGCTAACTCAACAGAATTATACACTACACACCCGTAGACAAACATTTGCTGCATAGTTGTCAGATGTTTGGGAGGAAGCATGTATGCTCTTGTATTCTGAACAATATGAAAATGTGTAAGTGAATAGTATCAGAATGATAGTAATGAAACATATATTATAAAATAATGAAAACGAACCTGTCATAACAGAATAGAAGTTATAAGAGTTCTGCTCCTTAACTTCCAACCTTTTCATGCATACCAACATATACAGCTCCAATACAGAGCAATCTGCTTAAACAAGTACAATGGGAAGTCCAGATTGTTATGTTTTCAACAAAATTAAATAAACTAAAGGCGGATAATTTATTATCTAGTTATTATGCTCATCTTATCCTGATTTTGCAACTAAATTTGAAGTTAAATTATAAAACTATGCAACAATACTCTTATGAAAATCATCAAAAAGACAGAATGCCCAAAGGAAGTTGAATCATTCAAAAGATTTCTGACGATTCTCTTATGTAAGATAATGTGCTCTTTGAACATCTAAACATAAAAACAGGAGCAATATCAAGCTAAAAGTTTGGGATTTCAGAATGAAAAGGGAAAAAAGACCAGAAAGCCTGAGATGAAGCTCGTGACTGATTACAGTTTGCTTCAAATTTTCACAAGCATGAATCAACACGAAGCAAATTGGCAGAATCAAGAAAGAATCTTATATTCATGCATCAAAACACTAATTGACAAAAACATTGAGAACGGAAGGCCCTCAAGGTAGCCAGTGTCCACAGTACTATAGTAATGAAGGTAGAAACATGCAAATAAAATAAAATACAACACAAAATAGAGAGGAAAGCATATATTTATGTCCACATACCTCTTATACATTCCAATTTTGGTTGCCGCTGGTTGCTGGAAAATGCAGTTTTGAAGTTCTCAAGTGAAAGGAATCCAACATCCAAATCCATATAAGAAACAGCTTGAAATCTAGAATCAATTAAATATTCATAAGAGCTGATTAGACAACATTGAAAATGTAATAGCTGATGTATATATAAAAGTCTGTAGTTCCAGATGCAAGAAGTGAAACTTACAAAAACCTAACCAAATGACCAATTGTGCAATTGAAACTCAAATAGGTATTAACTAGTTCTTTGAATCTCTCATCTGAAAAGATTTTCTATAAAATGTCAAGGAATTCATAAGCTAGTCTGGAAGAACAGATCCCTGGAAATGTAAATATGTATAATCTTAGGAGCGTGAACATATAGGCATCAACATATTGTGAGAACTGATAGATCTTTACAATTTGTCAAAAATTGTAAAGCACCTTAGAAGCATGCATAAATAAATAATGCATGCTTTATGTTTACATATAACAAAGAGCAGTCTGAATTCATGAGGTTCTACAATAAATTATCCAATCGATAGAAAGTTTCAGGAAAAGGATACTTTTAGCCTTCCATTAAATTCAGCAGCATAGTTGTGGGGAATGCTTGAATCCACAGGCAACGATAAAATGTGCTCCATAAATCTGCGAGGCCAAAATTAGGCATCTTATAATGTTGTTCTTTCCTGAGCATAGGACACAGTGATATCCATAGTTGGACAATAGAAAAATGACCTTTCTGTGTCTTCTTTAGATGGAGAAAGAAACAGCAGCTTTCTGTGTGAAAAACGAGATCTCACTCGTTTTTCAAGAAGCTGGTCAACATCCTATATGGCATGGACTAACTTTTTAGGGCTTTAGGAAATAAATAAATCATAATAAAGCAAATTGCATGTTTATGAACTCAATCCATAGAAACAACAACAAAAAATTATTTACAAAGAAGCAACATAGTGTTTTTCCTGATACTATAATTTAATTAACCAGAAAATTAACAACGAGCAACTCGATTCTTGGCTTCAAGGAAATGCTTTAGATCATATTGCAGTTTCTTACCATGACTTCCCAAACTTAAGCAATAAACAGGCAAGTGAAAAGGAGAATATTTAATTTTCTGGGGAGACTGCAAGAGAAAAAGGCTGAGATGTCTGGATAATCTACCTCTCAATAACTAAATTGTTAGTTTGGTGTTTCTATTAGCATCCAATCATAAAAAAACAAATAAAAAAAATCTTTGGGATACAATACTTGAATAAAAAAACATTTAGCACAATGGAATTCTCTGACCTCTGCCTTCAGACAAGCCAAACTACACGAAATTATCCCTTGAACTACAATGAAGAGTGAAACACTACCTAAACCCTGATCTATATAACATTTACCCATACTGATAGGTTGCATAACTGCTATATAAATTGTAGTGTTTCGCCTTATGTATGGTGGTTAAATGCTTAGTTATTAGATTTTGATTAATGTTCTGTGTTTCAGACAATAGATCAAAAAATTGAATCAAAGGGAGCTTGGAGTTGAGTGCGTAGCTACATTTTGGAGAAAATCAGGAATTTAAAGAGCAGAAGTACTTTTCAATTAAGCCATGGGCATGCTCTCCTAAAAAGGACTGATAACTACAGCCTGAACACAATTAAAAAGAAAGATGACTGTGGAACAGTTCTAGAATTTATTCAACTAAAAAGAAAGATTGCAAGAAAACTAAACTACAAATATCAAGAGATAAGTGTTGTAACTTGTAAACAAGAAAAATAAATTACATACCAGCCGACAGCTCACACCAATGACAACAGCTTGTGAATTCACAGACTGCATTGCATCTAGCAAGCTATAAAGTAATCTTTGTTTTCCCTGCACCCAAAAAAATAGTTTAATCGTCTGATTGAAAACTTTAAAACACAACTTTTTACCGAAATAAAATTATTAATATCTTATCTATGGTCCACACAGACCACACCCTTAAAAAAAAGGAGCTTTTACATTTCATATTATGAAACAGACAAATTGAAGATCCTAACCTGAGCAAAAAAATCAAATTCATCAAGCACGAAAATAATTGTTTTATGTGCTAATCCACATTCCCTGTAAATATAGACACTATCAGTTTAAGACTTATTAAAACATTTAAAAAACATAAAATGGCAAACATGGCACCCTCACCTTAACATTGCTATCATGAACTGGGAGTTGTCATCAAACGATGCCTGCAGAAATCGTCTCATAATCAATATATGTTTTAGTTGGAAATGCATATATCGACCTCAAATAGATGAGCACAGTACCACTTTCGAGAACAAAAGTTGATGTTCCATGCATAACTGTCGAGCAATTTCCTGATAGACAGATAACCATGACAAATAAGAAAAAGGATAGTACCATGAACATCTTAAAACAAATTATTTGACTGCATTATTTAGTAAGAGCCTAAGTAGAAAATCAATGGTTGAACAAAAAACCACATCAGGTAACATTAATGAGTCACCCATTGGCAATTAACAAGTGAGTTTAAAATCTTAATATATAATTCTCTAATTAGTAAACACCCTTCACATCCAAAGCAAACTTGGGTTTGCTTTTCAACCTAAGCATTGTTTTTAATTTTTATACATGTCAACTTACAATGTGTCACCCATTGGCAATTAACAATTGGGTTACTCCTTCAGAAAAACAAACAACTGAGTTGACAAAAACTCTGATAGAAAAGCTTCTTAATTACCAGGACAGAAGTGTATTGAACCACTGGATCAACATTAAATGCAACCAAAATTTAGGAGCTGCAACTGCAATTTAATCTGTTTTATGCATAATGCGTAGAAACTTTATTTGTTTAGCAATTTAGTTCATATGAAAGTATATTTTTGGCATGAATCAAGTGTAGGATGAGATAAGATCATACAAAGTATCACAAGTTCAACATGCAATGAGCAAACTTAGGTAGTAGAGAATTCATGATCATGTAATTCAGTAAGGAAAAGCGTAATGTAGGAGTACGAAGGTTGTGAGATATTTACCTTTATTGCACAATTGTCATCACTATGCAGAAGGCCATTCAATCTAATCTGCACCAATAGCCAATCACAATATATGAGAAGGCGCAAAATGTATGTATGTGTCTGTGTGTATAGGTATATTGAAGCAATGTGGCTTTTTTATCCAAGGTATTGCTAAAACAAAACACAAACTGAGATGAAAATTTTACGTATAAGCACACAAGCATAATTGTAGGTGATCGTTGACACAATGTATACATGGAAATGAAAATCCTAGCATGATGTATATAGTTGAGGCATCAGTAAATGAGAAGACCAGCAGTTATTGTGAACCGTAGACTCCTAGTCTACAAAAAAAATCTCTCATTGCGTTCCTTATAAACTGAATGATGGATTAGTTTCAGTAAACAAACAAATTTAACCTTAATCCACATTCTAATGAGTATCTCAAACATAATTGCATCATATGAAAAATAAAACTTTAAAATTCATTTCCTCGTTTTCTAACAAACTAGACCAATTAAACTTCTACCCTATTATCCTTTTCTCCGCTACTACATCCTTGAGAAGAATCCTCCGTACTACTGAAGAAAAGAAAAGAAACTATGAATTTAAGGAACATATATACCCATACCACAGATATTACTTCAGGATATTGCTGTAGAAGATCGCTCAGTACAAGTTCCAAAACCTAAAAAGAAAAACAGAGAAAAATTACAAAAAAAATGTTCTATTTGAAGAGGAAAGGTTAAATAAAAAAAAACGAGCATAATAAAAGATGGTGTCATACCGCGACTTTCCCTGACCCACGAGGACCAAGAAGTAGAATCGAATTATTACACGCTTCCGTAACCGAAGTCGATATTATAAACTTTAACTTGCTGCCAAACAAATGAAACAAAAGTAAAAGGAAATTGAGTAAAAAATTGTTGTTGATTATTGGTCATTTAAGTGAGCATTTCCCGACGGGAAATCGGAGAAAATTGATAGAAAAGGCAGACCTGTAGTTGCTGTCCGGAGACTCAGAGAGGGGTTTAAAGATGAAATTAGGGTCAGAAAATCGAGATCGAAGGAGATTTAAGGCTTTCTCCGACGGTTTTTCTTTCTCTTTTTCTCTTCCCATTGGTCTTGTGGTTTGATAATCAGATTTTCAGGGAAGGTAAACCGCGTAACGTAATGAAAACAAAATAACAGAAAATTGAGGAAGAAGAAGGGGGAAATCAACTCCGCCGGAAACCAACGGTGTGGCCCTGTCTGAGAATGGAAAGGAGGTTGCGGAACAAAATGAGTTTCGGCGAGGGAAAGAGAAGAGTGGAAGAGGAAATAGCAGTGGATTCCCGCCAAAACCATGTTTCGGGCTACTGTTTGGGAGGCCTACTTGAAAAGAGCCGGCTCCATTGTAGTAGATCCAGTATGATTCATTCAGGCAGGGTAGTTGGAGGGAAAGCCCTTTAAAAAGCCTTAATCGGTTTACCTGGTTATTTGTGTACATAATTACTCATAAATTATATACACAATTTCTTATAAAAACAATAAAAAAAACAGTACATATATAAATCTTTATAAAAACTATAAGAAAAACGGTACATTACATAAATTATTTCAAATGTAATGATTTGTGTACATACATGAATCATTATGAGAAACATAAATTGGCGTAAAAAATGATAGGGATTTGTGTATATACACAATTTCTTATAAAGTATACACAATGACTTATGAAAACAGTAAAAATATATATATATACACAAATTCTTACGACTTCGAAATTATGAGCTAAAGGAGGTCATCCAAAGGTAAAGATTTGTATATATTCCTTTTTTCTTATAGTTTTCGTAATCATTTGTATATATTTTATAGGAATTTATGTACATATATAAATCCTTACATTTCTTGTATCAATTTATGTATCATCTTAGTAAATTTTGTATGTACACAAATCCTTACCCTTGGATGGACTCCTTTAACTCATGGTGAGAAGTTGTAGGGATTTGTGTACATACCTTTTTTCTTACGGTTTTCATAAGCAATTGTGTATACTTTGTAAGGATTTGTGTACAATATTTTTATTCTTATATTTTTTATTTGAATAGTTTTATTCGAATATTTATTATAAGAATATTTTTATTCAAATATTTTTATTCAAATATTTATTATATGAATATTTTTATTCGAATATTTATTATACAAATATTTTTATTCATATATTTTTTATTCAAATATTTTTATTCAAATTTTTTATACGAATATTTTTATTCGAATATTTATTATACGAATATTTTTATTCGACTATTTTATATTCAAATATTTTTATTTGAATATTTATTATATGAACATTTTATTCAAATATTTATTATACGATAATTTTTATTCGTATATTTTTTATTCGAATATTTATTATATGAATATTTTTATTCAAATATTTATTATACGAATATTTTTATTTGTATATTTTTTATTCTAATATTTTTATTCAAATATTTATTATATGAATATTTTTATTCGAATATTTATTATACAAATATTTTTATTTGTATATTTTTTATTCTAATATTTTTATTCAAATATTTATTCTATGAATATTTTTATTCAAATATTTTTATTTGTATATTTTTTATTCTAATATTTTTATTCAAATATTTATTATATGAATATTTTTATTCAAATATTTATTATATGAATATTTTTATTTGAATATTTATTATAAGAATATATTTATTCAAATATTTTTATTCAAAATTTTATTATACAAATATTTTTATTTGTATATATTTTATTCTAATATTTTTATATAAATTTTTATTCGAATATTTATTATTTGAATATTTTTATTCGTATATTTTTTATTCAAATATTTATTATATAAATATTTTTATTCATATATTTTTATTTAAATATATAGAAATGAATTGAATAACAATTATTTAATAAAAAAAATTGGATAGTATTGGAACCGGTTACCAACCGGTTCCCAAATACCCCTTAGAAGGGTTTTTTTTAGACTCTTTCTAAAGAGTTTCTTTGATACACCCATTCAACCGGGCCTACTTGTAAAGGGCTACTTCTTAATATTGAGAATACATCGTTAAATTGCTCTTATTTTAATCTTTTGTCGTTAAAAATCTTTAAAAAAATATGATAATTAATAAAAATTATATAATTATATATTTAATTTTTTTATTATTTATTTGTTATATTAATTTTATTTTAATTTAACTTATCTTTAATAATTATGAACCATAAATTACGTGATAAAATCGATCCACAAAATAATTTCTCGTTTTCTTGAATTTTTACTTCTAAAATTAGCTTTTTTTAATATTCTTTTTTATCCTTCATTTCTTTTATTCTTATTTAATCATTTTTGTTATTTTTTTATTTTTAATACCCTCAATAATTTTAATATGAACGATATTAATATTAATACTAATATATTAAAACATATTCTTTAATTACTGATATTCTATTTATTTAGTAATTAATTCGAATATAGTATTATATAGGCTCAGGGATAACTTTTTCAACCCAATTTACTTCAATAAAACTATCAGAATTCGAATATTTAACATTACTTAAAAATTTTAATATCCCATTTCATTTCATTAAATAATCGTCAGTAATATACTCAAATATTAATAGTAAATATAAAATATATTAAATTATGATATTAAATATTAAAATAATATATAAAATGTAATAGATCAAGTAATATTGTAATTTTCTACTTAATATATTAAATATTAATAATATTAATAGTAAATATAAAATATATTCGAACCTTTATCCATACGTTCATTTGTTTTTATTTTAAAGTTTCATGTTAAAAAGATGTTTAAAAATATTTTTAATAATAAATAGAACACTAAAATTTTATAAATATTAAAAATATTTTTTAAAATTATTTTCTAATAATACTTTTTAAAAATACTTTTTAAAAGCAATACTAAACAGACAATTATATGCATAGGGATGGTAATCGATCAAACTTAGATTAAATTGTATAAATTTTAAATTTGGATTTATTATAATCGAATTTAAATATATTTTAAATTATTTTTAACCAAATTAGAATTATTATTTTTTAGATTGGATTCAGATTAAATTACTGCATCTTTAGTGCTAATCTAAGTTCAAAGAGTATATTTATAATTTTTAGTGTTTTGGTATATTGTATTTTGGATCAAAATTGACGAAATATGAACTTGAATCGGATTTGAATTTAGATCGGATCTTGATAATATTAACATTCGATCTATCTCATATTAGAACTTGTATATTTTTTTAGATTTGGATTTTTTTATTTATACTGGGATTATTTTTCTAAAAATCGAATCATATTTAAATTAAATTCAGATTAAATTATCATCTCTATATTTATATCTTAATTAAAGTCCTTGATGTAATTAGATATATTTAATTTATGTTATGTTTGTTGAGGTCATTTCGTAATTTTTTTTATAATTATTATTACATGTATTTTTTTCAACTAGATTTATAAATTTTTTTATTGAGACATATAATAATATATTTATTTCATTAGAAAAATACTAACAATTTTAAAATATGATTTAAAAAGCCAAAATTACTTTTCTAACCTGAACAACAATACCAAATTACGCTAAGCTTTTTAACGGGCGCACTTTTGGGGTATGTCAAGTTGTCAATCATCTAGAACCTAGTATTAATTATTTCTCATACAAAATTGCAGACAATCATTTCAAAACCCTAATTCAGTTCCCCGGTTCTTCTCCGTCCTGACTGCGACTTCTCTTTTGCTAGTTCCTTTTCTTTTATTATTCCCCACTATTAGTTCCTCATAAGTTATTTTTGTTCTAAGCTGAACTGGTTACTTGGCACTTCAATCCCTGTCCTTTGAATTTCAGCTTAGAGTTAAAGGGAAGGTTAGTTTAATTCTTTGTTTATCCCCTCCCATTTTTATGATTGAAATTCGATAATTTTGATATTTGGTTTGTGTTTAGATTTGTTTATTTTTCTGATAAAGTGTAGGGGTAAAAGGTTAAGAAATTTCTTTCTGTTTTTACTTTTGAGAAGCTCGATTTTACTATTTTAGTATAGCTTCTAGATTTCTCTTTGTTTTCAGGTGGAATTCATTTGGAAAGGGATAAAAAAAGGGGTATTGGATGATGTAACAGTTAATAACTATTGATGGCAGCAGAACGGTGAATATTTGATATTCCTATAGAAAACGAGACGAAAGTTTTAGCACTTTCTCCGAACTACATTCCTCAAGTATCCAGTTTCAATTCCAGGTATTTGGTTTCACGTTTTGAGGCTTGGCTTTATTCACAATTTCAATTTTCTTTCAATTTTATTATGAGATTCCTTATAACTTTTTTTTGTAATAGTTATAGATGTTTATCTTCCGGTATATGAGCTTTGCATTGGCCATTGAGTACCACTTCATCTATTTGATTATTGAGAGGTTACTTGTGGTAAGGTAGAATTGGTTGATCGTGTGTGTATACTAAGTAGTTTGAATTGAAAATTTTGTGTCTGCCTATATAATTCATTGCTGTAAGTGTAGCATAGGATAACTTTAGCATTAGTATTCATTAGAGGGTTGCGTCCAGGGAACTGACCCATGCGCCACGTGGTGTGCACTTTTTTTGGAGAGGCACAGGTTGCAACGATTATGGTGCCTTGTGGCACCCCAGATTCTGCCAAAGCCATGATGAAGTTCAAGGCGTCCATGAAAGGATGTGGAAAGAGTTTGGGGTTGGGTTGGAAGAGAAAATGAAGGAAAATGGAGGGAAGTTGAAGGATTTAGGAAGGATGGGCTTGGAGAAAGAAGAAAAATGGTTAGTTGAAGTGAGTTGAACATGAAGAAAGGCGGCGGGTAGGGATTGTAAATACCAAGTAGAGAAATGGATGAAAAATACTCTGAAATTTTTATTAAACTGAATACTAAAATTCGGTTGGCAAATCAAACTCTAAAGCAAATCCAACTAACAACTATTTAACAGCTAATTACTAATTAATTAGTAAACAAGAAGCTAGAACTATTTAACAGCTCGAGGCTCTTGATCGTAAACAGTGTTGGACCTTGTCTGTTGCACCTTTTTTATGAACTTATTTAGATAAATAGTTTTCTTTTCTTTTGTGTTATTTTATTTTAACTTAATGATGTACTTGTCTATAAATAGAGTTATGTAAAAGTATCAACTTAGGGGTGAGTTTGGGAAAGTGATTCTTAAACTGTATTTATTTCAAGAATTCTCTTTTGGCGGTGTGTACTTTCTTTTGTTTATTCACCACTGAAGTTGCCGTCATATTGCATTGTTCAGTTTTCTTGGTAGGTAATTGAAATGATTTGCTGATTTAGCTTCTTTTTTTTCCTGGTCTCCCTTTTTTTTCATTTAGCTTGTACTTGACATTCTCAAACTAAGTTTAGCCATTAATAGTTTTTTCCCCTTTTTCTTCGTGTATCTGTGCATAAGACATTGCATGTAGAAATAGCAATCTTCTTACATCATTCTGAGATCACAAGCAAAGATCCAGCCAAATCTTGTATCTACATCATCTAGTTAGGAGAATTGGGTGATTTCGATATGGAAGATGCCAGTCCCAGGACAGATACTTCAACAGATGACACCGATGAGAAGAGTCAAAGAGTAATGCCTCTTGTATCATGCTAGTGCTTAACCCTTCCATTTTTTTGTTATCATCTCACCTAACTGATTCCAAAGATTTACTTTTATCTCTCTGAGAAACTAGAAAGAAAAAAATCATATGTAGACACGTGCTTGGGAATGTGCCTACCGGCTAATAGTGCTTGTAAAATTTGTGCAGTTTGGTGGAGGTCAACTGTCTGTTATTGTGGCTTCGGATTCTAGTGATAGATCAAAAGATAAAACAGATCAGAAGGTCAGGTTTCTCCATATTTCTTTTCCTTTTTTCTTGTTTTTAGGTTGGGTAACAGGAATATTAGATTGCTAAAACAGTTTATCGATATACCTTCATGTTAATGAACTGATATAATTTTCCCTTCTGCAGACATTGCGCAGGCTTGCTCAAAATCGTGAGGCTGCAAGAAAAAGCCGTTTAAGGAAAAAGGTATTTCATTCATGAGTTGGTTTAAGATTTTCAATTGTATCAATGCTTGTACTTTGTATAGGCAAGCTTTTATGAAATTCTAAGTTAATCTATCAGGATGCTGTTTGTTGGTGCCTCATTATAATTTAGGGATAACTTGTAAAAAACCATCGTAACGGAATTGCACTTTAGCTATATAAAGGGCTTTGTGCCTTGAGTGCACCTAGAGCCCTTGACAACATTGATACCAATTGGTTGTCCCTCTTAAGACATTATTAGAATTAGAAAACTACTGTTCTGTCCAGATGAATGCAAATTATTTTCCTAAGGAAAATTATTGGTTGGGAATCTGAGGCAACTTTCTTGCCTTGACCTTTCACTTTCTTTGAAGTGCCTGTGTGGCACATATTCAATTTTCATGGGTATGGATGTCTGACCCTCCAAATAGTAGAAACACTTACAGAAAAAAGTAGAAACAACAGTATCTGACCAAGAAGAGAGGGAAAAGGTGCAATGTATGCTTTTCGTTTTGGTTCCAGTTGAGCTCAGTTTGCCAGTTTCATTATTGTATTATCTATCTCCTAACCCTTTTTCTGCTTTCAAAATCTAGGCATACGTGCAACAGTTAGAGAGTAGCCGACTCAAACTTACTCAACTTGAACAAGAGTTGCAGCGAGCTCGTCAGCAGGTCCTGTACATGTTAATATCAGTGTTGTGATGCATGATGTATCATTTGCATTTTAATTTTAAGGCTGCTAATGGTGTCTATTATGCCTTAAATATCTTCATTTTTGCTTGTTTCACGACAGGGCATATTCATTTCAAGCTCAGGAGATCAATCTCATTCAATGGGTGGAAATGGTATAAACTTTGTTAGCCTTTCCTATTGTTTTGTGTCATGATTGGAACTTGAAAATTTATTTTTGTTATTTGGTACTAGGGTTTTGGAGTGCAAGTTTCTTATGTTATAGTTGGTTAAAACATGTTTCACTACAGTAGCTAGTGTGTTAGATGAGTGGAAAATATGCATAGGTATCCATACCAGAGCATTTAATTCCAAGGTCAGACAGTTCATACATATAGCTTGTTATATGCATTTATGTAATTCATTGCTTTTCTGGTTTGGATATTCTTTCAGAATTTTTTTTTTCTTTTTCCTTTGGTTGTCATGGCATATAAGGTCTAATTATTGAATGGATTTGATTGGGTTATTGAATTTTGTTCATTGACGTTTGGTGCCATTGTTTTGCCTGACCCAGACACAAATAGATTGTTGGAATATTTTTGAAGAAAAAATATTTGTCTTCAATATTTTAGCTCTTTATTGCCATGCATTTTCCCTGTATGCTATATGGTAGTGTGAATTTGTATACAGGTGCACTGGCATTTGATGCTGAATATGCACGGTGGCTAGAGGAGCACAATAGGAAGATAAATGAGTTGAGGAATGCGGTCAAATCACATGCTGGTGATGCTGAATTACGCATTATTGTTGATAGTGTCACAACACATTTTGATGACATTTTCAGGTTGAAAGGCACTGCAGCAAAAGTTGATGTTTTCCATATCTTATCTGGAATGTGGAAAACACCAGCAGAACGGTGTTTTCTGTGGATTGGCGGCTTCCGTTCATCTGAGCTTCTTAAGGTGAGCTCCAGTCTTTTGATATCAAGGACTGTTTTCATGGTACATATGAGGTTTCAGTATTCTGAGTGTTTCTATAGCAAAGTGGGTCCCAACAAAATATAAACTTTGTTGAAGTTAGATCTATACTAATAAAACTAGTGATAGCAATTCACAGGAATTGCAACAACAACAAAAAGGAATCTTTATATTAATTAAAAAAGCTTGAAAAAGCTTGGTATAACAAACCAAGTGATAGCAACTTAGTCAAGGTGTTGTAAGAAATTCAAATCAAACTATTATAAGAATTATAAAATAAACGATACATGTCTTTATATTAAAGAAATAACTATCCACGTGAAGAAAATTGTAAAAATGTTCACATTTGACTAAAAAGTTAACAAGTTTTTACGAAGAAAGATAGATTCAAACACAGTTGTCTCACAAAAGCTGAGTAATGCTCTTTACTCCGCTCGAAAGTAGAAAACCAGTGGCAAGAGTATCAACTAAATGAGTTTTCAAGTTTCTATTAATATGTTGTTTCTTAATGTGCCCTCTTACGGTTCAGAAAGGAAAAAACAGTTGGGTTAAAGCTCTTCCCCCTGCATAATCAAGTCATGTGGATAATATTTTTCTTTTGAAAGGCAGTCTCGTGGATGGTTAAGCTGACAAAATATTTGCTGGATGACTTGAGATGTGCAAATTAGCACACTGAACTGATTGTCATGCAACTTTTTATGGGGTTTGGGGTGTTTTTCTCTACATCTTAATATATGATACACTTAACAGCAGGAATGTTTGTTTTCAATGTGGCTCTTTTCAGTTTGAAAAGTAGAGAGTATTATTAAGAAATCCAAATTGAGTAGCAGCAGGGGTTCTTTTCAATGCATTTCAATGGAGTATTTTCTGCTCCTTGACCTTTTCCAGATTTGAAACCTGGTTTTATGCTATGAAGCACGGGTACATGGGTTTATGGCTGTCCCACGTAGCAGATACGTCCCAAGGGTGGGTACGGCAGTGGTACGTACCAGGGACGTCCCAAGATAAAGGGGTACGGTTGAAAATTAATTGGAGATGTTTCAAAAACTGAAGTGGATGTTTCGGGGACGGCGTTTGAAGTACACGCACGTCCCCAAGGTTCTATGAGCCTTTTGGAAAGAGATGGATCTGTTGGGATTTGGGAAAGCAACTGAACCATCTTATCAAGCAAGTGGAGGAGAAAGAATCATACCACTTTATCATCAATGAAAACATAGACATAAAAGGGTGAGCTGACCTGGAGAAAAATGGGTTGCGGTTTGAATAGATTTGAAAGGCTAATTCCGCTAATTTTGTCCTTCGAAAGAGATGAAGTTCAGTTGGGTACACTGAAAAGTAGTTGCCTTCATGAAAGTGAAGCCTCGGTCGACGTTGGCTCAGAGATTTTGTGCTTGATGGATGATATCATCACACGATGGCTATTGAAGGTCAAAATATGGTTTTTGATCCCTCCGGTTTTCTAAAATTTGGGATTTAATCTCAATACTTTAATATATAGTAAAATACTTAAAAATAGTTTCTAATTATAGGGTATTTTAAGTCTCCGACTATAAGAAGTTACAACACAATCATCGACTAAAACAAAATAATATTATAGTTTATGAATTTTATTTTCTTACTTTTAATGTTCATTATTATTATAAAATTTATTTTATATTTGTTGTGCCTGTACCTTGTAATTTTGAAAAGTGTCGTTTTTCATCAATGTTCCCGTATCGCTACTACATAGGATTAATGTTTGTCTGGACATCATGCCCTCAGTTAAGATCAAATTCTGGAGTTTCTAATTTTTGTGTGTTATGAAACTTTCTAGCTCTTATCTCATAAGTTATTAAAAAATGTTTTCAATATTTTATCATCTTCTTTTTCCTCACCAATAACCTTATTCAAAGTATTCATAATATTTAAAGCTGTTTATGTTATCCAGCAATTGACTCAAATGATCCGCTGATGAACCTTTGACTCGTGATCTGAAGCCTTGAACTGGTATTATCTGCTGTTGTTCTGATAATCATGGTGTTGTTTACTATTTTTTTTTATCTTAGTGAGCTACACTTGTTTATTTATTTACTATATATTGGAACCTATGTTACCTGCATTATTCACTTGCCGTATCCTATTTATGTTTGGCATTAAATTTATAGACATAAGATGCTTAGGTCCTTCAAATGAAAGTAAAACACATGGCATGTTTGTTAGAATAGATACACAATTGTGTGTAACATTGTCAAGTTAATGATTGCCGATGATTAATATTAAGTTTTGTTGTTTCCATGTTCTGTATTCTAAGTTACATTAATCTTTTCTACCCTTGTTATTTTTATTGATGGTTTCTTAAACATAATGGATATTGATGCAGCTTCTTTCAAATCAATTGGAGCCTCTAACTGAGCAACAATTTATGAATATCCAAAAGTTGCAGCAGTCATCCCAACAGGCTGAAGATTCTTTGTCACAAGGGATGGAAGCATTGCAACAATCTTTGGCTGAGACTTTAGCCAACAGTTCACCTCCTGGTCCCTCCGGGTCATCTGGCAATGTGGCTAACTATATGGGTCAAATGGCCATGGCAATGGGGAAGCTAGGCACCCTTGAAGGGTTCCTTCTTCAGGTACTTCCGTTTGTGTGCAATATTGGCTATGTTCCCAATGTGTTTTACATTTCTTTTTCAAGTGTGATGTGACTTGAATGTGTGTGTGTTGGGAAGAAAAAAGTGCGAGGGTAGAGACAGGAAGAGAAAGGCATTCTCAATTTGAGCATGACCATCTTGATCCTTCCCTTGGTCATCATTTTAAACAGTATGAACTGTTATCCTCTGTTGATAGCTTGCCAAAATTTTATTAATTTAGATGTTTGGTTATATTGTGTCATTCGTTTAGGCTGCGTACATCTGGACCTTCTCCAGAGTCCAGACCCTGCTTTATAAGCAGGAACCTTGTGCATTGGGTATGACCTTTTAGTCTCGAGTAGTTAAGAAGGAAGTCCATGTGAATAACTAATACTTTTAATCTGCTTTTGGTTCTCCATCATTGAAGATTGCGATGCTTCTAAATGTTTGGGATTATGTCGTCGTGAAGTCGATTTTGTTTTGTGAAATCCATAATTTATATTCTTGTCAATTGATGTTTCCAGGTTAATAATCACTAGGCTAATAATTTCTTTTCTTTCTCTCTCTCTCTCTCTTTTATCATACCAGGCTGATAATCTTCGTCAGCAAACCCTGCAACAAATGCATAAAATCTTGACCACGAGGCAGTCAGCTCGTGCACTTCTTGCAGTAAATGATTATTTTTCCAGGCTCCGAGCTCTGAGTTCTCTTTGGCTGGCTCGGCCTCGGGATTAAGAAGAATTCAAGAGTTCCCTCCATAAGAAGTTTCTGTGAAAACTGACAGTAGTTTGATCCGGATGCTGTTCTTCTAATTCTTCTTCTACTTCTGAGGTGAGTCCCTGTTCTGTTGTTTTTTGTTTGCCTGGACAGATCACATGTGTCTGCATCAGAAGTGATGTTTTTTATGTTGTAAAACAGTCTCCCCATAATTTGATTCTGCAGAGTTCAGTACTACATAGTATTGATTAACCTGACATTGTCGACCCAAATCAGTCTGAAAATATTTTTCTTCCGGTTGTCTCATCTGTTTGCCATTTTCTTCCTGCTTGTATAAAGGGTTTAAACACTTCCATTGGTGTACTGCAATGGATCATATTAAAAATGTGAAAGAGAATTAGGGGTGTTTATCGAGTCGATCGCAAGTTGTGTAGTTTCAACTCGTACTTATTAAAAAAAAATTATTGTTCGTCTTGAGTCATTGCTCGTTAAGCTCGTTAAAATTGTGTTTGACTCGTGCTCGTTAAAATATTTTGTTGCTTAACTCGACTCGTTGTTCATTAAGTTCGACTTGTTGCTCGCTAAGCTCACTAAAAACTTATCTTTTTAATTAAAAGTGAAATTTAGTAATACTATATAAGATTTAATATTAACATAGATTAATAAATTTAACCAAAAATTTTAAAAGTATATAAAATATTTTCAACGTTTAAATTCAAAAGTAACAATCTAATACATCAAATTAGTATATTAAAATTAAAGTAATGATCCTTAAATTAATAATTATTGTTTATATTTATTTTTTGAATGAAATAATTTTAAAGTAATTATTAAAAAATACTTAAAAAATTAACGAGTTGCTCGTAAACTTATCGAATCGAGTTAGATTTTGTTCAATTTAACTCGTTAAAGTTTTGAGTCAAATTCAAATCAAATTAATCTGAATCGAGTATTTATCGAGTTTTAATCGAGAGTTACTCAACTCGTTATACACCACTAAAGAATAAATGTAAGTGAATCTATATCATGGAGTGTATACATACCATTCCCAAATATAAATATTATTATAAGAATTATTAAGTTATTTTTATTTTAGAGTATAGTAAATATCATTTTAAAAAAAGAAATTCTCTTTATTATACTTTTACATAATCTTTAAATAAAAACAACAAAAGTTTATTGCTTGAGAATCAAACATGAGACTTATATCTTTTATAAATATTTGCTAATCTATTTTTATCAAATATATTTACATTAAATTAAATTATAAAAAATAAAAAGAATAGATTTGTAATGGTTAAAATCATAGAAATGATTAGATTTCAAGGATATGAGGAATGGATGCAATATCCATTCCCAAAGTCCAAACAGTAATATCTAACCATCTCAGATGGAACTAAATGTAAAGAAAGAAGGTGATTTGGTTAGACAAACCATCTGTTTCATCCACTTTTTATTACCTATGTAGTATGTTCTTATCTGTGCTGTAATGAAGATGAAAACTGGAACCAACAAACACTTTATGTGAAACAATCCCACCGAAGACGGTTGTCCCGGCTCCAGTTAAAGGCGATCGATGACGGGGTTGGGGACGGTGTCGATATCATCTCCATTTCTATTGGGACGAGCTCTCTGCTCCAATCTGATTTCTTGAAAGCTCTCTGCTCCGGAGGCAGTGCAGGGCCTGATACTTTTTTTTTGAAAGAGGGCCTGATACTTACCTGTTTTGAATAGGGTGGCCTATGCTTATCCGAACTTTTTAAAGTTCACATATTTATCTTTAATTTTTTTAATTTTTATGAATCAATCCTTAAGTTTTTATATATTTAAGATTTGTATTCTCTTTGAGATTTCGAATTTTTATATGTGTACAGTCTCAAATAAATTTCTGAATCCGCCACTGAATATATCATATGTCAGTAATATCAAATGTTTTTTTTTTTAAATTCAAAGTTTTCTTACATCTAACCCTAAAAAAATAAAAGACTAAAAACATCATCAATATGATTCGATTCACTAACTTCAAATGAAACAAAATATTTTTTTATATTTTACTACTAAAACAACACTCACTATATAATATTAAAACAAATAAAATAAATGTTAAATAAATTCTATAAGTATTAAAAAAAATTCTACAGTAACCGTAATTAATTAAAAAAAATCTATAGGTCTCAATGGTATAACAAGAAAAAAACACATATTACAAGGACCATTTATAGAATTGAACCTTTGCTCCCAAACGTGTCCATGAAAAACAGGTCAATTGGTTATATTTATTCTTCTTCATATTAAAAAATGTACAAATAAATAAAGTGACCCCACTTAGGGAATAGCTTAGGGAATATGCCATTCGTGTTTTATATTTATGCTTTCCACTTGGATGTGAATTTAAAGAGTAAACAACACATCATGCTTGCAAATGACAGAGTTTCAGCAGATCAGTTAAGATATGAGAGGGAGCATAGTCTCAGGTATATGGTTATTGTTTATTATTTATAATTATTTCAGTATACATATAGATACACATGCTTGTATGTATCATCTGCTTTCTTCAACACTGTGTTTTGCTTATAAAATGTCAAGATTTCTCAAGTTTTCCAGAAAGGTTTCTCCAACTGTGGTGCCAACCTTAACAAATACAGCAGGATAACCAAATGGAGCTTCGACCCGAGCTTCAGAACCAGGTTTCCGGTATAACTTTCCGGTCCAAATATGTTGCCAAATACAAGTTTCTCCAAGTGGGAAATAAGCTTTCACATTTTTCTTCCCTTTGTGAAGGATGGGAACCACTAGGATCTCACTGCCAACCAAGAACTGCTGGTAACTCAAGCTTTGAACCCGATCATCGTCGGGGTAGTGAAGAAATAGGTGACGACAGACAGGCAATCCCTTTTGAGACGCTTCCTGGTTGTTTAGTGTACAAGAAAGAGCATGAGGTTAGTCGGATCATTAAAAATGCGTTGCTCGAGTTACCATTGCATATGTAACAGCATGTTTAGAGCATTACCTTTACGAGTTGCACTCTGTAAAACTTCCAGGCTTTGTACACTTTGGCAAAGCGTGCAAAATGTGATAGCGTTTTGTCGTTGGAGTAAAATTGGCTGTTGCACCAAGGCTTGTTTCCCTGCCGGACGAAACATTGTTATAGGTTACAATATCACACCACAGTATCAATAATGGTGGTTACCTTCGGGTCAAGAATTCAAGAATCTGTAGACTTTGGCTTCTTATGACTAAAAATGATGCCCTCTTTCCGTCACTCATAATCTCGAAAAATCACTTCACTATGCCTAAACCTAAAGTTAGAGAAGTAACGTGTGTTCTAGGTAACAGTTTTAAGTATTTGTTGATGTTTAAGGAGTATTCTTATTTAATTTCAGCTAAACGGAAATGATGATTTCGAAAATGACTGAATGCTTGATAGTCTGGATATTTCAGGAAGGACTTTGGCTTACCTCATGAGTCCGGAAAACAACGGTGAAAGCATTTAGCTCCATCCATCTCAAAAGCAGCTCTTCGCTTCGACAATACTTAATAATAGGTAAGTTTATGGTACAGTAGCCTCCAATATCACTATGGTTAAAAGCATAACCAGAAAGTCCACTGCTCAATAGGGCAACGACAGAACTCTTTATCCCATCATTAGCTTGCCAGCTTACCATTTGGTCCCCTTCCCAAAACAGCACCCCCCATCTAGGACTATCCCTGAAACCAGCCCTCATGAAGAAGACTAAGTCCTCTCCCGGATCTTCTTTCTCATTTCCTGCAAGTTCGTTTTTCCATTCTTCCACAAATTCACGATTTATTTGAGCCCATAGTTCTGGGTATCTGTTATGGGCAGAAATGGGATCTTCACCTGGAATGATGAGTATATCTTCATTGATAGAGTTCAACAGAAAAACAGTAGGAGTAAAGGAGACGAGGGGGATAGTAAGAAACAGGAAAATAATTGTCATGTAAACATCTGATCTGCAAAGGAGATTATACGAACAGTCTCCTGCAAAGAAATTTCCTAGTGTACTGTAATTGGATAACCACAAATGAAACTACAATTGGCAGACCGAAGAGAAGAAGAAAGATCACCTCGATCCTATGAATAGTATTTAAAAGTGGTCCACATTCAAACCTGAATAGAGTACAGCATCCACTGGCAGACCTTCACCAAAATCGGCCATCCATCCTCTGACGCCATCATCTACCATATTCTGTAAAATCTGCTTAAACCAACTTGCAGTCCGTGGGTGTGTCAAATCCAACATTCCCACATCAAATGCTGTATTTGGAACCATGTATGGTTCTCCATGCTTATCTTTTACCAATAAGTCCAGCGCTTTTGCTTCCTCAAAGAGATCTCTTCTTTTGTTAGGCTTCTCACCCATCTGTAAAAAGGAAGTTGAAGTTCCAACAAGGTTTCAATCCTACATCAACTATCAAATTATAGTGCAGTGGTTCATAAAAGATCATTTGGAAAACCTATGCTCGATATGAAAAACCTTCAACAACTTGTATTGAGAAATAATTGCAACACAGTATATTGGTTAGAAAAGTGCACATGTTTAGCTCGGTCATTGCTATGGATCTAACAAAAGACAGCAAAGAAGCATCGGCACAGCAAGAAAAGTACCAGTGCCAAACAAGGATTGCAGTATGTCATCACTTTGATGTAGTGTGTGCTAAGATCTTCGATCAGCTGTTTCCATCCGGGGTACCTTGTTTCGTCAACTTCCCAGTTCCACCATAATTGTGATCCAATCAATGTTTTCCTTTGCCCCACCCAGTCCTACAACATAACAGCTTCAAAATCAAACTGACAGAAAACTTCATTTATATTTCTTGGTTTATTGGGTTTCAAGTTTTTCTGAAACTAAAAGACAAATGGATTCTATCAGTTTCAGTATTGAGCAAAGGAAACTGCATTTACCTGCAACCAAAATGCTGAAATGGGAACCTTATAAGTTTTCAATTTATCCCAAACAGCCCGTACAGTTTCTGTGCCCCCTTGCATGCCAACCACTGCTCCAGATATCACCCATTCAGGAAGCTCAGGCGGCCTCCCAATGGTTTCCGTGAAGTGTTCAACAATCTCCAAAGGTGAGTTTCCATGCAGTATCCTCCCTTCTATTGCATTTCCATGTATCTGCAAGCACCAGCATACAGAAAATAGGAAACTGCAAGTTTTAAATCTGATTAAGCCTCAAACAACCTAATTTCTTAACAGCTTCATCACATTCATCAATCTAAGTATACATCCAAATCCAATCCAGAGGACTACAATCAATAACTCTAGGATACAAAGAAATACTACTTCAACACTTTGCATAACTTGTTTCATTACCAAATTCCGTACTGCCTTATGATTTGTTTCAATCTGAAAAGGTTGACCTGTACCGAAACATACCTGTACTTGGACTCTATCATTTCGAGTCAGATCAAATATAGAATAGTTGTATCCTTCCAGGTAAAGAGATCTCATTTTGGATGTCATATAGAAGGGTGAAGGAGCATAAGTAGTACTCCAGTCTCCCCCAGCTCTGCAACAAATAAATTTCGAACTTCAAAGCCACCGAACTAGTGATGAAGCAGCCTAAACTTCTAAATGATTAATGGCAATTGGCAAATCAATCTTACCTGTAGCTAACCAAGTTAGCAGCAAAAGTAATAGGTTGATCTCCTCTACCAATACCTTGTTCTTGAACAAAAATAGGTACCCTTCTACCCTTAAAATCCATGTGAGAAAACTGCTCACCAAAACCAAAAAATCTCTCATTTTCTTCACTTGCATAGGTTAAACAAACTCTGTTGAACTCCGCGGCAGTCTCTGTAACATCCGGACCTCCTAGTTCCTCCTCTGATGGAGAATTTGTGGCCAATCCTTTTGTCCTTGTAAGGAACCAGCACCATCCCAGCTTCCATTTTAGATTCCTCCGTAGTTTCCTCCTCAAACGGCGGTATTTTCCTGATGCTGTTGAGGGTGAGGCTTTGTGGCTCTGAAGCTGAAATTTTGGTTGTCCAAGTTTCACTTGGAATCCGATTTGGTTACTTTCCTTCTGACCAAACAACACCCAGTACCTTGCCGAAGCAGAAGATATCTTTGTCTCGGATTTTATGCAACTTCGAAGCCCTTTCCTTTTCCTTTTGCTGAAAATGTGCCCTGTTATAATCAAAACAGGGGAATCTGCAAACTTGGGATTTCTTTCGAGATGATCCAAATCCAAATAATCCGGCAGAAAGACACGATGTTCATCATCAAATTGCTTGATCAAAATTATATCTTCAATACTTTGGTGATCACAAACCAATTGAATATGTCCATCTTTGATAGCGAAAGATCCCCTGCTTTCTTCCACCTCAGTCTCGGCCATGGCAGCAGATATAAATGCCTCTCCAGGGATGGTGGACCATAATGACTTTGAAGGCTGAGAAAGGTGAGAAATTGAGAGGCACCCACCATTTTCGGTGCTCCAAAGAAGCTTAAATTCCTTGCCGACTTGGAAATTTTGGTAGGGAGGCAGTGTTTGTGAATTGATGAAGAGATTACCTGGAATGAAGGGGAGAGATTTTGGGGTGGAAGGGAAAGGGTTGTTTAGACGTTTATGGTGCTTTTTAGTGATCTTAAGGCTTGACATTCTGAGAGGGAGTTCTATTCTTGGACAGAATCTTGTTGACTTTGATTTCTTATAGTTTTATGCATAAAATGTCTTGTTGGGTCCGATGTTAATTTTCTGGCTATTTTAACAAAAGTTTAATCGTATTCGAATTATATATTTACTCGATGTTTAAATTATATTTTGAGTTAAATAGATATTTAATATTTTATTTTATAATTTATTTAAAAAAATATTAATTATCGTTAAAAAATTATCATCTAACTAAAATATAATACACTATCTTTTTTATTTTATTAATTTTTAAATATTTTATAAATTTATTTTTAAAAAAAACTCTAAATTTTGATTTCTTTTGAATCAAACCTTAAAATTTACATCTCTCGCTGTTCGAAATCCCCACATGTCGGTGATATACTGTTCACCCGTCTACCTAAGTGTTAAGTACTTCACCATTCAATATTTTTCACACTCTAGTCGTCGATTAAAACTCAATCAATCTTTTTTATTATTGAATGTTTGTTGACGATAAAATATACAGGGTATTTATTGATTTTTGACGACGAGATGATAAGCTTTCAGTAGAAAGTTTGATGAAGACGTAAATGACCAACGATGATTGAATCTGTAATACTAGTGAAGAAATTTAGGGATTTAGAGTTAGAGTTTTTCTCATTATGTCTCAGCAAGGGACGAAGCCATATTATAGTTTGGTGGAGCAATTGTCCCTCACCCTGAAGAATTTTTTTTACTTTTGACCTCTTATTTAAATTTTTAAAAAATTGTTTTTTTTATGAATTTACCCTTCTTCTAAATATTTATGTTTTGCTTTTTAGACCCTCGTCCTGACCTCAGCCGAAACTCAACAAGAAATATTTGGTTGAATCACTAATCCATTACTTTTTCTCATTATGCCTTGGATACTTGGTAAATAAGTCTCAGTAAATACTTGGGTGTGCTTTGGCCACATCAATGGGTTATGATGGCTTTGTATGGCTATCTAATTCAGGCGGTTCAGAGGAAACTTAGTAGGTGAAAACTAAGAATCTTTCTTTGGCATGTCACATTACTTTGGCGAAGACAACTTTATTTTCCCTCCTTATTTATACTATGCAGATAATGGTCCTTCCTAAACAACTTGTATGGTGCTTGAACGTCTTATCCATCGATTTATCTTGGGATCACTTCGGATAGAGACGACGTTCATCTTGTTAAGTAGGAAGATGTGTGGCAGTCGGTGGAGGATGGTGGTCTGGAATTTCGGATAGAACTCGGTTGCGTTCGATAACCCGTTTGAGGGCTCAAATTTGATTCTTGATCGTAGCCAATTCCTACAAGGATCGATCATACGGGCATCGGAGATGCCTAAGCCTCATGCATAGGCTCTTGGTCGTATGAATCAGGGGGCGGATGTGAGAGCCCAACTGGAGGATGATCGGATTAAACACAAAACGGATGGACGAGATGAATCTTTACTTATTTTCTTTATGTAATTTAAAAAATATAATTTCTGATAATTATATTATTGACATGGATGATTAGCGGTGAATGAATAGTTTTCATTGGTTAAGAATCACGATTGACGTGTCGACTCGGACTTATGATATAATCTCTCATTCTTTGCATCTTGACAAGCTTTGATGAATAGATTATATCATAGGTCTGGTTCGCCATGTCAGCTGTAGCCCTTAACTAATAAAAATCACTTATTTCATCACTAATCATCCATGTCATTAATGTAATTTTTAAAATTATATTTTTTAAATGACATAAAAAAATGAATAAAGATTCATCTTGTAAGATAATAATGAAGTAGGTGATTATAATTGAATAAAATCATGACTGATATAATAAATCAGGTCATAATATAATTTCTTTCGATGGAGGAGATAAAATGTTCGACTACAACATGGTTTGAAGTGCCTCCTTCGGGAATTAGAGTGTTATTAGACAAGAATATTGATTTGATTTAGTTTTTTTTTCAAAGATTGAGTTTAGGGTTTAGATTTTTATTTTTAATTATTAGTAAATAATAATAGTAAGAGTTAAACGGTTTATGTTTAGGGTTTAAACATAAATATTTTATATAAAATATTTAGACTCTAAAATTAGTTTAGAGATTTAATGTTTATTTTTTGTTTATATTAATATTAAATTTTTAATTAAATCGATCTTTATTTATTTTAAAATTTTTAATTTAATTTAATATTTTTAATATGATGATAGTTTGTTCATTATAGTTTATAAATTTTTTATTTTTATTTAAAATTGACTCATATATATTTCTATTTTTAATAGTTTAATTGAATAATAATCTTTATTATATAATTCATATAATTTATTTTTGGCATAAAGATAATTTTCACCCTTAACGTTTATAATTTTTGTCATTTTGGCCCTCATTGTTTTTTTGGGATAAATTTAGCCCTTGACCTATGTTTTTTAACAAATAACTCATTTTTTAACTACCATAATAACTGAACCGTTAAAAATTTAATAATGATGACATGACATATATATATGTAATAAATATTTTAGGCATAAAGATAGTTTTTATCCTTAACGTTTATAATTTTTGTCATTTTAGCCCATATTTTTTTTTGGATAAATTTAGCCCTTAATCTATGTCTTTTTAACAAATAACTCATTTTTTAACTATCATGATAACTGAACCGTTAAAAAATTAATAATGGTAACATATCATATATGTGATAATATATTTTAAATGACATAGAATATAACCTATTAAATATATAGATATATATAGAATATAATTTTATTCTAATATAAAATATAAAATAATTAAAATTTAAATAAAATATTAAAAATTAATTAAATCTAAAATAAAAATTTACTAAATATTCTCAACCCTAACTAAACTAAAATATCTTTATAAAATCCTAAAACTCTGATTTAGATTAAAATTAAAATACCTAAATTCTAAACTAAAATAATAAAAATCCAATTGATTATTATCAAAATCCTTTATCTTTTATTCACCGGTAACAAACTATATAAAATTCTTTCTTTTCAGATTATGGTCATACCTTTTCAAATAAATTTTGATTTTACTATAGTTAAGGTTGAGAATATTTAGTAGCCTTTTGTTTTATATTTAATTAATTTTTAATGAATAAAAAATAAATTTTAATATTTTATTTGAATTTCATTTGTTTTAGATTTTTAGATTGAAATAAAACTATATTTCGCGTGTATGTATTTGATATACTAGAAGTTAAGTCATTTAAAATATAGGCATAAAGATAATTTTCACCCTTAACGTTTATAATTTTTGTCATTTTGACCCTTATTCTTTTTTGGGGATAAATTTAGCCCTTGACCTATGTCTTTTTAATAAATAACTCATTTTTTAACTATCATTATAATTGAACCATTAAAAATTAATAATGATAACTTGTCATATATACGTGATAATATATTTTAAATGACATAGAATCTAACCTATCAAACATATACATATATAGAATATAATTTTATTCTAATCTAAAAATATAAAACAATTCAAATTCAAATGAAATATTAAAAACTAATTTTTTATTCATTAAAAATTAATTAAATCTAAAATAAAAGGCTACTAAATATTTTAACCTTTAACTATAGTAAAATCAAAATTTTATTTAAAAAAGTATGAACATAATCTGAAAAGAAAGAGTTTTGTAGAGTTTGTTATCGGTGAATCAAAGATAAATGATTTTGATAATAATCAATTGGATTATTATTATTTTAGTTTAGAATTTAGGTATTTTAGTTTTAATCTAAATTGGATTTTTAGGGTTTTATAAAGATATTTTAGTTTAGTTAGGGTTGAGAATATTTATTAAATTTTTGTTTTAGATTTAATTAATTTTTAATATTTTATTTAAATTTTAATTATTTTATATTTTATACTGGAATAAAATTATATTATATATGTATATGTTTAATAGGTTAGATTCTATGTCATTTAAAATATATTAGTATCACATATATATGACAAGTTATCATTATTAAATTTTTAACGGTTCAATTATCATGATAGTTAAAAAATGAGTTATTTGTTAAAAAGAAATAGGTCAAAGACTAAATTTATCAAAAAAAAAAGAATAAGGGCCAAAATGATAAAAATTATAAATGTTAAGGGTGAAAACTATCTTTATGTCAAATGAATTTGACTTGAAGTCTACCCAAACCCGAATTAACTCGTCAATTAATCGATTCACATTCAAACCGTTTTGACTCGACATAAAATAAATCTGATCAGAAATAAATCCGATCTAAAACTAATTTGCATCCGACTCCGACCTAATAAATCAAAATATTAAATCAACCGATTTATAACTGATTTGATATTACTCATCAATCTATTTTTAACGAGTAACAATAATAATTCCCATTTTCATCTAAAAAAATAATAGAAGTAGGAGTCTTTCCGTTCAGTAATTCCGTTCCATACCCAAGAGTGAGACTTGAAAGACAAAGGTCGTTGCTTCTTCATTCCGATCAATTTTGAAAGATGAACGGCGGCCCCTCGGGTTTCAGTGCGTTCTATTTATTCTTCTTCATTTGTTCTTACAATGATTCCTTTTTTCCTTGAATTTTTCACGAGTTATTATATCATTGTGATTTTTGGTTGCAGATAATGCTCCAGTGACGAGAAGCTTTATAATTGCATCTGCGATCTTCACCGTATTTTTTGGGATCCAAGGCCGTTCGTTTAAGCTCGGATTGTCCTATCAGGTAAACCCTTGTTAAGTAGTTTCGCTTTGAATCTGGATTCAGTTTTCCGTATCTAAGTTTTGCTCCTTTTCTTAATTTAAACATTTTCTTTATGAATTATGATCTGCAGACTTTTCCCTGGTAACTACGGTTCCAATGTTAATTCGTATTCTTGGATACGTGCCTCCGTTTTGTTTATTTTGTGAACTAGTCTAGGGTTTTCCCGTGATGCATCTTTGATCTTCCATTTCAATTTCAATAGAAGCTGTTGTTTATCTATTTTTCACAGTTTTCCAGGATTGACCTTTGCTTTTTCTGAAAATTAAATTAAAACATTGCCCTGTGTTTTTATGGAAAGAAAGAGAAATATTTAAATGATTTTTATGGGTTTTAAAGTGGATCTTTTGTTGAACGCATAATTGTTTTGGATATCAATGAATCAAGTAGATCATCACTTTCTTTTACCTTTTTTACCCATCAACTGCTGATCTAGAAGACATCATTTCGAGCATGCATTGCGGTTGGGCGGTTAAGATGAAAGCTATTTCTAAGTTTTCTGTTTTGCACATCATTAGATCTTTATAGACTTTTAATTAGTTTCTATTAATCTTACTCTGTGTATATAATTTGTTAAGAAATGTTGCAATGCAAATGCTAAGATGCATGAAATTCATCTTATAAGAGTACAAATGTGTGAATGATGTTCAATTCTTACTTCAAATGTGTGAATGATGTTCAATTCTTACTTCAAATGTGTGAATGATAACAATTCTTACTTCTTAGTTAATGGTTAATCTTCTTATTTTGGTCCAGTAAGTTTTCCCAATATTAAGTATTCTTTTGTCACTGATTTGACTGAGGTTGAGAACTGATATACTGAGTATAGATGGCTATCATATGCTTGCCCTTTATGAACTAGAAGAGAAATATTGTACTAACACATTTTCAACTCAGATTTCTAATCAATATATTGTAGATAATCTCATAAGTCAGACAACTTCAACAACAAACTACAATTTGCCCTATTAGATGGTATTAGCTATAAAGACATTACTTCATAGTATATTTAAGACCATATCACTAGAGGCTCATTAGGATGCATACAAATAATATAGCGAAGTAGAAAATTATGATATAAAAACAGCTTTTGAAGTAGCAAACTCAAGAGGAAAACAAGCTTATATTCAACTTCTGATTTTAGTCCTTAAGCAATTAACGGAGCCTGATTTATTTTCTTTGATTTCTCAAAATATAAATGATAATGTTTTCCTACTACTTCAATCATCTTTGTCCCCATCTTTAGGAATAATAGCGTTGTACTAGTTGGTGCTACATTTTCTCATAGGCATTTAAACAAGTGTTGCAAGGTTGTTCAATTTGTTATTCAATCAGTGTGCAAAAGTTATCTCATTTTATTTTGGATAACAAAAGCAGAATGGTGTGTTTCTTTTACTTCCCTCTCCAGATTTTAAGTGCATCTGTTTATATGCTGAATAAAACTAATTCAGAAAGTATGCTTCCCATTTTCAGAAGTTTAATTGTCTCAGAAATCAGAAAAAAGGTGTTAAGGGGAGGAGTATTAATTTGTTAAGATTTCTTTTCAGAAAAAACTGGATAGTAAATTAATGGTAATTTCTCTCAAAAATAGTAAAACGGGATGGGTGAGGGTATTTGGTCTTAACTCTACTGTAAAGATGCTAAATATTTAGTAAAATTAAATGATGGTAAAGAAACTGTTTTTAGTGCCACGTTGTTAATGGCTAATCTCTCCACACCAAAATTAAGTTGAATAACATTGCATTTGTTTATTTTACTTTTAGGGAGTCAAAGTTGCCATGTGATCTTCTAGGTTAATTGTGAATAGCTCTTTCTGATTGTTCCATCTTTATGGCAGGATATTTTCGGAAAACTTAACATATGGAAGCTAATTACATCAGTTTTTGCCTTTTCATCTACACCAGAGCTGATGTTTGGACTTTATCTACTATACTACTTCAGGGTCTTTGAGCGACAAATTGGTTCCAACAAGTACTCTGTGAGTGATCGTAGCGTATATACTATGACATTATTTGTTGTGATATATATATATATATATATATTCCTTTAATGTTGCACCCAGTATTTTAGAGAGTTAAATTAATTACTATAGGATTTATGTTTCCGGTGAAGTAAACTACAGTAACCAAACTGTACTAATACTGTGACCCTTGTTAGAAGAGGCCCTGCCATTTAACTGAAACATCTGATTTTGATTTGTTTTTTTTCCTTTGTTTCACTATCTTCTGATATCCGAAGAAATAGGAAAGTGTCGGTTACTATGATATTGTGTGCGAGTAATTGAGTTTTGGTTGGCTGTATATCAAATAGAAATTCTATTTCTTTAGGATATTAGATGCTGATAAGTTTCATAGTTTGATAAGATCAGAAATTTGTATATAGGAGATTTTAGAAGCTTTCCTTAGGTGTTAGAATTAATTCCAGTAGATCAATTCTCTACAGAAAGTTTGCCTATTGGCTGGAGTAGGTTTTAGGGGAGGGGGAATGTTAAAGGTGTGCCAATACAACTGGTGCGTTACAGGGAAGACCTGTATTGAATCAGAGTGGAACTAGGTCAGCTATGTATCAACATTCGTGAATTTTTATTGGGACCAACAGTGAATTTGATGTTCTTAAGTGTCTATTTAGTGGCTTTATTTAGTTTTTTGCTTTTGTGGCTGGACTGATGTATTTGTTCCAGGTGGGAAAATGAAAAATAAGGAATAGTTGGTGCATGTGTGACTGAGGTGCATCGTATTTTAGTAATTGACTCATTTGCAGTTGAATAGTGAAACATATATTTTTTTTAACTTTCCAAGGTCTGTTCTCTCCCACCCCTGATATCCCCTTCTTATGATTTCTTCCCATGTATTCTATTTTTCTTCGCGAAATGAGGCAAAATTCCAAAGAGGGAAGAAAATTAATGACGACGCATCCTGTTAAATCAGTGTCAGCTAGAGACCACAATCACCTCCCTCTACCATTGGCAACTCAAACTTTTGTTGCATCAACTAGTGTTACCACCTACAATGTGCACGTATTCCCCATATAATTCAGTTACTTGTTTGCTTCCTTAACTTGGGATTCATTTCCTGAAACCTATGTTTTAATGTTGCCTATTCAGATTGCAGTAAAAGACTGTTAATCAGTTAATATTTATGAATATCATCTTGAGTTCCCCTGGTTGACCATATCCATCTGTTTTTGGTCTTTATTGCTAATCCTAAAACAATCCTTGAGACGTGTCTACTTTTCTAAGTTATCAATTGTTAAGGAGTGAAGTAATCAACAATCTGAGGCTTATTTATTTATTTATTTATTTATTTTTAAATGTGAAAATTATAAAGTTTTGTGATGAATTTGATATGCAAAATAGAAATTAGAGAGTATGCCAAAATCCCAAATTTATATTTTCTTTTTTCTATTGATCAATTTTTAAAGAATTTTTTTATTGAGAAACTACTATCTAAAAGATCAATTTATTTGATTCATGAATCTCGATATAAGAAGAGGTGCCTAAATTGCTTAAGGGGGAAATTTTAAGACTCCTCAACTAGCTTTTATCACCTTCTTATATGAATCCTATGCTTTAGTTTTTCAAAATTTGAATGAGGGTTTTAAAATTCAAGTTTTTGATTGCCCTTAATACCATGGAGTTTAAATGTAAAAAAATTAGGACTTGAAATACATTCTTGGACGTGTACTAGAACAAATCTATCCACTGTATTGGATGATTGATCACTCAACATTTCAATTAATAAGCAAATCTATCCACTGTGTTTCATGATTGATCACTCAACATTTCAATTAATCTTTAGTTGTTGTTTTTTTTAAAAAAAAATTCATCTCTTTCCTTAATTCCTTTCCTTGCACTGAATTATCTCTACTTCTCTTCGTAACTTTGTGTTTTGGATGAGAGATTGGAGTGTTAGAGAGATACAGTTTGGGTTCCCTAAAGTTCTGTTGAGTAAACGAAAAAGAGATGGAAGTAATAGGAGAGTGAGACAGGGAGATGTTATTCACATAGTTTGGTTATATCAATTAATTCTTTGTATAATAAAATAAAAAATATTAATTTCAACTTAAATCAAAATCTTAAAATACCTAATTAGCAACATTGTGATATTTTGGAAATGTTGGATTACAAGTCTTTGATTACATATATAAGAATTCAGAATTTGAAATCCATATCCAAATTTAGGTTGCCAAAAACAAGATGAATTGTCCATGGTTGTAAAAATTACTCAGTTGCTTAACATACTGGTACCCCATCGAGAGGAGTTGTTATATAACATCACTAAATTTGCTTTAAAATAATAGAATGAGCTGCCATCCAAATATCTTTATGATAGTACTACTGTACTACAAAATTTTACATATGATGCTGGATATCATCAATTGAAGACATTCTCTGTTTGACTTACAAAGTGGTTTATGCTCTCAAAAACTAAAGTATGTCATTCCCCCTCTGTTCCTACACATAAATTTGTCTTCTTTTGTTATGCAGGCTTTTATTCTGTTCTCAGTAGTTGCTTCATTTCTCTTTGAGTTTGTGGCTCTAGCTATCCTTAAAGGTATGCATTGTCATATCATTCCATGTTATTTTCTTTTAATACTATGTTATATTAATCATTCTTCAGTTTGTCTAGTTTCTTCTGGTAGTAATTTTTTTGGTTAACTTTAGGAGAAAAAACTTCCAAATGAATAAAGTAAATATATTGTAGTAGCTGAATTAATGTTAAAGAAAGAAGTAAAAAGCCTCCATGTATATGGTTAGGAAACTCTAAGAAAATTGTTTGCAACAAGTTCTTGTAAGTTTCATTTTGGTAGGAAGGTTGTTAAGAAACCTAGAGATGTTGGTTGTCTATGAATCAAAATGCTCAATTCCTTGTCACCTCCTTTATCTGAAATTTTGTTTAAAGCTACAACATCAATGCTCATATCCTTTTACCTACCATCACCAGTAAGGCCAATATCATCCACATAAATAACCAATAGAGCTTTACTGGCTTTTGTTTGTCGATAGAAGAAAATGGTTATGGTCCTTATCAAACCCAATTCAATATCAAAATCACTATTAGATATGACAATAGGGTGGGGTGGCTTTTTACTCTTTTATGCATGTGAAAGAAACCAGTTCCCATTTCCATAGTTAAGCAAGGGAAACAATATTGTTGTGCTGTTGTGTCATGAACTCTTATCCATTATTCATCACTACCAACAACCTAAGTTCTTATCAAAACAAAGCATTTATACCTGAAGTAGCTAATAATATCCCTCATTAATTCATATTTAAAGCCCAAGTTACGGAACTGTTATATGGTCACTACCACCAGAATAAAGAATACAAGAATTTAGGTAAAAGAAACTGGAGGATAGACACATGGCTTGTCTATTAGTTTGAGTTAGAGCTGCCGTAGGGTGAGAAATTTGTTGTGTTGTCTAATGTTGAAAGAACTTGGAATCCTCATGTGCTGATAAAGTCATTGTCTTCTAGTCAGTGGTCACCAACATTTAAAGAGGAACTAGATGGAATAAAATTAAAACTAGTGTCTGCCATCTAATTTGCAATTCCCAACGCTGATCCATGTGTGCATTTATGAGTACGTTTTCCATGTTATGACCCCCTTGGCTACCATGAGCTCCTCTGAGAGCTTCAACCAGCTATACCTCCATGTTTAGACTCTGTAGCGAAGGAAAAACTATTCACTACTTATGGCTAATTGAAATAAGAGCTGAATTTTCATCAGTTGAATTTGTATCACTAGTAAGTTGTTCCTTGGATGCGGAAGCTTGAAGATGCCAAACATTAACTCGAGCAAGAGTGGGAAGTTCAGTTTTCCCTTGAATAATATACCTTTCAGTGTTGATGTGATTATACCTATTATACCTTTTTGGATAACTTACAATCTAGATCATACATATTGCCTTCCAACAAAAAGAATTTCCTTAATGTTCTTAATTTTTTTTAATGAAGACAGATTTTAGACATCAGCATGCTTGATTGTTGTTTGTATTCAGGGTTAACTATTCTTGTTTTCTATGCTCCATTAGTGATGCCGATGGAAAATTTACTTGAGATTTAATGTTTACAGATCCCACAGCTAACCTGCTTACTTCTGGACCTTATGGCCTCATATTTGCCTCATTCGTACCATTTTATTTTGACATCCCGGTTTCAACATGGTTTCGAACTTTTGGTGTTCGCTTCTCCAATAAGTCTTTCATCTATCTAGCTGGTCTTCAGGTAAAGAGTGAGTAATTAGTTTTACTGCTTAGTGTTTGTGTTCTACCTCAAGGCCCAGTAATAAGTTTCTTTCTTGCAGCTTCTTCTATCATCTTGGAAAAGATCTCTCTTGCCAGGGATATGTGGCATCCTTGCTGGTTCCTTATATCGTCTAAATGTCTTTCGTATCCGAAGGGCTAAGGTTGTTTCCAATCTGATACTTAGAAATTTTTGCTTCTTTAATTTTGCCTTCTTGATGGAGACATGGAGAAATACATATAGACTTCCATCTATGCCATAAATTGAAATGCGATGACTATGTTTTTGGTACAAACCCATTGATGAATGGTCCTGTGCAGGGGATCTGTTATAACAAACTTCCTACATTTCAAACGGTAGTGAGTTATGCATATGTGATCTTTTTCTTGCATGCATATGCACTTACATTTGTGCTGCATTTTATCATTGGTGTGCCGAGGAGAAAAGAGAGTGGCATATGGAGTTGAATGGATGAGAGAGCAGAAAAGAAAGAAAAAGGAAATAGATTTTTTTTAGTTTTAAGTTTAATTAATTTTACCGTATTATATATATCACACTTTCCATTTGGCTTGACATGTCATTACCAAAAATGAAAAATCAGCTTGTTAGCTGCTTCATTTTGATGGTGTTAGTGATGCTCCTTTGATCACCGATTCAATAGATGCAGAGGAATTCATTTTGGTGAAATTCTTGTACAACAGTTGACTTCAGTACAGGGACCAGTTAAAGGGTTTTATTATTTTCTTAATCCAACTAATTTATTTTTGCATTTTGTTTCTGTTTATTAACACTGATTTTACATAAATTAGGAAGTATTAGTTAAATTCAAAAGATCTAACACTGTAAGTGAAGCCCATTGAAGTTATTGTGATTAAAGGTGAACTGTCCTGAAGGATTCCAAGTTTATTGTTCCTCTAGTAAAAAAGTGTTATTGTATATAGCTATAATAGAATTATTTTACCCTTTTAACTATTTCTTTACTTGTTCAATCCATTTTGTAAGACCATTTTGAATTCTTATGCTTCTATATTTTATTAATTTCATATTTGCTAATGGAATTGTTTCATTTACAGTTCCCTGTGTTTATCGCATCCTTCTTTTCACGACTTTCTTGGCCTTCTATGGGGAATCCACCTACAGCACCGGCTAGGAATCTTGCAGGAAATGTACCTTCCTACACAACTCGCCAAGTGGAGGCAAGTATTTTTCTTAAATGCTTCATTTTTACAAATTTCCTACAAGGTATTTTTACTAGGAATCAGAATTAGTTGTAATTTACATGCCCTGAGTGACATAAACATGCATATCTGTCAACTTTGTATCATGAAGCATGTGATATGAATCCCAAGCTGGAGTTACATCAGACAAGGGCTGAGAGATTGTACACAATTATGGTCTTCCAACGCGTTTGATTGATGAAACTTGCCTAATGTAGTGCATGTGAATGTTTATGTTATTCAACCAGCTGTTAGGGGTGTGCATTCGGTTAATTCTGTCGGTGGCCGAACAGAATTAGTCAAAACTGAATTAACCGAATTTTTTATAATCTTAACCGATTCTTTAATGTTATTTGTTTTATGAAAAGGTTTACTCGGTGTCATTGTTATTAAACTGTTACATTCAGTGTCAGACTGTCATGTGCTAGTTCTGCCTTCAACTGATAAGAATTTGAATGATTTTTGGATTTGCAATTCAGGTTAAAGATTTTAGCTAGATTAGAGTGAGCATTGTATGCATAATAATAACAGCTTTGAACTCTTTTGTTTTCAGAGAACCTTTCCACCCAGAGTTGCACCTTCAGCTGTAGAGCCATCAGAGGCCTCTGTTGCTACCCTGGTGTCAATGGGCTTTGATCAGAACTCAGCCAGGCAAGCACTTGTGCATGCTAGAAACGACATCAATGCTGCCACCAACATTCTTCTCGAAGCACAGTCCCACTAATTGAGACGACGAGTGCCGGCGAAAACTGGATGCGCAGATGTTATTTCATCGGTCTAAATGCTTTGATCATACAAATACATACATTTTGATGGCAACCAAATTGCTTGCCTCCTGGAATTATGTGGCATTCCAAGATTTCACTAGGAAATGCTATTGTCTTCCCCTTTTATTTCTCTTAGCAGCATGTAGTTTAAGTAATCATACACCAACGGAGCTCAACTATTTAGCCTCTCATGCATGCATGGATGGTACATGTAGGTCTTATGGTCCCAAATTACCGACAAGTTTGTATATTTGCTTGATTTGAATAGCCAATTTAGGTACACTTTAATGACCAACAAATGAAATTAACACTTTTAAATTACGTAATTTAACTTTTATTATTAATAAATTAAATCACTTTTACTAACACCTTTAGATAGTTTAAAAAAATACTTTTTACAAGTGTTTTTAGATTTTTGGATTTGAGATTTAAGTATTTATTGTTGCTAAAAAGTGTTTTTTTAAAAGATAAATGATTATTTTTGATATGATATTATAAGTTCAAAAATAAATATTTAAATGATATTTAAATTTTTAATAAAATAATATTTAAAATATACCAACTTAAATTATTATAAAAATATATATTTTTATTAATAAAATATATATTTTAATAATTATATGCATTTTATGAAAAAATTATATTTTTTAATTAAAATTAATTTAGTAATTATATAATATATAAAATATAAGTTTATAAATTATAAATACACGCAATAATAAATAAATATTAAAATTATAATTTAACTTTCAAAAATACTTTCTTAGTCATAAAAAATTTTAAAATATAACTTTTTATGTTTAAATTAAATTTTTTTTTTCTAAAAAATTATATATTTAACGTCGTTTACAATTCAAAAAATATTTCAACCTTAAATACTTTTAATAACCAACTGTGAACGAAACCTTAATAAAAATAAAAATAAAATGAGAAACTTAACATTATTTTAACGGATGGTATCATAGTAATGAGGGTAGTTCTAGGGAGAGCCCACTAATAAAAGCCTAAAAAAAGCCTTAACCGGTTTACCCGGTCATATTATATACATAATTTCTTACAAAAACTGTAAGAAAAACGGTACATACATAAATTAGCACAAAAATAGTAAGGATTTGTGTTTGTACACAATTTCCTACAAGAATACACAATATAACACGAAAACGGTAAGGATTTGTGTTTGTACACAATTCCTTACAAAGTATACACAACGGCTTACGAAAACCGTAAGAAAAAAGATATGTACACAAATTCTTATCACTTCAAAACCATAAGCTCAAGGAGGCTTCCAAGGGTAAGGATTTGTGTATATACACAATTTCCTACAAGAATACACAATATAGCACGAAAACGGTAAGGATTTGTGTTTGTACACAAATCCTTACAAAGTATACACAACGGCTTACGAAAACCGTAAGAAAAAAGGTATGTACACACAAATTCTTACCACTTCAAAACCATGAGCTCAAGGAGGCTTCCAAGGGTAAGGATTTGTGTATATACACAATTTCCTACAAGAATACACAATATGGCACGAAAACGGTAAGGATTTGTGTTTGTACACAAATCCTTACAAAGTATACACAACGGCTTACGAAAACCGTAAGAAAAAAAGTATGTACACAAATCCTTACCACTTCAAAAACATGAGCTCAAGGAGGCTTTTAAGGGTAAGGATTTGTGTATATACCCAATTTCTTACAAGAATACACAATATGACACGAAAACGGTAAGGATTTGTGTTTGTACACAAATCCTTACAAAAGTATACACAACGGCTTACGAAAACCGTAAGAGAAAAGGTATGTACACAAATCCTTACCACTTCAAAACCATGAGTTCAAGGAATTTTCCAAGGGTAAGGATTTGTGTATATACACAATTTCCTACAAGAATACACAATATGACACGAAAAAGGTAAGGATTTGTGTTTGTACACAAATCCTTACAAAGTATACACAACGGCTTACGAAAACCGTAAGAAAAAAGGTATGTACACAAATCCTTACCACTTCAAAACCATGAGTTCAAGGAATTTTCCAAGGGTAAGGATTTGTGTACATACACAATTTCCTACAAGAATACACAATATGCCACCCAAATGGTAAGGATTTATGTTTGTACACAAATCCTTACAAAGTATACACAACGGCTTACGAAAATCGTAATAAATTGTGTATGTACACAAATCCTTACCTTTGGATGGCTCCTTTAGCTCATGGTGAGAAGTTGTAAGGAATTGTGTACATACCTTTTTCCTTACGGTTTTTATAAGCCATTGTGTATACTTTGTAAGGAATTGTGTACAATATTTATTTGTATATTTTTTATTCGAATATTTTTATTCGAATATTTATTATATGAATATTTTTATTCGAATATTTATATTCAAATATATTTTATTCGAATATTTTTATTCAAAAATTTTTATTCGAATATTTATTATATGAATATTTATTATACGAATATTTTTATTTATATATTTTTTATTCGAATATTTTTATTCGAGTATTTTTATTCAAATATTTTTATTTGAATAGTTATTATACGAATATTTTTATTTGTATATTTTTTATTCAAATATTTTTATTCAAGTATTTTTATTCGTATACTTTTTATTCGAATATTTTTATTACAATATTTATTATATGAATATTTTTATTCGAATATTTATTATTCAAGTATTTTTATTCATATACTTTTTATTCGAATATTTTTATTCGAATATTTATTATATGAATATTTTTATTAGAATATTTTTTATACGAATATTTTTACTTGTATATTTTTTATTCGAATATTTTTATTCCAATATTTATTATATGAATATTTTTATTCGAATATTTATTATACGAATATTTTTATTCGAATATTTTGTTTAAAAAATTTTTATTCGAATATTTATCATACGAATATTTTTGATTCGTTTATTTTTTATTCGAATATTTTTATTCGAGTATTTTTATTCAAATATTTATATATGAATATTTTTATTCGAATATCTTTTTATACGAATATTTTTATTCGTATGTATTTTATTCAAATCTTTTTATTTGAATATTTTATTCGAATATTTATTATTCAAATATTTTTATTTGAATATTTTTATATGAATATTTATTATATGAATATTTTTATTCGAATATTTATTATATTATATGAATATTTTTATTCGTATATATATTTATTCAAATATTTATACGATGGATATTTTTATTCGAATATTTATTATACAAATATTTTTATTCGAATATTTATTATACAAACATTTTTATTCAAATATTTATTTTATGAATATTTTTATTTGTATATTTTTATTCGAATATATAAAAATAAATTGGGTATCCATTATTAAAAAAAACAGATTTACATTGTAACCGGTTGGTAACCGGTTCCCCATTGCCTTTAATGAAAGACCTTTTTTAGGCTTTTGTTAAGGAGCTCTCCCTAGAACTACCCTAGTACTGATCGAAATAAAATTTTAGTGATTATATTATAATATTCGAACATTTAGGGAATAAAATTCAATCACTCTAAAGGTTAAGGACTAAAAATGTCATTTTTCCTAAAGTGTTTGTTTTGTTTTAGGTTTTTGTTGAGCGCCGAATCTTGGCTTTTTTGCTGGGTAATTCCCTCCAATTTCTCTCATTATTTCCCCCAAATCAATTTACTGAAACCGCCTATTGTTCTTCTCTTTTCTTTTCCCAAAACGTTGATGGTTATATCCCTTTTCTTTAATATTGTGGTTGATTTTGTAAACAATTTAGAGATTTGATCTCTTTATATGTAATTTCGGTGGATTTTTTTTTTCTAAATCATTTTCTTTTATTGCAATATTCTTAGTGTTCTAATCCAGGTTATTGCAATGGAAGATTTTGATTTGTTTTCGGATGAACCGGTTGTAACCCAAGGTTAGAAACAGCTTCAATTATTTTTGTTTCCTGTTGATTTGTTTTGGTTGTTTTATTTAGATTTTGAATCGCTTGGCAGCTCGTGCCGGTGCAAAGTTTCAACCCAAATTCAAACATAAAGCAAAAGCTAAAGTTTCCGGCTCTATCACTTCAAAACCCACCGAAGTTACGAAGGAGGCCGCTACCGTGGTATCCACCGCCGTTGATGCAATTCAGGTTGTTGAGACTGACAATGCTGTGGATGACGGTAAGAGCTCCCAAGTAATAAACCCTTCCCAATTAGCTGCTACGGACACTCTGGTTGACGAGTCTGCAGTTTGCGATAATACAAATTCGAGCTTTGAAAGATCAGTTGGGGAGGTAAAGAAAAGCTATAGTTTATATCATTAATAGTAATTATATTGCTCGAACTCTTACTTAATGACTGGATGTCGCTTTGGAATATGATTTTCCAATTTCCTTGGATATCTTTGATTTTGAAACATACTTTTAAAGCAATATTCTTTGTGTTTCAATCTAGGTTACTGCAATGGAAGATTCTGATTTATTTCCGGATGAATCACTTCTAACCAAAGGTTAGAAAAAGATTCAATTATTTCTTGTTTACTGTTGTTTTCTTTTTGTTGTTTTAATTAGATTTTGAATCTCTTTGCAGCTTGTGCCGGTGCCAAGTTTCAGCCCAAGTTTAAACCTAAAGCAAAAGCTGAAAGTTCTGGTTCAATCCCTTTAAAAAATCCTGAAATTACGAAGGATGAGACCACTCAGATAGCATCCGATGCAGTTCAGGTTGTCGAGCCTGACAATACTGTGGATGACGGTCAGAGCTCCCAAGTAATAAACCCTTCCCAATTAGCTGCCACAGACTCTCTGCATGCTAAGTCTGCCGTTTGCGATGATACAAATTCTAGCTATGAAAGATCAGTTGGGGAGGTAAAAGAAAAACTGTAGTTTATATCTCATTAATAGTAATTATATTTCTCCACTCTTCATTACTATCTGGATGTGGGTTTGGGTTATGCTTTTTCATGGATCCTAAAATATATGAGAAACTTAGGAAAAAGTTAGCATATATGTGTAGGGCACATATCTAATTGACAGTCAAGGCTGTATTGGAGTAACATACAATAATACTATTGGAGAACTAAGACCTCTTTTTCAAGATCGAGTATAAAATTGTTTGGTGCATTTTTGTACATTGACTTCATCTGAAGGGAAAAATGAAAACTAGTTCACAATTGACATTCTTTTCAGCATGCAGACTTAATTTCTGGGTTGGAATGTATTGATCCTTTACATACTCAAATTTCAAAAAATGATGGAGATATTGGGAATGATTATGAAGGAAATAGTACACAGGTGAAGACCAGTACTTCTATAAAAGTTTCAGAATTTCTTGTTTGTATTTACTACCTTGGATTAATTTGGTTTGATTATTTATTTAGTTTCAGGAAGCAGGAGCCCTCCCTGATATTGATACTCTGGATATTATGTCAGATATGAAGATTGCCTCTGGTATTTGATAGATTGATTTGTATGTTATTCATACTTCCTCTGCTGGGTGTTTTTGTTGTGCCTTTCTGATATCTTTTTTGATGTTCAGGAAGGCGTGCTGGAAAATTCAAACCCAAGCCTAGGCTACAAACTAGTGTACTCACCTCACCACCTGCTGTGGTTGGAGAGGGTTCAATTCCTGACTTACCAGCCGGTCCTGTTCCCAGTTGCTCACCTGTGGATTCCGGTTCTTTTATTCCTCCAGATCCTTCTACCTCTGAATGTCAATTGAATGAGGGACCACTAAATCTTGCAGTAGCTTCCAACTCGGGTGTTGATCCTGCCATGCCTAGAGAAGTGGTAAATTTTTTTCTTCCACAACTTCTTTATCTAATCTTGGACATTGATGGAACACATTTTTGAAGTTTCATTATGTGATGCTATCCTGCTTTTGTTCCTCTATTGGTTCTCAGAGTCCTGATATCATTGAAAGGAACACCTCTCCAGCATCCAATTCTTCTCGAAAGTCCAAGCGGTCTTCCACTAGAGATAAGGTTAACGGAAATGGAAAAGCAAGAAAACAATCGAAAGAGCAGGTGACCAATCTGCAGATTGTTGATGATCTTGAGGATGGGACTTGTAATGAAGATGGCCCTGCTGTCGAACTCCCCCATAGTTGTGCTATCAATGAGGTTAAAGACACAAACAATGGTGATGAAAATGATGACGACAAACATAATGTGGAACACGTATCTGAAAAGAGGAGAACTTCTAAGAAGAGGGCAAAGAAACCTGCAAATGAAAGTGAAAAACCTCCTCAAAAAAGTAAGAGAGCTAAAAAAGGTCAAAAGCACGAGGAAGTCATTGAAGCATCAGATATTCCAGAAAAAGAACAGAAGAAGAAATTTCCTCATTCAACTCGTAGAAAGAGAAGACTTGGTTGTTACAACTTCTAGACTTCAAAGCCTTATCTTTCTAACTGTTATCTATTTTCCACTAAAATATCTGTTCTCTCTTCCAGTGGACGAGTCTTTACTAAATATGCCAGAGGATGAAATCGACTTTGCAAGGGTGGCCTTGAAGGATCTCATTCTACTTGCTGATTATAAGGAGCGGTTAGCGGTACGAGTTCTGTTTTTGTATAAAAGTTACAATACTTCCCCTGATCCTGCAAAGATTTTGAACGGAAGGTCCTTTACCTTACCTAAATCTGCTATGTTATGCAGAAGAAAGAGGCGAAAGCTTTAGGAGTACCTTTGACCGATCAAGGGTGATTGAATTTTTCATTTTCGTAATTGTTTTCAATATTGTATACAGTCCATTGATTTATAGTTTCGGTTAAACTATATTTGTGCAGTACTCAAAAGACATTTGATGAGGAAAATGCTGGTGATGAAGAAAGCTACATTGCTTCAGAACAAGACCAAGGTTTTACGGATGATCAAGTGAGTGGCAGTGCCAAATCAACTTCCTACTTCAATTACCAGACTCACATGAACAAAAACCCCAGAGTAAGGTGGTCAAAACAAGACACAGAGTTGTTTTACGGGGTACGTGCTTGAAGTATTTCTTATCTTTGTTGCTTCTATTAGAAACCAACTAATCCAGCAACAAATTATAAAATGAAAAAAAGATAAAAATGTTTTCCTTCTTTCTTGTGCTTGTGTCTGTGTGGTTACAATTTTGTTTTGGTTTAGTACTACAAAAATTGTGATTGGGCCTTCGTTGGCATGTTGGTTGGGAGGATGTGCCTTGGGATAGGTTTTGTTAAGTTATTATTAATCTCGTTTTAGGTATTATGAAGAGACATAGGTTAGGCTCGCATGATACTTTGACCACTTTCTACAATGAGTCTAATTTGAATTTTCAACATGATGTTTGGTAAAACGTGTTTCAGGCCATTCGGCAATTTGGACCTGATTTTTCGTTGATAGAACAACTTTTTCCTGGAAGAAATCGTCATCAGATCAAGCTAAAATTCAAAAATGAAGAGCGTCGATCTCCATTCAAACTTTCTGATGCTTTAGCAAGTCGTGCCAATGGTGAAGTTCCTTTTTAGTTATCTTTTCATCAAATGTTTGCTTACAGAATACAGTAGTAATATCATAAACTGTTTTGCAGATCATTCCTATTTTGAGAAGGTGATTGAGCAGTTGCGGCAAGTTTCTGGTGCAGATCTAGAGTCTAATGGAGATGTGTCCAATGATTTAACTCGTGAAGAAGAAGAGTCCACTCCCGGAACTAATGTACGCTTTCTTTTCTTCATTTTGTTGATCTTAGGAATTAGGATAATACTTTGTGATGATGCTACGTTGATATGATGGTAAGCAAAGATCTTTGCTGAACATGTTGAGGATGTGTCCCACCTAAGGAGTTTAAATCAATGTGTAAGAATGACTCTATGCATTTCAGAGGTTTTCCCAGTGCAATGTTTAATCCTCCCCCGTAGATAATGACTTAATCTCTTCATGTCTTTCACACCACATCTTATGTTTTCCTTTCTAATCTCAACCATGCTCCATTTATGTTTCTTTCACACCAGAGTTTATATCTTCATGTGCTTGCAGGAGGAAGTTGAAAAAACCGAGCCGGATAAGGATGTAGCCGTCGGAGATCAGGAAGTTGATGTTACTGATGACCACAATAGTTTAAAGTCTGATGAAATGGATGATGATAATGAATTATTGAGTTCCTATCAAAGTGCATTTTAGGAATCTGAATCTGAACCCAAGTAAAAGTATAGATTTTCTTTAAAATGTTTAGAGAATCACAGGAACTTGCAAGTCCTCATCAGTATGAACAATTGTTTCCTATAAGAAGCCTGAAGGGTGAAGTTCCTTTGTTGATATCTTTTAGTCAAATGCTTCACTGATTCATGCTTGCTGAAGGACCTTTCATGGCTTCTAGAGCCATTAATAACACCATTTCCAGTTAAAAAGAAATAATAACATTTTGAAGAACTTTAATTAGGGTATAAATGATCAAATCGTTTGATGAATTGTTCGTGAATCATTTATTTGTCAAGTTAAATAAATTGATAAAAATAAATTTTTATGTTTATTTAATAAACAAGCAAATGTTAGATTTGTTTATAGATTTGTTTATAGATTCACTAATAAATTCATTAAAATGACGAAAATGTTTGTGGATGTATTTGAATACTATCTTTTGTTGTCGTTAAAAATTTTATATAAGTTAATGTTGAAATATAAGTTTTGTTTTGTTTTATTTATTTATTCTTAATTTAGTTAAGATTTATGAACATATAAACAAATGTACTCGTGAACGAATAAATAAAAACATTCTTAAGTATTAAAACAAACATATTCACGAATATTTAAACGAACACGTTCATGAATATTTACAAATATATACGAATATCTTTAAAAATGAGCAAACAAATATAAATATAATTTTATTCATTAAGTTTAATTTATTTACACCCTTCTGCTTTAATGTGCTGACTTCTTAACCCAACCTTTTACTCAAAATTGGCTTTAGATTTTTGAACAAATTTCAGTAAAATTCAAAATAGGGGAATTAAGATATACTAAAATGAGATGAATTTACATAACGTAAATTATTTATAATTTATATAATTTTTTATTAAATGATAATGATTTAAATTGTAATATAGAATAAAACTTATACAAATTCTTAAAAATCTAATATTTTTTAAAATAATATAAATTCTTATTGGTCTGTACAATTTTTATAAAAATAATTTTATTTTAATCCCGCTTCAACCTAAAATTTCTAAAAAATAATGAAATCTGTATGAAAATATGATTGTGATTTAAAGGCGAAACCCCCACAGCCATTTCCCTCTCTTATCTCCCTCAAAAGTCAAAGCCCCATTTCCCCCCGAAGCTAATGGAAGAATCGGCAGACCCGGTTTCCGTTTCTTCGTCCTTAGATGTTCGTTGGGAGGATCAAGATTCCTTTTCACAGCCTTCCTCAGACACTTACTTGCTCGGATTTGTCATTGCAAACATAGTAGGCCTTCAGTATTACAGAGGCAAAATCAGTGGCCGAGAGATGGTGGGTCTCGTGAGAGAGCCTCTTAACCCTTTCGACGCCAACGCCATCAAAGTTTTCAACACTAGAACTCTTCAAGTCGGTCATATCGAGCGTACCGTGGCCGCGGTACTCGCGCCTTTGATTGATTCTCACTTGATTGTCGTCGAAGGTATCGTGCCTAATTCTCGTAGTGCTAGTAATAGGTTTAGAATCCCATGTCAAATTCACATTTTCACAAGATTAGAAGCCTTTACTTCTGTTAAGTCCGCAATTTCAAGAGGCGGGTTGAACTTAATTGCCCACTCTGATGTGTCTTTCACGTTGTCGGAGGCCGCCGTGGTTAAGGGAAACAGGGATGGAGGAGAGTCCCGGAGTTTGGATAAGGTTTTCAAGTTGGTTGAAAAGAATGTTAGCAAGAAGGCGGCAATGGAACCTGTGGAGCCTCCGAATGAGGTTATTATATCTCACCTTTTATTGCACCAGAAGGAAGGTCTAGGATGGTTACTCCATAAGGAAAATTCGAACGAGTTGCCTCCCTTCTGGGAGGAGAAAAGTGGAGAATTTGTAAACGTGCTGACAAATTATCAGACTGATAAACGTCCTGAGCCTTTGCGAGGAGGGATTTTTGCTGATGATATGGGATTAGGCAAGACTCTAACTTTGCTTTCTTTGATTTCATTCGATAAATTTGGTAGCTTTGTTCCAAATTCTGGTGATGTTGGTGTAGAAGAGAACTTTGAGGAGAATCTTAAGAAGGGAAAGAGGGGTAGAGTTAGTAGACAAGGTGCTGGGACACGGAAAAAGCAAAAAGTAAAGGGTAAATCTGTGGGTGTAGCTGATGAGCGTGTAAGTGCTTCAGGCCGAAGAACCACACTTGTGGTGTGCCCCCCTTCTGTGTTTTCATCATGGATAACACAACTAGAAGAACACACTAGTCCGGGAAAATTGAAAGTGTATATGTACTACGGAGGAGAGAGAACTAAAGAAGTTGATGAGCTTAAAAATTACGATATTGTGTTGACAACTTATAGTACTCTGGCTACTGAAGAATCTTGGTTAGACTCCCCTATGAAGAAGATGGAGTGGTGGCGAGTCATATTAGATGAGGCACATGTGATTAAGAATGCAAATGCTCAACAGAGTAAAGCTGTCACTAATTTGAAGGCCACTTGTAGATGGGTTGTTACAGGAACACCCATCCAGAATGGATCCTTTGACTTGTTTTCTTTAATGATGTTTTTGCGGTTTGAACCTTTTTCTATTAAAAACTATTGGAGAAGTTTGGTTCAACGACCCCTTGCTCAGGGTAATAAGAACGGCCTCTCTCGTCTCCAGGTAATCATATTTCTAGTAATTCTTCGTAAATAGTTGATAGTCTTACCAAGACCTTGAAGAATAGCTTGTTTATGGCAATTTGATCTTATACAAGATTCTGCGTATCTGACTTATCACTGTTTTTCTTTTGGTATAGATATTTTTGTTTGTTGACTTGGTTAGCATGCATGCCTGACCCTGCTTGTATTTGTTTTTCTTTTATATTAAAGCAATTTATTTTTATTAACTTCATACCCTTTGGTGTTACTTGTTTGAGGGAGCTTACTATTGGTGGTTTTCTTCTTTTTCCTGGTTTTATCACCTGGACATAACTAAATTATTAGTTTTTTGGAAATCAATTTTCTTTTCTTTATATACTGATCATAGAAAGAATGCTCTGTTGGGAAAAATAACTATATTAGGTAGCAATTGTTGCTTCGATTGTTTCATTTTTCTAGGTAGCAATTGCAAGCATCATTTAATACTTGAATGATGTATTTTTAAAACAGATGGTTTTGTAAACCTGATAGCACTTTTTATGCTTCAAACATAAACTATTTCCATCATTAAAATGTTTCAATGGCATAAGGCCTTTGCTAGTAAAATAGCGCATACACATTTAGGGCATCTGATTATATTTGTTAGCCGAGCAAAATTATTTGATTGATCAAAAGGGGATTGCCTCCTAAGCTTGAAATTGATGTTTGTTTCATGAAACTTAATTTCTCAATAATTTTTACACTGCTTATAAATATATTACTTACTTTTAGCAGCTTTAATCAAGTTGTGATAACTCAATTAATTAAAAGTTGGGACCTTTCCCTGAAAGTGAAACTTGGTACACTTGAAATGGATTCAAATAAGTTGCCATACATAATTAGGGGTTAGGGCAGATATTAATTGAAATATATAATTATTTGATATCCATATTATATTCATATAGAAGTATGTAAAAGGTATTAAGAAATTAACTGGCATCATGTTTGGGAATACTAAAAATGTTATTTTATAGTCTTCAGTTGAACATGATAGTTGGCCAGTAGAGCAGAAGTCTTCACTTAGACCTCTATGTAGGACAGGCTCCTTAGTTTCTGTTCTCCAATATGCACATTGATTTTCTTACAAATTAAAAATTTTCAGGTTCTAATGGCCAGCATCTCCTTGCGGAGAACAAAGGGAAATAACTTGGTTGGATTGCCACCTAAAACATTACAAACATGTTATGTTGAGCTCTCTGTTGAAGAACGTGAACTTTATGACCAGATTGAAGGAAAGGCCAAAAGTGTCATTGAGGAGTTCATTTCCAATGGCAGCCTAGTGCGCAACTATTCAACTGTGCTTGGCATACTTTTACGACTGCGGCAGATTTGTACTAGTCTGGCTCTGTTACCTCCGGATCTCAGAGCCTTGTTCCCATCTAGCAGTATTGAAGGTATTGAAAATTATTAGAATTTATCTGACTCATTTACCATGTCATTTATTTAGGTTTCATTAATATTTATCCAGTACTTTACAAGATTGTTATATTTGGAGATTCAATTTATCTTCTTGCTCTAAAAGATTGGATATCTAGTCTAAGTACTAGGCCGAAGAATTTGTGGCTTCTATATGCTGAAATCCTTTGTGGGTTCTAAGCTACAAGCAGAATTTAGTTATTTGTATTCTCGGTTATTGCCACTATGAAAGACATGCCATATTTTTATGCGCAATCTTTAAGGAAATTTAAGAAAAATAGGTATTTTTTCTTGTAATTGAATCTTTTTATTAAGATTAGCCGTGTTCAGAATTCCACCTGTTGTCAGGGACTGTTTGAATTAGGTAGAATAAAGCAATATAGTTGGAAAAATGCTTGAATCTGTTAATTTTTATTGTAAAATTCTAATAAGTAGACATTTAGTAGAAAATTGAAGCTACAAATTAAGACAATCGAATATAAATATGCTAAACGGAGGGAATCTTCTCTATTTGCATTCGAATTTGTTGAGAAGAAATATATAGGGTAGCATATGATGCTAAGAACATTATGGTCTTGCACTTATGATAAAGGAAACCCAGGCAGCTAAGGTGGAACAACTATGCTCGTGTTCTCATGTATTTGACAGCCTATTTGAACCTGTATACCGAACTTAAGAAACTTTATGATTTGGAATCCAATGGGTTTGCTTGAGTTCTGCTAATTATGAGGTCAGCCAAGGTATCTATAGCCTCTTGATATCATATTTGTACCCATAATATCTCTGTTAACACATCTGCCCTGGGTCATTCTAGTATCACATTTCTAATGAATACTGCTGTTTCATTCTTCCAAATTGGACTTCAATTTTCTGGAAATGTTTCTGCTTCATGGTACAACTTGGAATATTTTTCTATCATGCTAATGATTGTTGTTATTAGTGCACTTATAACATGTATATCAATTCAAACAGATGTATCCAACAACCCGGAGTTGCTAAAAAAGATGGTTGTGATGCTACAAGATGGTGAGGATTTTGACTGTCCTATTTGCATCTCTCCTCCAACTGATGTAGTAATTACACGTTGTGCCCACATCTTTTGCCGATCCTGCATCCTTAAAACCCTACAGCATACGAAACCCTGCTGCCCTTTGTGTCGTCAACCTTTATCTCAGTCCGATCTCTTTTCAGCCCCTCCAGAATCTTCTGATGCTGATCACACTGAAACATCATCAAGGAATACCACATCCTCTAAAGTATCTGCTCTATTAAGCCTTCTTCAGGAGTCAAGAGCTCAAAAGCCAACTACAAAGTCGGTTATCTTCTCTCAATTCCGAACCATGTTGCTATTACTTGAAAAGCCTCTGACAGATGCTGGTTTTAAGATATTGCGGTTAGATGGATCAATGAATGCAAAAAAGAGAGCTCAAGTGATTGAAGAGTTTCAAGTTCCAGGATCAGATGGGCCGACAATCTTGCTGGCAAGTCTCAAGGCTTCAGGTGCAGGTATCAACCTTACTGCTGCATCAAGAGTTTACTTGATGGAGCCATGGTGGAATCCAGCTGTTGAGGAACAGGCTATGGATAGGGTTCATCGGATCGGGCAGAATGAGGATGTAAAGATTGTGAGGCTGATTGCTCGAAACAGCATTGAAGAGAGGGTATTGGAGTTGCAGGAGAGGAAGAAGAAGCTAGCAACAGAAGCTTTTGTAAAGAAGGGCCCAAAGAATCAGAAAGATGTCAGAATAGACGATATCCGCACTCTCATGTCCCTGTGAGTTTTCAGCATCTTGCTAAATTATCCAACCCCTTGCCTTGGGCTCTTTCGCATTTTTTGTTGTCAAAATAGGATTTCAGGACTTTCTTTCAAGTTTTATATAGGTCTTTAGAGGCTTACTATGGTACTTGCGTAATATTTTGCTGTAAATATCAGTTACCAAGTACTTTTAAGGAAAATCAGATGGTTTTTCTTCTACCTATCTCTAGGACCCTTTATGAATTTATTTTGCCTTGAATTCCTTGTGTGAAGAAAGCACTGCACAAAAGCATTTTATCTTAAATTTCCTTTCAATGGAGATAAACAATGACGTGTCCACATAAACATCACAACAGTAATAAAAGAAACAGAAGCCACTTTTGGCAAGCAAACATGGGAGAAGATACAACAGAACAAATAACAGTTATGTGGTGGTGACATCTTCCTTGGAAGATGGAACAACAGCCTCCTTGACCATTTCATCTTCAGTCTTGTTGTCATCTTTTACGGCTAGCATGACCAGAAGCGCCAACAATGGATAACTTATAGTGGTGAGTGACCAATTCACAACCAACTGTGACAGCAATGGAACCTTATGTGTATCAACTTGCCAGGCAACCGCCGCTCCGGCGCTTTGCACTCCCTTATAAAATCCACTGTATCTGGAACCCATCCACATATGAACATCAGTCAATTTATCCAAAAGAATGAAAGATTAAAGGGCAACATGGAGGAAGAAGAAAAGGGTATGGCATTACCTGCTAAGGGTCTGTGACTCATCAGCCAAAGCTCCTATGACCCAATAAACCATGCTTTGAAACATGGCATCCAACAATCCATAGCTGAAGTACAAAACGAAGGGACCAGCAAAATTAGAGTCCTTGAAATCCAACTTCTTAGGTGGATGATCATGTGAATAAGGGAGCTGATTTGCGAGACCCCCGCCCCAAATTGCGCTGCCAAGCAAAGCAACAACACCGATCCCGACGAAACCCCTCATCCTCCGACTCTGAAAACTAAAATCCAATATGTAACCGATCCCAACAGAGCCTAACATCTGAGCACCCCAATAGAACACATTGTTTAACCCTCTAGTCCTCAGATTGAAAAGAAGACCATTCACATTATTGAACTGATAGCTGTAGAAGAAATTGCTGGCCCAAGCAGCAGGGACAATAAGCAGCATTTTCCAATTAGCAAACAGTTTCAGAACCTCGGTCACCTCGGTGGAGACACTGGAGTACTTAACATTGGTACAACGTGTACCGTCATCGCGAACCACACGGTTGGGCGGCAAAATGGCGAAGGAAAGCAGAGTCCCTGCCATCATGAAACACATGAAGCCAATATACGTAGCATCATTCACGGAAGCCGCCTCAGTTCTATGGTAATTCAGAATGAAAGGAATAAGTCCACCAATAACTCCACCCATGTTGAAAATGCTCCAAAACAGGGATATGTACGTTCCCTTCCGATTCGCTGGAGGGTAAGCAGTCATAATAGCGCCTTCACCGGCCCAGAGCAGCCCAGCTCCGACGCCGAGCAAGGCACCTGCAGCGATTGAGAAACCCTGGTGATGGTGATGATTGTAGTAGAGGAAAGAGCCGGCGTAGAGGACGTAAGTACTGCAACCGGCGGCAAGGGTGAGATGGGGTCCGAGGATGTTGTAAATGCCACCCCCTAAGACCCCAAACACAGCAAAAGTCGTGTAAAGTGCGGTGTTGGCGTTGTTGGCGGCTGTGGGATCGACTTGGCCACCTCCTCCCATGCCTGAGAGGGCGTTGAACATTCCGGGGCAGCAGAAACACACCAGGCCTATCAGGGCGACTTGCACCAGTGGGGAGTTGTATCGGAATCTTGATTTTGTGGTGAATTGGGTGACTGATTCTTCATCTTTAACTCCATCTCCGATGCCCATTTACCCCCTTTGATCTATCAAAGGATCTAAACAACAATAAAATTTTTGGGATGAGATTCAGACTACCAAGTATGGACTGTTTTTATAGAGTCCTAATCCAATTGGCTTATTTCAAGGAAAGACTAAAAGTATGATAATTTTTAAATTAATTATTTTAATGAGAAAAAAAATCTTATTGAATTGATTTTTATTTTTAAATTAATTTAACTTTTATTTAAATTAAAATAATTTTTCCATAAATTTAATATATTAATCGATTAACATATATTAGAATATATATATTAGAATATATAAATATATAATAGTAATAGAATTAATTAAAACTAGAATTAATTAGAATTAATATTCTAATATCTAATATAAATTAAAAAATTATATAATATAAATTCAATAATAAAAAATCAATAATAAAAAATAAAAAATTAAATTCACTGCTACAAAATATTAACGATAAATATTTTAAAATAATTTAATAGTATAACATGTTAATAAAAATAATTTTATATTTTAAAACTAAAATAATTATTTATATAATATTATTATAACAACATGTATTATCACGTACATTTATTGTTTATTATTAATTAATTAACATTTTTATCGGTAAATAAACTATTTTATTTAAAAATAAAATATTAAAAATTAAATTAATTAAAAGTATATATTTTTAATTTTATGTCATTCTTTAAATACATTTATAAATTTTTAATTTCATGTTTTTTGTTTTGTCTGAATTTTTTATTCCTTCCTATGTTGTCTCTCTCCAGTTGACTTGTCTAACAGGACACGCACGTGTTGCAGACATTTGGCATCTCAGACTTGGCGTTGGGTTCGGTTCGGTTCAGTTCAGTGGGAAGAAATATCTATAATACTTAATTCAATACCTAATTGGATTGAAAATAAGTTAATTTATATTATTTTATTTTATATTTAAATGAAAATTAATTAAGTAACGATAAATAATTTATTAGAATGACATATTTAATGAACAAAAATATTATTTTTAATTTATATGTTATTTTATAAAGTTAATATATTTATTTATATAATATTATTATTATAATGTATATTAAATTTATTAAAATAAAATATTAAGAATTAAATTACTTTTAAAAATTGAATTCTGAACCAGCCAAGCCATCTGCCGGCCTTTTCCTCCCAAATTTGCTCTTCCTCGGAAGTATTTAATTTTATTTCCAAAGCCAAGGAAAAAAAATGAGATATCAAGTCAACCATTGTGTATCCAATTCCATTATTCGAGTGATCAAAAATTATTATTTTAAAAATATGTGATTATAAATATATTTTTACTTGATAAAAAATTTGAGCATAATTTTATTGGTTTGTATTTAGAGGTGATAAACTGGTCATTTAGTTCGGATTTGATTCAGCTTATTTTAGTTTGGGTCATTTTAGTTCAGATTATAATTAATTTAAATTTGATTCGTATCGGTTCAGGTTTAGTTTAAATTTTCAGTTTTAGTTCGGATTAAAATTAATTTAAATTCGATTCGTATCTGTTCGGGTTTAGTTTAAATTTTCAGTTTTAGTTCGAATCTACGTTGATTTCGATTCAGGTATTGGGTTAAATCGATTGATTTTCGGTTGGGTTTTAATTCAGTTATTATTGATTCGATTATTCTGGGTCGATTGATTTTGGATTGGGTCAATATTGGGTTAACAAGATATCGATCTTTTTTCTGGTTATAAGACCGAGTTAGGTTTTTATACACTTATATATCACTTTATTGTTGGATTAAAATTCAATAATAGTGGACACATATGTATAATGTATATATTGCTATTATAAAATTTAACACGTAATTAAGTGACCAATTATGTTACACGTGTTATAGGTATTAAATTATCATGAAATTAAAAGTGTAGATACCATAATGTGTATTTTTAATTTGATGAGGGGCAGAGTTATAAATACTTCAGAGTTGGTTATTAAATCAACTATATAAAGGGGTTATGGTCCCCAAGAATTAGGTCAACTTGCATATCTTTTTTCCCCGTCTGAGAGTTGTGCCACAAGAGAAAACCTAACTTCTTGGAAGATCAAACCTTCTGGAAAAACTCTATCGATTAATTCAGGTACGCTTCCACATTCAGTTTATTTATTTTATTGTTCTTGATGATTTGACATATAGATCTTGGGTTTATATTCGTATTGAATATATTTTAATTCTAACAAGTGGTATCAGAGCACATAAGATCAAACTTTATAACAATTGTTTGTTCTTATAATTTTAGTATAGCTTCCTATACAGTTTAACTAATTCAAAATTAGTTACAATTATTAAAGGAGAAATAAACTTCAAATGAGATTATTTCTCATTGTGTTAAAGAGGAAGAAAAGTTGAAGCATTATAATTATAAAAATACTCAATTAGTTAGTGCTCTTTGGTTAGTGTCTCTAAGAATAAGGGCAATAAAAAATATATATTATAATAAAGTTGCTAAGGGTTCTGCTCCAAAGGAATAACAATAAGGTATAAAGTGTTGATTCCTTGGTATAAGCTAGGAGGATACATGTAAAAAAATTAAACTTCAAAAGTAAGCAATTATTTAGGCTATTTTGAGTGATCCATAGACCGTAAATTTTATGATCCCACAATTAAGATTATTTTAATGAGAGATTTATAACATTTTTTGGATGTTGAGTTTGGAGGGAGAATAAGGTTAGATACATTGTTGTTAAGAAGGAATTGAAAATTAATTTAATTCCTACTATCACTTTTCACGATGTTTAGGTTTTTACACCTATCATTAATAAAAAGTGAATCAAGTACATCAGCAAAACAATGTTGAACAACTCTCGTTCAAGATAAGGTAATTATTTTTTTAGAACAACAAACTCAACAACCTAAAAAACAACCTAAAAAATGTGTCTTTAAAGATATCCATGAGAAGAAAGAGAAATACTATTGAGGATTATTACTTAGTATTTCATCAAGAAAATAAAGATAATAATGGAATGATAAAAGACAACCTGATCAGTTTCTTTTATCAAACCATAAATATTTTAACTCTCAAAAGTGGATTGATGTTATTCAAAAGAGTATAATTTTATACAAGACAATAAAGTTTAAGAACTTGTCGCATTACCTTAAGGTACAAACCAATTGGTTGTAAATTAATATTTAAAATCAAGAGGGGTGTAAATGATAATGTGGACAAGTATAAGGCATGTCTTGTATCTAAAGGATATACTCTAAAAGAATACATTGATTTTGTGAAGACTCTCTCTCAAGTTATATTGAAAGACTTTTTCAAAATAATTTGACACTTATTGCTTTTAATCTTGAGTTACATAAGATGAATGTTAAGCTTGTATTTTTCAATGGCAACATTGAATAAATTAATTATATGGTACAATCATTGATTTGTGTCTAATGATACAAAATTAATGAATGTAACTTAAAGAAATCCATCTATGAGATTAAGTTTGACTCTCATTAATAAAATTATAAATTTTATATTGATTATCTCATTTGGTTTTGAGATAAATTTAGTTAAAAATTGTATGTATTACAAGTTCAGTGGGAGTAAATCAAGTGACACTCATATTACTAAAGAAGATTTTTTTTTTCAGTGCCCTACAAGTAACCTTGAAATTTATAAAATATAAAAGATTCTATAATTTATTGATAATCTAATTTATGCTTAAGTATGTATGCATTTGGATATTGCGTACATTATTAGAATGTTAGACAGATATTTAAGTAAATCTAATATGAATTGTTGGATAGCAGCAAATAGAGTTATGAAATGATTTTAGAGAACAAAATTTATATACTCATATATCGAAGTTCTGGTAAGTTAGAGATCATCAAGTTTACAAGCTTCGATTCTACTAGAATATTGATGTAAAAGACTCTGTCACATGAGATGCTAATTATAGATTGAATAGAAAGACCACTTCAGTTATTTTGTGACAATAAATATGCATCATTTATTCTATAAACAATAGGAACACTTTAAAATTTTAGTTCCTAGTTGTTAAAGAAAATTCAAAGTGTTTGTGTGTCTATAGAGCATATTGATACAAACTCTATAATTGCGCGCTTATTGAGAAACTATCACCCTAGGTCTTTCATGAGCACACTACTCATATGGGTGTAATATTATTTAAGTATATTCAGTTTTAGTGGGAGTTTGTAATTTTGATAAATGCTCATTCGTTTTAGATACAATTTCGGTTACTTTAGTTTAAGGTTAATTTCTGCAGAAATAAAGTTATTTTGGCTTATGCACACTCTGAATTCAGTAAAGTTTGATCTCACTAAAGTTTAGGAGGACCAGTTGGAAATAGGCATGTTCGGTTCACATTTACATGTAATTTTCATGCTACGCATCCATGATTGATCTATGTCATTTGACTATGTTTTTATACGTGACCATTGATGGGTCCAGTCATGATTGATATGATGAAGACCGCTTTGATCCTATATGAATATAATTGATGGACGAGATTGTTTTAGAATACTTATTATATGATAGCAAATTTTTGAGCTCACAAGGTTATACATTTGTCAAAAACATATGTTGCCCAAGTGGGAGATTGTTGGATTAAAATTCAATAATAGTGGACACATATGTATAATGTATATATTGTTATTATAAAATTTAACACGTAATTAAGTGACCAATTATGTTACACGTGTTATAGGTATTAAATTATCATGAAATTAAAAGTGTAGATACCATAATGTGTATTTGTAATTTGATGAGGGGCAGAGTTATAAATACTTCAGAGTTGGTTATTAAATCAACTATATAAAGAGGTTATGGTCCCCAAGAATTAGGTCAACTTGCATATCTCTTTTCCCCGTCTGAGAGTTGTGCCACAAGAGAAAACCTAACTTCTTGGAAGATCAAACCTTCTGGAAAAACTCTATCGATTAATTCAGGTACGCTTCCGCATTCAGTTTATTTATTTTATTGTTCTTGATGATTTGACATATAGATCTTGGGTTTATATTCGTATTGAATATATTTTAATTCTAACATTTATATAATATGTATATTTGGTTTTTGGTGAATTGTATAACAATTTACATCATATTTTTCTTTCTTTATTTTAATATATATTTTTTATTTCGTATTATTTTCTGTTCAGATCCATTTGATTCGGTTATAAATCGGTTCAAATCCATCTTAGATTCATTTAGAATTTAGATCGATTTTGGTTTGATCAGTTCCGATTTCGAATAAAAAATTTATGTCATCACACTCGAATTAATTTCAAGTTTTTTTTTTTCGATTTTGGTTCAAATTTATCAGGTCTATCCGTAATTATTAATAGCATCATCTTAACTCTTGTTTTTTACTTGAATTCTTTTGCTTTCACCTCTTGGTGCCGGCTCTAGATTGAAAACCAATAACAAAGATTCATCAGCATAGAAGAATACAATCCTGGTTGGTTCAACCATTTTACCTAAACTCCACCATCAGATTATGCACATAATCGACAGCCTCCAGGTGGCGCGTGAGAGGTCTTACATTGGCATGACGGTGACGATCAACTTCAGTTCTACAGTCCTAACACCAGGGAACACGCCGATAAACTTTATTTTACGATTCGGCTTCCAGACTCAATTTAAACGATCTAAACTTTTTTCTTCCTTAACCTGATAAATGGAGATGACTAGAATGATTTGACGAATACCGTTAGACTTGTCTCGACAAAACTTCTCGATAATTTTAACAGCATCATCAACGACGAGATCAATAATAAAAATTTCTTTCAAAAAAATTCTTTTTAAAACTATTTTTTTATTTTTTTTCTTTATCATCACATCATCGACACCTCATTCTCTTTTTCGAGAAATTATATTATAAATCTTTTTCGTCACGTCATCTATTTTTTTAGTTAATAAGATTCATTCATCTCATATCTTTTTTAGGAATGGAACGAAATCCGAACCCGAGGGTTCTGATCTAACCCGGTCCGATCGGATCAGATTTTTTAGTGAAAAATTTGGATTCAGGTCGGGTTTTTTTCAAGGATAATTTCGGGTCGGGTCAAGTTTAGGGTGAAAAAATCTGACTCAACCCGAGACTAGTAGTGTAATTTTCCCATATATATTTTAGAGATATTTGCAATAATAACCCATATTTATATATATTTTATACAATTAGATCATTAAAATTAATTTTTTTATAATTAGGTCACTAAAATTAAATATTTTTACAATTATATCCCTAAATTTTATTTTTTTACTGTTTAGTCCCTAAAATTTTAATTTTTTTTAATGATTCGGGTCAGGTCGGGTCAAATTTTTTTCACCCTAAAACCGGGTCGGGTCGGATGGCGAGTAGAGGGTATGATTTTTCGGGTCGGGTGCGGGTGGGCCAAAAATCCGACCCGACCCGTTCCCATCCCTAATCTTTTTAAGGTGAATAAATACTTTTTATTAGGTGAGTGATAACTATGAAGTAGTTATTTAAAGGGTAAACTACCCCAGTGACCATCTAACTAATTGGGGATACCTATTTTGGTCACCAAAATAAAGAACTCGTCAATCAGGCCACTCAACTTTGAAACCCTACCTATTTGAGCCATCACCGTTAAAATTTATGTAACACCCGACCCGAATGTCACAATGGGCCTCCGGCCCAAAATCCATATTTCAAAATTTCTTTTAAAAGCCCAATAAATAAAAATCATGTAAGTCCAAAACCAAGTTCATAATCCAATTAAATGAAAACAAGCCCAAAATAATTCAAAGTAAATCGGAGCTCCAAATATATTACAGACTGTTTTAAAACATTCGACCCAAATAAAATAACAGAGTTATAATACATATAGGGTTCAACATAGTACTAAGCCCACTACATCTAATAACTGTACTCTGACAACACGGTCGATGCTGAAAGTCCAAACCTTGATGGTGCTCCACCAATCCCGCTCCACCTAACCTACGCACGAAAACAGATTTCGAACGCTGAACCACACAAGCTCAGTGGATACGCCAAACTCGGCCAACATCATGCATATCAAAGCAGTAAAGCATGACATATAAATCACATGCATGATATGAAAGTCTAGCATGCTTGCGTAACACATGGCATAAATGAGTGTATACTATCGCACACAGCATATACAGTCATATAAGTCAACACACAAGAGCGAGGCCCGCGTCCACACAGCATCGGGATCCTACACTCAGGATTGAGGCCGCCCTCAAATCCTATACCCAGAATGTTACATCGGACATCTTCGAACGAGGCCGCCCAACGTTCGGAAAGGGTGGAGGCCGCCCAACCAACCCTATACTCGGAATGTCACATCGAACATCTTCGAGTGAGGCCGTCCAACACTCGGAATAAAAGTCTTCAATCATCACCCGACATGTTACATCGGATGGCCTTCGACGTGTTGTAACACTTATGGATATCCGGATTCCAACACACAAGAACTCGATCATACAAACGATCCACCTAGGATCTCACACAACAAGACGTATAAATTCTTATCATACTTAGGTCTTTCGGGGTTATGATTATCAATCTCAATTCAATGATTCATTCTATAGCTTTTAGATTAGAGTATTTACTTATTAAGGTCACCGAAGCCTTAAATTCTACCCAACTTAGCCAAAACACACAGGGGTATCGATACCCTTAAGTAGGATATCGAAACACCCTATATCGATACCCACCCAAAGAGGGTATCGAAACAAAGGTATCGAAACAAGTATCGATACCGTTGACTAACTCCAAAAGTCAACAAAAAAGGGAGGACCCGTTTCGATACAGGTATCGATACAAAAAGTTTCTAGAACCCACGGTATCGAAACAAGGTTCGATACCCCTGAACAACAAGCCAAAATACACTCACTGGTATCGATACCGGTAGCCCGAGTATCGATACCCCCTGCACTAAGGACGGTTCTGTACTTAGAAATTCTAGATTTTCAACCCCAAACTCAACCTAATCGATCCTAAAGTGTTCTTACTCAATATTAATGATGTTTAAAGTGTTTTAACACCAATTTCCAACCCTTAATCATATTATCACGGATTTTACCATTAAAGACCCATTTTCAAGCAACCAGCAAAACATCATTCATGCATGATTATCTCTACATGTTATGCACTCTACTATGAATGGATGATGAAGGAGGAGTTGGGAGTACCAACCTTAGCACAAGAAACAGCTCAAAACGTCCACTCTCCCTATCCTCAAGCTTTCTTCTTCCCAAGACTTGTTGAAGGTTCTCCAACTTCCTTCTCTACAAGAGATGTGAAACCAAGCATTAGACAACCCTTTTGAAGATTCTCAGAACCACAAAACTTAAGGAAGCTGAGATTTAAGCCCTTAAACTTCTTTCCCGTTTTTCTGTCAAACCCCTACTCAAAAACCTTCTTCCTCACCAACTAACACAGTTCTTACCTCTTTGGATAGATCCTTAGCATCCCTAAAACTTACCCTTCATAAATAAAACGAGATTCCACCATTAAACCCTCAAAAACCTTACCTTTGATGGTTGTTGCAATGACAAAAGGTGAAGAAAATGGGGATGTAGAGGATGATCTCATACCCTCTGCAAAAATGCAGAAAATAAAGTCCCTAACCCCCATCTTCATCCTTTAGTCATTTACCAAAAAGCCCCCAAGGCCACAACCACTAAACTCTACCAAGCCCAACAACACTCAAGGCCCAACAAGCCTATGGCCCAACAAGACCCAAAACACAAAAACCCGAGCCTAAACCCGAGGCCCAACATAATGGGTTAACCCGACATACTAAACCGAGAGTTCGGGTCATTACAATTTAACAAAAAAAGTTAACGGTGATGACGTGGCTGTTAACTGTGATGACGCGATTGTTAATTAAAATATGTAAAATTATACATCTAATCCCTTTAATTTATTTATTATTTTAATTTAATCCTAATTTAAATCTGCTAATTATAATCTGACGTGTTATCATCGGATTGGATAATTAGTTTTATTTATTAATTTATTTTAATTTATTATTTAATATATTTTTCTCCCTAATCAGGTGGTGACACATGTCACCATCCGGTTGGTAAGAAAAAAGAAATAAAAAAAAATTGAGCTTGGGGGATTTGATCCGATAGATAGCTTGGAAAGCATATATGCTAAGCATTGGACCAAACTCTCATTTATGAAGTATTATTGTAGCATAATATATTTAATGTAAACTATCAGTGATCACCCAATTAATTGGGTTCGAATACAATATACGAATATTTTTGGACGAAAACATGGACCCAAGGTTGTACACATAGATGAATACAATTTTAAAGGATTCGAGTACAATTTTAATAAAAAATAAAAATATACTTGATATTAAATATACAAATAAAAATATACGAATAAAAATATTTGAATACTTATAAATATTTATTATTCATATATTTATTATAAGAATATTTTTATTTGAATTTATTATCCGAATATTTTTATTCGTATATTTTTTATTTGAATATTTATGATTTTTATTCGAATATTTTTATTTATATATTTAATATCAACTATGTTTTTATTTTTTATTAAAATTATATTTGAACCCTTTAAAATTGTATTCATCTATGTGTACAGCCCTGAATTCATATTTTCGTTCAAAAATATTAGTCTATTGTATTCGAACCCAATTAATTGGGTGATCACTGGGTAGTTTACCTTAAATATATTATGCTATAATAATACTATATAAAGGAGAGCTTGGCCCAGTGGTTAACATGCATGCTTTCTATGCTATTTACCTGCGTACAAATCTCTCAAATCTATCTTTTATTTCTTCTTTTCTTTCTTACCAATCATGTGTTATCACCGGATTGGATGATTAATTTTATTTATTAATTTAAAATTAGGATTAAATTAAAATAATAAATAAATTATAGGGATTAAATGTGTAATTTTACATATTCTAATTAATAGTCACGTCATCACCGTTAATTTTTTCTGTTAAATTTTAACGGCGGTGGCTCAAATAGGTAGGGTTTCAAAGTTGGGTAGCCTGATTGACGAGTTCTTTAATTGGGTGGCCAAAATAGGTATCCCCAATTAGTTGGGTGATCACTAGGTAATTTACCCTTATTTAAAGGATGAATGAACCTGATTACATGAAACAAAATGACATAACGAACAAAATCCATTGTATAATTTTTTTCTTTCCTAATTTAAAATCTTCCTACACCAAGCTAGATAAACCACTTTAATAAATACTATTTTTTTCTTATCCCTAAATCCAAATTTAAATATTTTTGATTTGGACTGTAAGTAGTCAAGTATAAGATCCAAATCTATCAATTTTTTTTTTGATTTGGACTCCAAACATAAGGACATGATAATTGAACTTGAGACCCAACTTAAAAAATCCACGTTTGAATCGTTATAATTTTTATATTTTTATCGATAATAAATTTTAAATAATAAAGGAATTAAAAAGTTTAAATTAAAAAAATATTAAGGCATAAAGAAAATTTTAATCCTTAACGTTTAATTTTTTTTATCATTTTGACATTCATTATTTTAAGATAAATTTAGCCCTTAACATATGTTTTTTTGACTAGACTGTTAAAAATTTAACAATGGTAACATATGATAATATATTTTAAATGACATGACATCTAAGATATCAAATACATACACGTAGATTATAATTTTATTCTAAGATAAGATATAAAACAATTAAAATTCAAATAAAATATTAAAAATTAATTAAATCTAAAACAAAAGTATACTAAAAATTCTCAACCCTAAATACAATAGAATCAAAATTCTATCTAAAAAATATGAACACAATCTGAAAAGAAAGAATTTTGTAAAGATTGCTATCGATGAATCAAAGGTAAGGAATTTTGATTCTAATTAATTAGGTTTTTGTTATTTTAGTTTAGAATTTAGGTATTTTAGTGTTTAATCTAAATTAGGAGTTTAGGATTTTGATTTATAGTTTAAGATTTAAATTTAAAAATATTAAATTTAAGATTTTAGATTTTGAGTTTTAATTAAATAAAAAAACAAAATAATAAAAAACAGAGTAGTAAATTTATTTAAGGTTTAATAGCTAAAATATTTTAGATTTAATTAAGTTTTAATATTTTATTTGAATTTTAATTATTTTATATTTTATATTGAAATAAAATTATATTTCATATATATGTATTTGATAGGTTAGATGTTATATCATTTAAAATATATTATCAGATGTTCATTATATATCATTATTATTAAATTTTTAACATACGATCATAGTTAAAAAATAAGATATTTATTAAAAATACTTAGAATAAAAACAAAATTTATCCTTAATAAAAATCAAAATGAAAAAACTATAAATATTAAAGATTAAATCGATATTTATGCCAAATATCAACTTTGGAAGGTTTTAATGGTACAAAGAAATATTTATTTAGATATACTCTTATCCAAATATTTCATATCTTTGACACCCAAGATTCCTTAAATTATTTCAAATTTACCCCAATGGAAGGTTTTAATGGGTTTTAGGGTTTGAAAACCCGATTAGACGAACTCAAAAAAGGAAAGAGAAAACGCTATTAAAACACAGGGATTTGCTCGTCTCCCACAAACCGAAATTCAATGGAGGAGCCGCCGATTGAACCCCATCTGAGCTCCGAATTGGAATCACTGGCAATTCCCCCAATGGATCCGTTGTATCTCTCCTCAGATCTAGGGTTTCCTCTCGACGACAATGATGATTTCCAGCTTACCTTCGACGATTTCGACGAATTGTACTTCTCCGACGTGATCGTACCCGATTCTTCCGGAGTCACACCCCAATCTTATGTGGAAGGGTACCTGAATTCCTCCTCCCCAGAATTCGACAGTTGCTGCGGCCAGACTGGTGATTCTCACTCTCCTGTCTCTTCTTTAGGATCCGGAAATTGTGGTTCGGCCGTTTCCCCTGACACGAATGTTGTCTCGGCGGATTCTGGGACTTACGTTGATCAGAAGATTGATGTTGAAGAATTGGGTAAAGGGCGAGCCTCTAAAAGGAAGATAGATCATGAAGAAACTGATTCCAACAAGTATAGAAAATCATCGCTGCTGACTGTGAACAATTCTAACTCCTGTTCTGATAATAAGTCAAATGATCTGAACCAAGAGGAGGAGAAAAGGAGGGCAAGGCGTATGAGGAACAGAGAGAGTGCGCAGCTTTCAAGGCAACGGAAGAAGCATTACGTGGAAGAGCTGGAGGATAAGGTTAGGAAAATGCATTCCACGATTGCTGATTTGAATAATAGGGTAGCTTATTTTATGGCTGAGAATGCTACCTTAAAACAACAATTAAGTACTGGTGGTGGCGGCGGCGGCGGCGGTGCTGGAATGTGCCCCCCACAGCCAATGCCTATGCCAATGTATCCACCAACTGCATACCCTTGGATGCCATGTGGTCCACCGTATATGATGAAGCCTCCAGGGTCCCAGGTGCCATTAGTACCTATTCCTAGGCTGAAACCACAGCAGCAGTCAAAACCGACTTCCAAGGCTAAAAAGAATGAGAGCAAAACTAAGAAGGTTGCTAGTGTTAGTTTATTGGGAATGTTGTTTTTTATATTGTTGTTCAGTGGTTTGGTCCCAATTGTGAACCTAAGATATGATAATACACCTGCTGGGTCTGGTTTTGTTGGAGATGGGTTTTACAAGGTGCATGGTGGGAAAGTTTTGAGAGTTGATAGTCATTTAAATGGGTCTAATTATGGTAGGGATGCGGCATTTTCTTATGGGAACTTTGACGCAAGCAATAGAGTTAATCGTAGAGGCTCAGAGTCCAGTGTTGAGAAAAAAGAGAGTGTGGTGCAAAATGCCAGTGAGCCTCTCACTGCTTCCCTGTATGTACCGAGAAATGATAAGCTTGTGAAAATTGATGGCAATCTGATAATTCATTCCGTTCTGGCCAGTGATAAATCTGTGGCCTCTCATAAGGCTTCTGAAAGAAAGAACAAAGAGACAGGTTTGGCCATCCCTAAGAATTTCCCCAAGGCACTTGTTATTCCTGATGCCAGAGAGCATGGTGGAAAGCATTCACGTGAATACAGAAACCATGCAGAAAGGCATATGGCTCTCTCTTCAGGTTCTGCTGATACTTTGAAGGACCATTTCAAGGCAACTGCTGCCGATGGTAAGATGCAGCAGTGGTTCCGTGAAGGAGTGGCAGGTAATTTGCTTGCTCTTACATTTTCTTAGTATGTAAATTGGGTGTTTTTCTCGATGTCAATGTTCTAAATTTATATGTAGCTTCACTGCAATCACTAGTATGGATTGGTATCATTATATATCCATGGCACAAAAATTGTCTATACTATACTTTCTTGTGAATCTGACAGTTTGGGGTGTTGGGTAGAATTTTTTTTTTTTTTCTATTCGAATAGTCTTAGTTTAACTATTTAACATATTTTATGCTTAATTTAGTATTTAAATCATAGAAAGTAATCTTTAATTTATATTTCAATTGAATCTTTCAATTCATTTGGTTTGATTGATGATTACAACTTAGAAGTCTCACTGATTTTGTCCTTCAGTCTGGTTTATTGCTCTTTGGTTCTCACAACATGGATTTTAAAATTAGTTTACCATGTCATTTTGCTGGTGTTTAAAAGCCTATCATTATTCTTTTAGCTTTCTCGCCTTAAACTTGAAGTAAAATTAAATTGCACAGAGATGCAATGAATGGGGTATATTATTGGGCTACAACTCATGATTGTGTGAGCTGTAAGGTTCATCAAAATATTATATGTAGACCACACTTAATGATGCAATATTACTCTTCATCATTGTTAAAATATTGTAGGATTATAGCAAAATTAATAGTATGCTTAATACTCCCAACTCTCTACTCTTGGTGTATGCTTCACCTTCATGTGCTAATATGATTGTTTATTGTCCTTTCTTGTAGGACCAATGTTGAGTTCGGGCATGTGCACGGAAGTGTTCCAGTTTGACATCTCTGCTCCAGGAGCCATTGTTCCAGCTTCCTCAGTTACCAAGGATCCTACTGAACATCCTCAGAATGCTACTCAGCTTAACAAGGGAAGAAACAGAAGGATTCTACATGGTCATCCTGTACCTCTCTCTAGTTCTGATCTGAACCCAACCCAACAGCATGTTAGAAGAAATTCCGGAAAGCAGGATTTTCAAGGTAACAAAACTGCTACTTCAACGGTAGTTTCTGTGCTTATTGATCCAAGAGAGTCTGGTGATGGGGATATAGATGACATGATTGTACCGAAATCTCTTTCCCGGATCTTTGTTGTCGTTCTTTTAGACAGTGTCAAGTATGTTACGTATTCGTGCGGACTTCCACGATCGGGTCCCCATCTCGTGACCGCTTAAAGGGGTAAATGGAGAAGGATTGCAACAATGGCGTCTAGTTTATATATTTATACTCAAAACAACAGAGTAACTATTAGGTGTAGCAGGAAGTAACAACTTCAATAACGTTTTAACCTCCCTTTGTGTACTTTTGGATTTGTCTTCTAACATATCCTTAGCTTTTTTGGCCTTCCTGCACACTGGGCAACTATGGCAATATTTGCTATACTTTTCGTAATATGTTTGTAGCTAAACTTTTCTATCATAAGTATCAACAACAAATATAGAAAATAAAATGAAAATTGAAGTACAGGATGTGAATGGAGATGCCGGAGAGTGTTCATTCCTTAAACCGGGGGACAACCGGCTCTCCGACGGAGTGGTCGTGAAAGAAACTTCGAAGATCGAAGCCGAAGCTATGAGAAGTCAACAGTCTGTGCGGTCGATCATCTTGAGTCACCGTGCAGGTACATTTCACTGATAAGATGAAGACGTGAGTTTAAAACTTTAGATATGATATTATTATATTGGTAAAATATATTTCACTTCTAAAATGACAACGTAAGTTTAAATTTTAGATACAATATTATTGGAAGGGACTAAGGGTGTATAACGAATTGCTCAAACTCAATTCGGTAAAATTTAGTAAATATTTGATTTTGGTTGATTTAAACTCGACTCAAAACATTAACGAGTTAAATCGAACAAAGTTTAAGTCGGCTTAATAAATTCACGAATAACTCATTAATTTTTAATTTTTTTAATATTTATTTTAAAATTATTTCATTCAAAAAATAAATCTAAATAATAATTATTAATTTGATAATCCATGTTAATATTAAACATCATATAATATTATTAAAATTTGACTTTAGTTAAAAAAATAAATTTTTAATAAATTTAACAAGTAAAGAATGAAATTTAACAAATTTTATGAGCAATGAATCGAATATAATACAAATCATGATCGACTCACTCGATAAGTATCTTTAAAAAAAGACACTGTCGTACCCCAAAGATCATAAAATGAATACATATATTAACAAATCAAATAATAATAATAATAATAATAATAATGGTGGGGAAATGAATCCCGGCCGGATCTTAAGCCCCATGCATTAAAAATAACCTAAATGCAACTAATAAAGGATACAATGGAGTCAGTTGGCAAGAAAATAGGAGGGAAAATCAAAGTTAAAACACAAAGGATTAGGAAGTTTATATAAATATACAGAGGATGCATCGAATCAAGAATGAAAAAAAATTAAGAAACAAACAAAGAGGGGAGTGGCGGTGAGGTCTTCAGGAAATACTATTTTCCGGTGACTGTTTGCTTCTCTCCCGCTCCTTATGCTGTTTTCCCTCAACGCCTTAAGTAGTGTTTTGGGTATCTAATTCCATCTCGCTTCTGCATTTCATTGGGTTTAATGAGTTTAATCCATAACTTGTAGATTCTTTTTACCCAGAAATTGTTTATTTGCGCAGGCGTTGCGGTGATTTATGAGTGGAGGAGCGAGGGGGCTGATTTACAGGTATAATTTTATGTTTCGATGCTCTTTTTTACCCTCTTTGCGATTTTGATTGGTTTTTTCATTGAAACAAAAAATTTCAGGTTTGTTGGATTCAAGAAATATAAAGATTAATGTCAATCTGGTATCTATCGGTTGTATGCAAATGAATCGGACACCACATGAATTTGATTAGGGTAAGTGGATTGATACATTTTAATCCGATTGTTTTTATTATAACCAAGTGAATTTTTCAAGTTGGTATGTATTTAGTGTGAATGAGTTTAGATTAGATTTAAGTTTTAAATTGTTTCACATCCGACTAGATTGATGACATGATGACGTCTACGGTTTAAAGTTTAAGGTTTAAGAATGGGTGGAAATTGTTTTGAATGAAGTTTAGGCCGAACTGAACTGTGGTTATGAAGTTGCATGTGTTGTGGCAGGTAGCTTGTCCAAATGAAGCCTGGGTCATTGTTGGTTCTTGGATTCTATATAATCTGATCAAATATAAATTCCATGTTGAGATGTCAAGATCCATGCTTATATACTTGCAGAAAAAAACTTCGAATTTGCGGATACATGATGATCGGTCTCATAGGAAAGACTAATAATCCTTTCTGGGAGTAGCTAGCTCTGACGTTGGTATGATTGACTGCCGTGTACGAGTTTCTTCAGAATGGCAGTAGCCGTTGACCGACATCATGGATTCAAACCGTTCAGCCGATCTCAAAGATGCAGACTCCAATCCTTCACCCAGCTTGAATACAACATTCTTGAACATGACCACAAAGACCTTGCTCACTCTTTGAAACAAGTATTTGAAGTTGCAAATTTCCATCGTAGCTTTTCAACCCCTTGCCTTTCCTTTGCCACTAATGTGGGATGAAGAGTTTGACACCCATCATCCAAGGGTTGAGATTATTGGGGGCCAAAGAGCCCCGAGAATCGTTTCCCTTGTCGTTGAGGTGGCCGTGGCCATCACCTCCGGTGAAGTACCTGTACCTGTCTCCAACGGGCTCGGTGGTGCCTACTTCTTACATAACTGTAGTGGTGAAACTATAGCTGTCGCAAAGCCCATTGATGAAGAACCCTTAGGTTCCAATAACCCAAAAGGTTGTGCGGGATCGATGTTGGGACAACCAGGAACAAGACGCCCAATACCTGTAGGTGACACTGGCATTCGTGAGTCAGCAGCTTATCTCCTCGACCATGGTGGGTTCGCTGGTGTTCCTGTCACAGCTCTTGTGAAAATCTCTCATGTCAATGAAGCAACCGAGATCTCTGCTACACCTTATAAGATTGCCTCCCTACAAAATTTCGTCTCTCATGATTTTGATGCAGGGGAGTTGGGGCCTGCTGGTTTCTCAGTGGCTTCAGTTCATAGGATTGGGATTTTTGATTTAAGAATACTGAATCTTGACCGGCATGCAGGAAATATTCTTGTCAAGAAAAAGGACCAACGTGAAAATTATGCTGCTGGGGCAGCTGAGCTTGTGCCCATAGATCACGGTCTTTGCCTACCTGAGCGTCTTGATGATCCATACTTTGAATGGCTTCATTGGCCTCAAGCATTGGTTCCTTTTTCGAAGTCAGAAACCGAGTATATTCTGAATCTCGATCCAAATAAGGATGCAGAGCTTTTGCGGACAGAGCTTCCATTATTAAGGGAGTCCTCCATAAAAGTCATGATCCTTTGCACCGTTTTCTTGAAGCAAGCTGCTAGTGCCGGCCTTTGTCTTGCGGACATAGGTGCAATGATGACTCGGGAGTTTCGGGGCAATGAAGAAAAACCGAGTATGCTAGAGGTACTTTGCACAAAAGCTAAGACAAATGCATTTACTAATACTTTGGAAGTTGAAGATGATTTGGATAACAAATATGACAATGTTGAGGTTGACACTGAGATTTTTCCATTCGACAATGAAGTCGAAGATAGCATCGATGAGGTTGCAGATCTTCCCAAGCTCTTCCAACGTCCTTTGAAATTGTCTAAGCCCCCGAAAACTTCGAAACTTTTGTCTGCAAGATCGATGCCAGGATTGCGTGGTGCGGCTTCATTAAGCGGCGATTACAACAGCAATTTTAACACAGAATCCGCTGCAAAAAGTAATAGTAGCTACAATAACAGCATGAGTTTCACAGTGCAAAAGAACCACCATGAAAATGCAGATACTTATTTGGGGGATATGAGTGAAGCTGAATGGGAGATGTTCCTGGAGAGTTTTGGGAAGCTCTTGCCTCAAGCATTTGAGGACTCCAACAAACTAAAGTTGGGAACTTCTTGCAATTTCTGAACAATGTCCGAAAGGTAGTATGAAAGAGTATCCTACTAACTAATATGTACAAAATATTGTACATTAAATTAATATTTGCTCATATATACGAGCCATAGTGTAGCGATATACGTATATATTGTATTTGTACGTGTCAATACATATAGTTAATTAGGGTACCTACGGATTGTAAAATAAAGTGATTGGCAGACTGCCGTCCTTTAAACTTTAATCTACTTGTCTTGTTCTTTTCCTCTCCCTTTTGCATTCTACAAAATTTAATTTGTAAAGGGTTAATTTCCCTTAAACAATTGTGTTGCAATGCAAATGCAAAGCATGTTCTATTTACTTGCATTTTTTTATCTTATTTAATTAATTTTGCTCACTTATAAATGTTTGTGACCTTATTATATATACTATTATATGTATGTTTTTTCTTAATTAGGTTTAGAGATTTTTTAATAAGATGTAGGAGTAGGATAGTATTTTTTATTTTCATAAAAAATATTTGTACTTTTATAATTAGTTTAAGTATAAAAATAGAAAATTAGAGAGTGAGCAAGCACATTTAGTCGGTTAATCAAACTGTTTATTTTTATTTTTTTATATTCTCTTAGGTTATAAATTTTAGACTTATTAGCTTCGCTCTTTTTTTTTTTATTTCACTTAAAGTTTCACTTCTTCTCCTATCTAAGTAGGATTAAGATTAGAATTGAAATTTATCAAAAAAATTTAAAAAAGTTTTCGAATCTTGTATAAACATATGGTTGAAAGTTAAAAACCTAAGAATCTCTAAGTTTTTTATATTATTTGTTGTTACTCGAAATTTGTTGAGAAAAAAAACTTATTTGAATATCGATTTTATCTCTAATATAATCATGATAATTTTATTTATTTATTTATTTATCTTTACGGTCCTTTATTTTTTTCTGAATTTATATTTATATTAAGATTTAATAATATCACTAGTTTTAATCTATATTAAATTTATCTTTAATAAATTTAACTAATAATAAATCAAACAATAAATTTTTTATCAATTATAAATGAAAAATAACTTTTTTTAATAAACATAAATCAAATATAATTCAATTCATAATTAACTCTCCCGATTACCACTTTTAACCATGCAATTTTTATACATTTTCCTTATCTAATTAAATATGCAATTAACGCTAAAATGTAGGATGAGGTGGAGATGTCGCATTGGACGAAACAAGCGAGGAGAAAGGCATATACCAGAAAATGGAAGAAATTAGGGTTAGTGATTAGAGTAATAGATGAGTGATGATATAAAGAAGAACCGACTGTCAGTATTGAATTCTCATTTCACTCTGGGATCTTCCCTCATGGCTTCAGAGAAAGAAGCTGCGCTCAACGCTGCTCCCTCCGATTCTCCTACCATGTTAGTCATACCTTACTTTCCCCCTTCTAGTTCTTTTCCCATCATTTTCTTCGAATTATTCTTTAATCGTTTAATTATTTGATTTTCCTTAGATTTGACAAAATAATCAACAAGGAAATCCCGGCTACAGTGGTGTATGAAGATGATAAGGTGATGATCATTTTGATGCTTTTAATGTTAAGTATCGTGTTGGTCAATTACTGCTTGGTATCCTGGAAGGGTCTTTTAGAAATCATGTACAGTTTTCCTTATTGAAACTATTGTTTAATTAGATAAAAACCGCCATTTTTTCTTGTAATTCTTACATAGGTGATGCCTGCTGAAAGTCTGAATGTTTATATACTTTTCTTTTGTTTCTTGAAAGTCTGTCTTTTAACAATTCAAAGAACACTATGTTTTGCTTTCCCGTGTCTTAAAAAGGGAAGAAATGTAATGTGTCTCTGCACTTTTAAGGTGGAGAGATTATACCTTGGCCTTGTGCATTTTGAGAAGTAACCCATTTTTTCCCCTCAAGTAATGCATGTCAGAATTGTAGCATAGCACATTCTAAGTTAGGAGGAGAGGGTAGAGGTTTGTTTTGTTTGAGCTGTCTCTGGTGGATGAGAGTTCTTTGTTGGAATTTTGAGGGATGTCTAGTGCACATAAAGGGGAAGGATTCTAAAGAATCAACCATGGAGGTTTGGGGCCTATGCCTTGAATGTTTTCAGGGAATCAGAAGAGATGACAGTGCATTAGCTTTGAATTTCGCTTTCATTAGCAAAAAGCTTTTCACTATCGTTATTGGTGAAGATTTTACAACCAGCCTTTGGTCTTATTAGCCAAAGACTTTCAGTGTTTTTTATGGTGACCAGTCTTTTATCTTATGTCATGCATTCATCCATCAGTTGTAAGTTTGAATTACTAAGTCTCCTAGGGGAGGTCCATGTAAAATTCTCTTTTTTGTTTCTTCAGTTTGATATGTTTTTTTTCTTTTTCATCTAACTTTAAGTTTATTTATCATTCATTTGCTGACATCATGTTTATTTGCCTTTTTTTTGTAGGTCTTAGCTTTTAGGGACATAGCTCCCCAGGCTCCTACACACATCTTAATTATTCCAAAAAACAAGGATGGTCTAACTGGATTGTCGAAGGTACAGCTATTTTTTCTCTCACATCTGAGTAGTTAGCATTTATGTCGTCTTACAACAGTTATGGTTGTGTATTAGACTGGAAAAAATAGAGTATTATTAGTTTCTTACTAAATGATTTCGAGACTTGTCAATTCGATTTGCCCTTTGTGTTTCACTCATTTTCAATTCTGAGTTAGGAGGCGGAGTAAGAGAATGAATATTGGAGTGAAATTAAATGGAAATTGTATCAAGGAATTTTGGTGGTAAATAGAGTATTACGAGGCATAAGAGTCAGGGGATGAAAGAGAAGCTATGATGAAGACGTTAACACCTGATATTCAGGTATTGATAGGTCTAAGTCATTGAGCTTTGAATATATCATTGCAAAGAAAAATCCTTCTAAAACCTTGAAGCCATACTCCAGTATTTTTAGCATGTATATTCTTGGCACATTTTGGTGCCTTTCTCTGTAAGATGATAGGCAAAAAATTTTCTGATTGAAGTTTTATTATCTTTTTTCTCATTAGCTTTAACTTTGCTAGTAAGGAAGATGATAATATCAAACTAATTCTCAGTATTTGAGTATTTAACCGTAGACATGGGACCATAAGGAAAACATGCAATTTGGCCAACAAAATTAAAACAATATAGGTGGTCATGATTGTGTTTATTGAATGCGAAAACACAAGATTCGCTATAACTTAGGTGCAATCTACCACTAATCCACTATGCATAATTGTGATAGCTGCTTATTTTGAGATTTCTGAATAATGTTCTAGCCTTATTTTGACTAATAACAATTTCAGCAGCCTGTTATTTAAATGTCAACTTCAGACCATAAACCAAAGTAGAGGTTCTAAATTTTTCATCCAAGCTGCACCACTTTGCTTCTGTTACAGTACATGATTGTTTGATTAGCTGTTTCAGAAACTGTCTTGTACTGCCTGGAACATGCATCCAACCTATTGTTGAACAAGGAGTCCGGTTTTCCGAAACATATATTAATTACTATAATTGACAATTTGCAATCTTTATTTGATCCCTCTGTTATATTTTCTTTGAGGGTTTTGGGTTTGCCCTGTGATAAAAACTAGTTTGTTGCTTCCAAAATGTCAAACCATGAACATTTTCTGCCAGAACCTTTTTGGAGTGCCCTTGTTGTTCCTCGATCCATTCATGTTCTTATGGTTGTGAGTCTGTGTTTTAGGCTGAAGAGAGACACACTGAAATCCTTGGCCATCTTCTTAATACTGCAAAGCTTGTTGCAAAACAGGAAGGACTGGAAGATGGTTTCAGGATTGTGATCAATGATGGCCCTCAAGGATGTTTGTATTCTTTCCCTTGCTAATTTTATTTAATTAACATTTTTTCCATTTCAGTTTGGAGAGACGAGGGAATGTTTTATAGTTTTACTCCTATAATATGTTGTGTCGTGTTGCAGGTCAATCTGTGTATCACATTCATGTCCACCTCCTTGGAGGTCGTCAAATGAACTGGCCACCAGGGTAAACGAAGATTTCAATAGTCGACCACCATATTTCATGTTAGTGTGTTTCTATGGCCTGGTTTGATAACATAAAGATGAGATCGGACATGTTGGTCCCAAAATCGCTTTTCATCGAGCCTCTTGAACAGGAAAAAACTACTGAACCTTGTGTGAAATACTTTGTTTAATCATTTGCCTATTGATAGTAGACTGTCCAACAGTAGCTGCATTTTATTGGCGCTATAAATTATTGAATCACATGCTTTGTGTTGGTATTTTAGTAGGGTTGTTGTTCGTACAAATGGGTAAATTAGGCCAATGTGAGCGATGTTCACAAGAGTATCCAAAACACAATCCAGAAAACAATAGTAAAATGGCAAAGATTATGCTTACAGGGGGAATGAAAAGATCCCCAATTAGAGGTCTGTCTTTATCTTAAGCTGTTGGAGAATCCCCTTCTGGCCAATTCCAGAGCATTTAGGCATGCAAATGGTCATGGGGTGTGTATCTAAACTAGCTCGAGGTTTCAAAGTAAAAATCACCAGGATAGCTAGGTAAGTATAGAGGATATTCATATTTTGTTTAATACATTTTTTTAAACTTAAATTATATTTTTTTTTTCAATTTTGCCTCTTAATTTTTTTTAATTCGTTGTGTCACTTAAATTTTATGGAATTAGATTAAAATATCCCTAGTTAAGGAGCAATTTTAAAAAACTAATATAACTTTGGGAATAACATGATAACAACATAAAGTATAGAATGTAAAATAGAAAAAAAAAATAATTTAAAGGCTAAATTAAGAAAACAAATAAAAATTTTGTATTAAGCATTCGTATTTTAAAAATATTGTACCAATCATTTAAACATATTTAATATTCTATTTGAAAATTAAATATTATTATGCCTTAAATAACAGTATTAAGACTGATCTATTTCATGGTATACTCCTATTTTATTTTTGTTTGGAGTCGATGAGGGATCTTAAACAGACAGTGATGGGTACAGACAGCCACATCGTTGAAGCTTTGGTTGTCGGTTAAAGGCATTCCACGAATCCATTGCAATCAAATCCAGCAAAAGAAGATCAGAAAAATGCTCTTCTTATTTATATTTCATAAGCAAACGTGCACACATGATCTGTGATTCGTATATGAAAACTCAACAAAACTATTTTCCTTCTCAAGTCCGCGGATCGATTGATCTTATAGATAGCGTAACGAGAATAATCTATAATATAATTTTTTATAAATTAAAATAAAATAGATAAGTTGAACAAAAAACAAGAGACTCAACTACTGATGTGTAAGAAGGTTCGGGCGTACCTCATTCTTTTGAATTAATTTAATATTGAGTCTAATTTAATTTTAAAATTAATTAAATTCAAAACTTTTGGTTACTTATATTTAGTTTTTTATCCGTTTTTGGAGATAGTTTAATATTCAAAATAAATTTTAATTTTTTTTTTCAATTTAAAGCTAGAAGAGTTGACCCTTGAACAAAACGTAAGAAGTGTGAGAATGTCGCGGATCTTTAATTTGTCGACAACATCCTCACTTATTTTCGTGTAATTCGCATTGTCATAGCCAATACCCGGAGAAATTATATCATGAACTTTATTTATTATGTTATCAGTGATCCATATAATCAGATTCATTTATCTTTAAGTAACTCTTTAATAACTATCTATTCACTTATTATAAGTAGAACAGAGGTGATGATTCACCTTAAAAAATATGAAATAAATAAATCTGATTAATTATAATCACAGATAGTATAATAAAAATAGTTAATGATATAGTTTTTTCGTTACATTAAATATGGGGATTAGAGCAAAGCAAAGCAATCGAGGCCGTATCTACAATCTAGACTCGAGGCAATCACAATCCCACTTCGCAGCCTATACTTTGGATTTAGATCCCTTTTTCTATGGCGTCAACCATGGGATGTACAGATAATAGTTCAACCCTCGCACGTTTGATCACAAAATTAGGGATGTTAAACATGTATAATTTTATAAATTTTATTTTATACACGTTTTAGTTTAGCGCAGAATGAATATAAATTTGGTGTATAACGGACAAATATGAATGTAAAATTACTGTGGGTAATGAATAAATGATGAATTTAAAATTTTATTCGTATCATATCTGTCCGTTTCACATCCGCTAGTCTGTTAACTATCTACCATATAAACTTTGGATCATTTATGATTATAAATTTTCATTATACTTTTTATGATTGTGTTTTAAATATTTATATTTTAGATTATTTTAAAATTCACGTTAATCTTTAAAATTATAAATTTTTTAAATTCAAATAATTTAATTATGATCAAATTTGAATTAATTTATAAATAAAAATTATATCGATATAAATATACTTTAGTTAAATTATTTATAATTAATGAATTAAATTTTTATAAATATTATTACAATTATCAATGTAACATCATCTTAGGCTTACGTAATCTAATTTAAAAATAAATTTATATATCTATTTTTAAACATGAGCAATATATGTCATGATTCACCTCCAATAAGAAGGATGAGTCTACAATGAACGTCGAACATCGTTGAACACTACTAACGCTGAACACCGTTGAATATTATTAAATTAATTAATAAAGATTAAAAATCTCAAGGACTTAATACACAATTATTAATTATATGTTGAATTTATCACTCTTTATTAATTACATATTGAATCCTTGAGATTTTTAAATTTTATTAATTAATTTAATAGTGTTCAACAATGTTCAATATTAATGGTGTTCAACAATATTCGACGTCCGTTATAGAACTTTTCCAATAAGAAACGTTATTCCAGTTTAGCCGGCTAAATAATAGGAGAAGTTTTGGGAAGAATTTAATATAATATTTCATTTTATAATATATGTGATTCTCAATTATATTTGGATTCTATTTAGTTTTTATAATGCATCTAAGAAAACGTCATGTATATAAAATATTTTTTTTTCAAATTTGTAAAAAAAATATTTAAAAAATAAAAACGTCACCTTCTAAATCGTCATTTTTAAGAAATATTTTTCTACATGCATTATAAATTTTAATCTAAATATTAAAATAAACTATATTTTATTTTTTAAATAAAACTTTAAATAATCTACGTATACAACAAAACTACGTGAGTATTAATTATTTAATTAGTAGTTTGTTCTATACAGTTAAGCTACGTATACATTATCTGCCTTACCTATCTCATTCCCAGCAGGTAATTGTTTAATGAATATAAATAATTTGAAAATGAAATGATTTTTTTTTTATTATTTTAAATATAATCTTTAACCATAATTACTAATTACAAATAAAAAAAAAAATCATGGAAACAACTCATGTATAGTTTACACAGGATAGAAGTTAAACTACCTAACAAACAAGTGTCTCGTACTTAAAATATTAACCGTGCATTACTTATAAAGAAAAAATAAGTATCACTTAACTGTTTGACCGTTGGTTATCGTTAAATATTAACGGTTTATTAATTCGATAACAAAAATATTTAAGATAAAGTATTATAAATTATAGGCATAAAGATAATTTTAACTTTAACGTTTATAATTTTTATCGTTTTGACCCTTATTTTTTTGGATAAATTTAGTCATTAACCTATATTTTTTTGACAAATAACTTATTTTTTAACACTATGATAACTGGATCGTTAAAAATCTAACAATGATGACATGTTATATGCGTATGATAATATATTTTAAATAACATAGTATCTAACCTATCAAATACATATATATAATATAATTTTATTCTAATATAAAATATAAAACAATTAAAATTTAAATAAAATATTAAAAAATTAATTAATTCTAAAATAAAATTCTATTAAACATTCTTAACCCTAACTACGATAGAATTAAAATCCTACCTAAAAAAATTAATTAATTTCGAGCTGTATTCATATTTTTTTTTAAGATAGGACTTTGATTCTTTAGGGTTTGAATGTTTAATAGCCTTTTATTTTAGAATTAATTAATTTTTAAAATTTTATTTGAATTTTAATTATTTTATATTTTATATTGAAATAAAATTATATTTCATATATATATATATATGTATTTGATAGTTTAAATGTTATGTCATTTAAAATATATTATTGTATCCATATGACATGTCATCATTGTTAGATTTTTAACGGTCAAGTTATCATAGTAGTTAAAAAATAAGCTATTTGTTAAAAAGATATAGGTTAAGGGCTAAATTTATCCAAAAAAAAAATAAGGACCAAAACGACAAAAATTATAAACGTTAAGGGTTAAAATCATCTTTATACCTAAATTATAATGATCTCCTATGTTTACCTATGGACATTTATAGTCGCCAATTTTAAAAATTAAAAAAAATTATTTCTAATTTCACTTTTGATTTTTTAAAAAATGTATTTTTAACCCTAAAAATTTATTATTCTCACTTTCTACTCTTGAATTTCTAATTGGTTTTCTAATATTTTTTTATATTTGTATAAATTAATTTTTCAACTAGGGTGGATCAATTAATAGTGATTACAGTAGTATCTGTTCTAGAACATACTCTCAATTATTGGACACTAATCACTCAATTACTCTGCTAATATTATTAATGTTCAAACTTGTAACATTTAAAAAGAACAATCGTTCTTTTAAACATTAAAGCTAAATGGCTCGTAATGCATAAACCTTTTAAAACTTCAAGTATATGAGCAACTTTTATTTGTAAATTTATTAGAAATCATTTTTTAATAACAATCACTTCATCAACAAATAATAATAATAAAAAAAACTAATTTTATATATAAAAAATTATTTCTTTATCATTTTATTTTGAATTTAAAGTAAAATTAAAAGTTAAGAATAGAAATAGAAATTAATTTAAGTTTTAAGAAAAGAATAATAGACGCAATGAAAAAGGCAAGGTTAATGATTAAATAGAATATCAAATTATATATTTAATAAACATAAATGGTTATTATAATAGTTTATCTTTATTTTTTAAGGCATAAAGTTAATTTTAATCCTTAACGTTTATAATTTTGTCGTTTTGGCCCTTATTCTTTTTTTGATAAATTTAGTTCTTAACCTATATCTTTTTGACAAACATCTTATTTTTTAACTCGCTTGATGACTGGACCGTTAAAAATTTAACGATGATATATATATATATGAAATATAATTTTAAATGATATAGAATGTAACTTATCAAATACATACATATATATATGGAATATAATTTTATTCCAATATAAAATATAAAATAATTAAAATTCAAATAAAATATTAAAAATTAATTAATTCTAAAATAAAAAAATTATTAAACATTCTTAACCCTAACTACGATAGAATCAAAATCTATCTTAAAAAATATAAACACAATTCGAATAAGATTTTGTTTTTATCGTTGTTAGGGTTAAGAATGTTTAATAATCTTATATTTTAGAATTAATTAATTTTTAATATTTTATTTGAATTTTAATTGTTTTATATTTTATATTAGAATAAAATTATATTTTATATATATGCATTTGATAGGTTACATGCCATGTCAATTAAAATTATATTATATATATGTATCATCGTTAAATTTTTAACAGTCCAATCATCAAGCTAGTTAAAAAATAAGATATTTGTCAAAAAGATATAGATTAAGGGCTAAATTTATCAAAAAAAAATAAGGATCAAAACGACAAAAACTATAAACGTTAAAGATTAAAATTAACTTTATGCCATTTTTTGATTATAAAATTAATAAATCATTAATGTTTAACGATTATAAACAATACAGATTATTTCTACAAATATAAGTAATTATATTAATTTTTTTTTAAAATGGACGATTAATTCTATATTTAGAGAAAATTTAAAAAGTAAGGGATCTCCTTGCTTAAGCACGTAATATTATTTTATCTATGGATAGCTGCCATGATCCGCAACGAAATCCATATGGATACGGGAAAATGAACATAAACGTGACAACAAGGTGGAAGGAAACTAAATCCAAATGCATTAATGCAGTGAAAAAGAAAGGAGGTAGCTTGGCTGCTTATAAAATGGGATTTGCAAATTCCAAAGGAAAGCAAATCTACTCAGATTCTCAGAACAGAGGAGAAATATGGGGAAAATGGTAGTAAGTAGAGAGTTGTTTTATGTTGTTGCGGTGGTGACGGTAGTGTTGGCCAATGCGTTAACATCTAGCAGCGAGAGAGAGAATAGTCGGGTGAAGATATGGCCAATGCCGGCGTCGGTGAGTTACGGCGACGCCCGCCTTTATTTGAGCAGCGATTTCGGGTTCTTCTCGAACCGTGAGTCTCAAATACTCAAAGACGCATTCAACAGGATGCTTGGTGTTATCAAACAGGATCATGTTATTGATGCCAATTTCTCTGATTTCAACCGTTCATCTCTGCTCCGGGGTCTGCATATCGTTGTTGCCTCTTCAAACGAACAGGTTCAGCTTTTGCCCTGTCCATTTTTTATTGAATAAAGCTTTGGGTTTGGGATTGACATAAGTTCAAAAACGAAAGGAAAATCGGAGTTGTTTGGTTGTCTGGGAATGTAGCGAAGTTAGAAGTTTTGAAAACATCGTGGGAGTGTTTGATTTGGGTGGTGAAATTCATTTTTGATTTTGATTGCAGCTACAATACGGTACCGACGAGTCCTACAAGTTAATGGTCCCGTCACCAAAAAAGCCGGGTTACGCCCAGCTTGAGGTACTCCGAGAAAATCCTGTTTCTTGATTAATTATACTTTTATGTTCTTGATTTTTTTAATGGTAAACTGCAGAGGTGGATCCTTAAATTGAGTTCAAAATATTTTTTAAATGGTTATTCAGATTTTTTCCTTAAAAAATAACAGTAAACTAAACATGTTTTTCCCAAAAACAGGAATGCAGTTGCTCTCCATGTGAGGGCGTTTCCTTTGATTCTTCTTAGGTTGATTAGTATTGTACATTAAAATTATTCTTTTATTGAAATTTTATTTGGATTAAGAAAGGTGAACTTTTGACCTTATATGTGTGTTAACTGTAAAGTTGGGTGGTCAATAATCTAAAAGTATAAGCTTTTAAGAAATGCCTACTTTTATTTTATTTTATTTTATTTTACTTCCATGTTCCAAGTAATGTAGAAGTTGAATTTGAGCTTGATAATCTAAGGACTGTCATTGACCTACCTCAAACAAATTTGAATCTTGTGGGATTGCTAGTTCATCATTCCGTATAACCTAACCTAAAACTTGTACACTGGCTGCACTGGTATGTTTTCAGAAGATGTATGTCTTTCGAGTTCCTTTCCTTTTTTGTTCTTTCAAAGGAGGCAAATTTTAAAAATAATGGAATACTGATTGATGTTGTCTGTTGTAGTTTGACAAAAAACTGCAAATTTCCTCACATTACATGATACTTGTTTATTCTGACTTTAACTGCTAAGCTTATAACCAATTCATGCAGGCAAAGACAGTTTATGGTGCTTTACATGGGCTTCAGGTTAGTACCAGTATAATTCTTGTTGCCAAGTTGTCATTGTACATTGTTGTAAATTACAAAATTCTTAGAATGTGTAGCTTGTTGTACAATGGTGCAGACATTCAGCCAATTATGTTATTTTAACATTAGAAGGAGGGTTCTTGAAGTTCTCATGTCACCATGGACTATTATTGATCGGCCAAGGTTTCCTTATCGAGGCCTCTTAATCGGTGAGGCACTTGTCTTCTAATACATGTTTTAGCGATTAATGGTGTTGATTTCCTCTGAAAATACAATGTCTAGAGATCAATCTTTGGCTTGCATTGAAAATTAGGGATTTCATCTTGTTATTGCTTTAGCTGTTAGTTATTATCAAAATATATTGTTTTACCGTCCATTTTGGCCATTCTACATTCCCAGCAACTCACATGAAAGGTGGAATGGCAGCTAAACTTCCAATCTTCATAGGTCGAAAAACAATATATGATGATAGAATAATATTTATATTTCTGTCTTCTGTTTTAAAATAACAAGACTTTTTGATGCCATTGGTGCAGATACATCTCGTCACTATTTACCAATGACCGTTATTAAGAAGGTCATTGATTCTATGTCATATGCAAAGTTGGTAAGTAATGCATTAATAACAAGTTTCAGCCGGAGTTTCTTTCTGTCCTCGACGTCCTCGTTGTTGTGACCTAGTGGATTGATTTGTTTAATGCACCACTAGAAGAATTAGCTTATAAGTGGTAACTCTTTCTTGCTTTCATACAGAATGTATTGCACTGGCACATTGTAGATACAGAATCTTTCCCTTTGGAGATACCATCTTATCCTAAATTGTGGGATGGTGCTTATTCACCCTCTGAGCGATATTCAGCTGCTGATGCTGCCGAAGTTGTGAGGCATGTCGTTTTCCAATTTTTTTTTCTTTCACACATATTCAAATGATAATTACCTATTTTGAGTACTCTAATTCTTTTTTTACCTTTTTACTTTTAACCTGTGCAGTTATGCTCAAAAGAGAGGAATAAATGTATTGGCTGAAATTGATGTTCCGGGACATGCTCTCTCATGGTACAATATGTTTCTCCATTCTTAGAGTAGATTTTTATTCTTGTTAGTAACAAGCTTTCTTTTGCAAATAAGCAATAATTTATTGTAGATGAAGATCATAATTTTTTCCTGTCATGAAGATTACCTGGAACTGCAGCTAATTGCTCTTTAAATTGATGAAGAAAGTATCTGATTGTATATTTTATATTTAGCAACTGAATGCCGTTAAAAGTAAATTAAACTTTATGATAATATTCACCTTTAGACTGGTACCTTTAACAGTGATTATTTTGACATAGATCTCTTGGGTGGAGAAGATTTAAGAAATTTTGGAGGACAAAATGACAAAATTCTGGGTAATAGCTAAATTGCATAGTTTCTTCTTTTCTAGAAGAAATGAACATAGTTTAAAATTCTCTTTACTAAAAGTTTGTGGTAGAACCTCAACATTGAAGGAAATTCTAAGACAAGGTCATGTAGTATGAAAGCAAATTTAGTGCAATAACTGACTATCTATGTGGTTTAAAGGACACATTGTCATAAATAGGCCTTTCATACTTAACATGTACTAAAATGCTTATGATTGAATACACACAACAAGCACAGATAACACTACAAACTTAAAGTCGGGCTGTGTCAAAAATTTGATATGCAACTTGTCCTAAAATGTTTCTAAGTGGACATGTTTTAAATCTTTACGAGAAATGGTTATCCTTCTCTATAGAAAAAAAAGGGATCGTTTGCCAGCTACTATCGGTGAAGTTTTGCAAGACCCAAATTATCATAAATAGTCAGTCTTGCATATTTAATATATACTATAATATGTGATCAAATGCACACAACAAATGCAGATAGATATTGCAAAGTCGAATTCAAGATGCATGCCTAGACTTATATGATATGCTTTTTGACCTTGTCCCAAGTGTTTTGATTGATCACAATTTAAATTCTTTAGGGGGGTTGGTTATCCTTCTTTATGGCCATCTAAGGACTGCCAACAGCCTCTTGATGTCAGCAATGAATTTACATTTAAAGTAGTAGATGGGATTCTTTCAGGTGATCTCCTTACTTACCCCTTAATGTCATTATTTACAGCAAGAAATGACTGTTTTTTTTTTCTTCTTTCCTGTATGTAACAAAGTGTAATGGAAATCTTGTTTCAGATTTCAGCAAGATCTTTAACTTTAAATTTGTTCACTTGGGAGGCGATGAAGTTAATACAAGTAAAAACTATACTACCTTATGATTCCTACTTGTATATTGTTATAGATTTCAACAAGAGTTACATATCATGTAGACCTATTCAGTATTTACTAAACATTATCCTTCAGTATATGTTTTGTATAGTTTGAAGTTTTTATATCTTACCAATCTGAGTTTAATAGTTTATTGACTCAATATCTTGATTTTCTAATTCAGCTTGTTGGACCATAACTCCTCGTATAAGCAAATGGTAAGAAGTTTTTATGTTTTGATTTGTTACACCATTGAATGGAAATGAATGTTTATTCGGTTCATTGGCTTATTTCTTGTTACAAGCTTTAAGAAAATGCTACTATTGTTCTTTTCAAATAGCTTTCCTGCTTATTGTTATTCTTTGTAATATCCATGTCCTATTCTTAGGGAAGAGGAAGCATTAGCTTGTCACCTAGGAAAGTTTACAATAGCATTGATTGATTGAAAGAGAAGCTTCTCTGTTTCCTTGCTTTTAGTACATGAACGGCATGCTTCTAAACTTATTTAGTTCCTTTTAATCAACATGGAATGATATTATCATGTTCCTGAAATCTATTATATCTGCCAGGCCTCTTACGTTCTTGCTGCCTGGTTTGCAGGTTAAAAAGGCATCACATGAATGAATCTCAAGCTTATCAGTACTTTGTCTTGCGAGCACAAAAGATAGCTTTATCCCATGGATATGAAATTGTTAACTGGTATTCATCTTATACAAGATCTAGTTAGTCAAACAACAATATCATTCGTCCTATTCACATATAGAGTATCACAGGGAGGAGACTTTCAATAACTTTGGCAGTAAATTGAGCCGGAAGACTGTCGTTCACAATTGGTATCTCCTACTCTGTCACTCAAACCTAGATAATTTATGAATTGTATTCTTCTGTAGGCATGATGATGCTTCCTTTTGCAAAATGCTACATGTTTTTCCTCCGCTGTTGCGGGGAAGTAGTTTAAGGTCTAAGAAGCTGTTGAAGACAAAATATCCTCCTAAAATTAAAATATATTCTAACTGAATCTATCACTTCATAATTCATAATTTTGAATAGCTAGGATTCCTACTACTAAAGGATATGAAAATATTAAATTTGATCTGTATCTTTTTTTGGCATTTCTTTTAAACTTTATTCTGTGATTATTAGTCTGATCAGGTTCAGAAAATGCTGGTGATAAAATCTTATATTCCATATATATTCTGCCTAAGTTCAGTCTAGATGATGATGCAATATCAATTCTGTAATATCTATTGCTTGATTCATGTGGCTGAGCTTTTGCTTAAGATTTCTTTGGCAGGCTTGGCGGCGGTGTTGCACAACGAGTGGTTGAATCTGGATTAAGGTGCATTGTAAGCAACCAGGACAGATGGTACTTGGACCACTTGGACACCCCTTGGCAGGAATTCTACATAAATGAGCCGCTCACAAATATTACAAACTCGAAGCAACAGAAATTAGTTCTTGGAGGAGAGGTATGCGTGTGGGGTGAAACCGTTGATGGTTCTGATATTGAACAAACCATATGGCCTCGTGCTGCTGCAGCTGCAGGTACTTCAAATATTTCAATCTGGCCTTCTGCTGATATTAAGCTACATATAGACAGAAGCATAAGCATGCCTACTTCGATCTAAATGATCGGGCGGCCCTTATCAATTTTACTTTTAATCACATTCCTCTCCTTCCCTTCTCGATCTGAATTGCAGAGCGACTATGGACACCCTATGACAAGCTAGCTAAGAATCCAAGAGAAGTAACTGGAAGGTTGGCACACTTTAGGTGTTTACTGAACCAAAGAGGAGTTGCAGCTGCTCCATTAGCTGGAGGCGGCCGCGCTGCCCCCTTTGGTCCAGGTTCTTGCTATAAGCAACAAATATAACTTGATGAATCACTTCTGGTGATGATTCCCAACAGTGAAATAAGTCATTTGATCCATTGTTACACCTCTTACATACTGGTTGGTTGGTAGATAATTTCATCATTTGATCCATTTAAGATGATTTATATTTACGTATATATATGATCATCGAATCTTCCAGACTTTTTCGGCCTTCAAACCCTTTTCCCTTGTATTATCTACAAATAATTGACTTTAAAAAATTACACATAATTTGTTTTCTTTTATAATTAATTGATAAAATCGAGTTAACTAAATTGATTAAATAATATTTTTTGGACTATTTTATAATTTTTAAAAATTATAACATATTATTTAAATTAATTTATTTTATTTTTAAAATTAAAAATAAAATCACATATCAATCTATTATTGGGTAATAAATTTTTTAATAGTGTTACTTTAAAATACTAACGAAATAAAATTTTAGGCATTTACTTTAGTTAAAAAATATTAGACATCTATCTCAGAAAAAAAAAATATAACCTATACATTTATTTATGAGTTAAATATTTTTTTTAACAATATTACCTTAAAACACTAATAAAATAAACTTTTATACACCTATTTAAAAAAAAAATATTAAACATCAATTTCAAAAAAAATATATATTTTAAATATTTATTTTAACAAAAAAATATATATATAATTTAAATTTCTATTTCTGATTGAAGCTAAAAATAAAATACAATATTTGGGTAACAAATTCCTTCAAAAGAAATAGTTATAAGTTTATTTTTCAACAACATTAAATATTTTTCATAATTTTAATATGTTCTTTTTATTTTAATATATTTTTATTAATAATATATTTTCAGTCTTAATTAATTTTAGATTAAAAATTAAATAAATTAATCTAAAAGTAAGTAATAAAAATTTAAAACCCAAAAATAAAGATATAAAGGTATGTTAGTTGTTATTTAGGTTCCGTTTTTTTTTGAAAATTATTTTTGAAATAAAAATAATTTAAAAATTTAAAATAATATAAAACAGATAGTTTTTATGTGAAAAATATTTTTCAGTTTTATTTAAAAATATTTTTCAGATGCTAAAAACTTTTAATTTTTAGCTTTTTTAAATATTTTTAAATTAATAATTTTATATTCTCTTATATTTTCAAAAATTATCTAACAAACATTTCATTTACTTAAAATAAACAATTTAAAAATATCAATTATTTTTATTTAAACTAAATAATCTAAAAATATTTTTACCTCATTTTTAAAAAAATAATATTAAATTAACCCTTCAACTTTACGTAAAATGCAGTATAGTTCCTTTATACGTGGCAGCTGAAGAGGACGGAAATAAATAAATAAATAAAATATATGAGAAAATTCAAGAAAAAGCAGAGGCAGCAAATAGCTGTGGGTATCTAAGAATCTGAAGAAACCCATATAACAGCGGCGGAGAGGGGGTTTCTCCGTCTCTCCTTCTCTCTCTCCCAATCTCTCGATTCCTTCCTTTTCCATATCTAATTATAATCCCAAACCACAAACAACCAGCGCCGGAGAGGGTTTCCCATATCTCTTTCTATTTCTCAGGTTCCATTTCTTGATTACACTTTTCTACTCTTCAAACCCATCATTTTCCGTGCTTAAATGCTTCTTTTCTGATAAGAATGATCGGATTTGGATTTTTTTTGGTTCTGGGCTTGGCCTTTGTCCCTTGGATCTCTCATTTTTCGCTGGGATAGTTGGAGACGAACACGGATTTTTTAGGGTTTTCTATTGATGGAACACGTATAGCCATTTTATGCTTTTTGATGCTCATCTGCGCTAGATTTCTCTTCCCCGTATATGTTGCTCCTTTTATGTTTTTTTTTTTTTCTGTTCCTTTTCTTTTGGTGTTGAATCCTTTAGATCGTTTTGGACATCCTCTCCCTTTTCCTTCATTTTTTTTCTTTTTAGTGTTTTGGTATTTGAGGTTTGATCTTTGAATAATCTTGGTATTTGGGTTTGCTTTTTCCATCGGATTAAGGGACTTGCCACCATAAAATTATTATGGTCATCATGCCTACGAAATTTCAGTTTGCTTTTCTGCAAGAGGCATGCATCTAGGTTTTTGAGGATACATTTCTCTTCCAACTTTTTTTCTGACAGTTTGGTGCCTTTAGAGGATGGATCCTTTCTTTCGTTTTGAGGGCTGAAACTTGAGTGTTAGCTTCATTTTTGACTTTTTTGCTTGCTGGGGTTCCCTGAACGGATAGGGTGTCCAATGGAAAAAGGGGGTGAATTTGTTGTGGGGGATGGAAACGTGAACTTAGAGGACCCTTGGTTTACTGGAATGGATACCGAGGAAACTGACACGGGACAACCAAACGGTGAAATTCAAGGCTTTGGATCGGAAAAAGGCGAGGCAAGTAATGTTGTTTTCTCAACCGAGGCACCCCTTGTAAGTAAAGAGTCATCAACGTCTGGTAGTTGTAGCAGTAGTCTGAAGAAAATCAAATCTAGGGTAGCTGCAAAAGACACAGAGTTTTGCCGGAAGGATAAATCCGTGCATGACAAGAAACTCAGCCGACAATACAGGATTGAGTTGGGGCAGTTATTTCAGGGAGCCGTGAGTTCCCATGATTGGGAGCTTGCTGAGAGTTTAATCTTGTCTGCAGATCCACAGACTCTAAATGATGCATTGTGCGTCACCTTGGATGCTACCTGGTTTTTGAGCACCCAGCAGGAGCTTTATGGGATTACCGAGTTGATTAAGAAGATCATTGCCAATGGTGCTTATGACTTTACTAGAGCCGTTCTCCGGACTTCATTTCTTGCTTCTTGTGTCTCAGCTTGCCAGAGTCGCACGATGAGTCTTGCTGACACTGTAACTGTGATGGCCCAGAGGTAAACAAGCTGTTCCTTTCGACTTGTTGGTGGATGATAATTGCTTCGTTTAATTTATTTTGAAACACATTAATGTTGTCATAAGGAAAAACCATGTTGGTGTCAAAGCTACCATGCAATTTCTATATAGGTAAATACAAGTCTAATTTCTATTTTCATGAAGTCACAAATTGGTGTTCTATACCCCTCTAATAGCGATCATGTGTAATTTGAAATTCAATTTCACTTGCTAATCATTTTAGTGTTTTTATGTAATAGAAGAAATATGTTTCTTGTTAAGGCTTTGCTTTTGTTGGATATGTTTATTATTATGTTTGTGCTATATTTTAAATATTGGAGTACTCATTGGTATCATGCATACTGTTTGACTTTCTTGGTAGACCATATCAGTTGCTATGTATAATTACACTTAACAGTCAGATAATATTCTTTTTTGTATCATTATAATCACTGTGCTTGTGTTCATCATAAAATAGATGTTTTACATTGTGCATTTCTTGCTACCTGACCTGAGAATTGAAGATGGCTTTGAATTAGTTATCAGTGTTTGGAGCATTTATGTGTGGCTCGTTGTAAATCAGAGAGTGCACTGACTTGGTGTAGGTCTAAAGAAAGATAAACATAATGTAAGCAGTCTGTTCTCTGTCATTGATTTCACAATTGCTGGTCAGAAATGAAATTTGTAAAAGTTACTGCTTGAATGATCGCCTCATACCATGTGACACACTTTGTGAGGTCTTCTGTAAAATTGCATTGGACGAAAATGGATTTTACATTGCTTTTTCCTCATTTTTGTAGAAGACCTTGCTTAATTTTTTAATCTTGTGTATGTTCCAATTCTTTTGTTTTGGTTCTCATTAGGTTGCATGAGCGCCTCCAAGAATGCCATGGAGATGAGGTCTTGAAGGCAGAAGCTGGTGCCAAGGTCCAAAAGTTCACTGAATGGGCTTTGAAATGTATAGGTTCCCATTCTCGGTGTCAGGGGAACGGCGATAGAGTGAATCATTGCTCGGCTATTGAAATCCAACTCCAGTTAACTGCATTTAAGACATTCCTAGATCTTGCTGGCAACCAACTTACAGGAAAGGATTTTACAGAAGCATTTGATGCAGCTTGCTTTCCTCTTACTCTATTCTCTAGCTCATTTGATGCTGGTTGGGCTTCTGGGATCTCAGCCACAGTGATCCAGGGATTGTTGGATATGTTGGTGGAAGGGGGTGCAGACAATGTTAACCAGTGTTTCCTTGAAGCCTCGCGGTTTGGCAGTACAGAACTTGTCCGCATTTTATTGCAGGTGGGTATTATTTCTTTCGAGTAGGATTAGAATTTTTTGCTCATTTATTTCCCTGTATGTCCATGTATCATTTTTAAGGCCTAAATTTTACTTTTGGGGAAATGAACTAGTTATGCTTCAAATTAATTGATCAAAGGAAGTGTTTAACTCTCTGTCTGTGCATGTATATATGTGAATTTTGTGCCTTCTTTTAAGTTCAGTGGCATGCATCTACATGTCAAAGGTTGTGTGGTCATGGAGATTAATTTGATGCACCATAGTGGAGGAAAAGTTGGAAGGGGATTTGTCACCTTTGTCTTTTTATAAATTCATATGGCTAGGAAAAACCAATTCTGATACCAGCAGGTTCAAAAGTATAACTGAATATTTTTTCTTTTCTTGGAGGGGGTGGGGTGGGGGGTGCACCAGGTGGGAAAGGATCCTTCCAGTTGACCCTGTGATTAATTTGAATCATGGTTTGTTTTAACGAAGTAGAGTGAAAAAGTAGTGCTACTGTGTGCATTCTGTACACAGAGCATTGATATGTTAGAAAATTTTCACTTCGGTCTTTGAAGCGAATAAAATCTCATTCTACTTGGTGATTGATTCGCAAATTTAAATCTTTTCCTTGGAAAGTGCAAGTTTTGTACTAATCTTTGAACAATATCTCACTCTACACACTCTGATCTTTTTATCTGTAGTCATGGAATTATTCAGGGTTCTTGCATGTAGACTATTTTCAATTTGGAAATATCAGCGTTAATGAAGTGGTAGTTTGAAAATCCCTTGCATAAGAAGTTTGTAAATTAAATGTAGTCTGAACTAGTTTTGTCATAGCATTCCATTTCGTTAATCTTTGATGTGTTGTGTGATATTTGTCTTGTCTAGATCGCCCAACGGAATAGCTTGGATGTTGATGTTGATCTTGCCTTGGGTTTTGCCTCGCATTACTGCAAGATTGCAACAATGGAGTGTCTAGTGGAAGAGGGTAATGCCATGACGTTTTTGGGCCCTTTAATGAGAGCAGCTGAAAGAGGCTGCATGCAGGTTGTCCACTGGTTTGTTAAAAGAGTTGTCGAGACATGGAGCTCTGTCTGGCCCTCACCGCTGCTACTTCCAGCAGCCAAGTTGGTGTGTCCGCATATCTCCTCCCCCATGTTCCTAAGCATGTCCTAACAGCACTCAGCATTGAAATTCTCAAGGCTGCGGGTGAAAGAAGCGGCGGATCACTTGATGGTGTTGCATTTCTACTCCAATCTGACTTCTTAGGTGATCCTGCTGCTACGTATGCCGTTGCGGACAGCATTGCCAAGTCGGACGATGAGTCTGTTGCTCCTGATCTGAAAGCATTTGTTCAAGAGCAGTGGTCAGAGTCAGCTTTCTTGGATGGATTAAAGCAAGGGCAAGAGCATTACATGCATCTGATGCTGATTTTGAAGCGTGGGGAATCTCCTATGTGCTTGAGGGATCTCCCCGCCCCTTTGAGGGTGGGAATTGCGTACATGCCACTGTACAGGGAGTGTATTGAAGTGAATGGTCGTCTGTTATCCCAGAGACTGAGGGGTCAGCTTTTGGAAGCTGTCCGAATGCTCGGAGTTGATGCATCCGAAGAGGTAGATCAATGGAGAGAACTTTTAACTGCTTTGGAGCATCACCTTCCTCCATTTTTGGTCCGTTCTCCCAGTGTTGGTTAGCACCAAGTACATGTATCATGTATGTGTTAAGATGTCTTGGATTTTGGCTTGTCCTATACCCATCCCATCCCATGTTCCAGACTTAATAATGACTGTTTTAGCGTTCGGTATGTCCCAAAGGTTTCTTCAGTTTGTCCGTTTTCCATTGCCCGGTGTGATCTGGTCTAATGTACGAAGTCGTCCAACCCAAGCCATCTAAAATCCATCGCTAGTTGTTGGGCCTAATTCTAGGGTGTTATATTATATTTTTCAAATAGATAGTGAGTTTTTTAGTTAAATATTAAGTAGTTTGATTCGAGTCGTGATTGAGCTTGAGTCAAATTTAATTAATTTAAATATTAATTAAACTTTCAAGTCGACTCATTTAGAGTCTTAATTGTTGGTATAATAATAATAAAAAAAAGAATGATTAACCCGAATCAAAGACATTATTTCAAGGGTATTTTAGTTTAAGATGGTAAAAATTGTATAATCGTTAAGAATAAGGTTAGAATATCATTCTCCCTGTTTTAAAGAAAAAATATTACAATTAAGAATATAGTATTAGCTTTAGCTCTATGAATTTTTTTTCTTAAACCAAACATAGATATATAACTAAAAATAAACATATATTTTTATAAATGACTTAAATATTAATATACAAATAAATATATTTAAACAATTGATTAAAATATTTATCTTTAACCTTTTATATTCCTCACACAAGGCAATAAGCATATTATCACGTGACTCGTGAGAAACTACCAACGTGTAGCAGTCAAGTTGTTCAACTTGTACCTCACAACTCACAAGAAACCATACTACATATGAAAATCATGTATATTTATATTTATACTATAGTATTAAAAAATAAATTAAAATATAAAATATAAAATCAAAATGTATGAAATTAAAATTAAAATATATTTTTTAAATATAAAATTTAACCACGCCGGAGCCATGGAATCCGTGAGAAATGTTTCATTTTCCAGAAATAAAAATAAAACAACAAAATTGTATGATAAGAAGAGGCATTTACAAAGCTAGATCCCTGACAGTAGAGGGCATAAAAGCCAAAAACAGTAACACGGTTAAAATGAGAATGGGAAGCAGAAGGAGCAGGAAAGGCGGCGGAGGCAACGGCGGAAGGATCAACGGAAGAATAAGCAACGACGCCGTTAGACATGTAAGCAGCAGCACTGATTCCAAACCAAAGTATCGCAATCTCACCTGTAATGACGCTTCATAGGCGCCCTTTCTTCTCTCAACAACCGACGTCGGAACTTTCCCGACGGCTCCCATTTTCATTCCTGAAGCGAATCCAATTCTTACTTTCCCCAGATCTGAAATATTCTGGTATTAACCGAGAAGGAAACGAGATCCAGCTAGACGAGAGGCAAAGGATTGGGGGAAATGACCAGGGGTTATATCATTGACTGATTCGCCATTTCTGTTTCTCCGCAGCAAACTTCAATTCAATAACAACGATATATACCGACTGATTCTGACAGGTAGAGAGAGACTAGGTTTGGTTCAGTGAATGGATGGGATGCAAGTTGTTGGTTTTGGGGAAGAGAATTGTGTTTCCCAAGGTTCTTCTCCCCTGACCTGATTTCCAGACAGTTTCTTCTCTCTCTGCCCATAGATTTTCTTGGGAGACAAAATCATTCCAACGCTTGCAGTCTTTTTTAATTTCAACCTTCCATTCTTTATTAGTAAGACTTTGTTCTTTTTATAAGCAAAATTTTTTATCATTTTAAATTATTTATTTTCAATTAATTAATAATTTTTATTTATAAAAAATAAAATATTAAAAACCAAATACTTTTAAAAATTAAAATTATCTTTTATCATGTTCTACTGGAAAAGTGACAGACAGATTGTGATGGCAAGTGACAACGGTAGTACAGCGCAACTAATCAAGGTTAATTAGTAGGAATGAAACTCATCACTAATGTGCACTCTTAATTAATAATGGGGAGATTTATTTTCGAATTTATAGTATGAACTTATTAAAAATATTATAGTACGAAATAATACGATAACATTTATTGAAGGTAAACCTCGAATATACGATAACAGAACATCTTCATTCTCTGTGTTTCACGAAATTTTACGTTTTTCTTAAATAAGATACAGTAATTACAATAATATTTATTTTAGAATATATTCTTAATCATCAGATATTGATTATTCAATAACTGTATTGATATTATTAATGTTCGAATCCGTGACTTAAAAAAATAATAACATTTTTTATAATCACTGAAATAAGATGATTTGTATCAAAATTTTATGTTTGGATATCGTTCATTAGGAGATTTTTGGCAGAGTTTTTTCTGTAAATTATTTAAAATTTTACTTTTGTTAGAAATTATTTTTAAAAAATACCGTTAAATTAATTTAGGTAAGAAAGAATCGTGTTTTGAGAAGCGTTGTAACAATTTGATTTTTAGATTAACAACTCGAGTCTTAGATTTGAGTTGTGGGTTGATAATTAGTGACTTAATTAAATATAATTGGATTAGGTCTTATGAAAAAATAGGTAAAAAATGTGGGTTATTTATTTAATTAAATAAATAAATAAACTAAAGTGATTTATTTTCAAATAAAGGTTAACTTTATTTTAAACTTTAAATCATAAATCCTAAACCTTAAACCTTAAAATTTTAAATTAAATTTTATAATTTTGTTTGAATAATCTTAAACCCTAAAATTTTAAAACAAATTTAAGGTTTAAAATTTAATATTTTTAAATAAATTTTAAATATAATTTAAAATTTTAAATAACTTTAAGGTTTAGTATTTATCTTCTTTTATTCAGCGAAGTTTGAATTAGTCTAAAATGATTTCTGACACTTTCATGCGAATGAACACTAATCTCTATCGCGAAATTTTTATCAATTTCATTTCTTAATAAAAATACACAAATTCACTAAGAATTTAAGAAATCTATTAAATAATAAAATTTAACTAAAAAATTTAATGATTAATTTATTCTTAAAATAAAAGGGAAATGATAAAATCATTTCAAAAATATATGAAATTATCAAGAAATTTTATTAAGAAGTTTAATCTTTAATTTATTTTAAAATAAGAGAAATGATAAAATCATTCAGAAATATATGAAATTAAGGAAATTATATAATAATAAGAAAACGTTAACTTTTATAAAAAAAAACAATACAGGGTAATAATAATTAAAATCAAAGTTTTCATAATTAATTGAAAATAGATTTGAATAAATTTAATTTTATTGTAGATATTAGTTATAGATTTAACATTTAAAATAATAGATTTTAATAAATTTACTTTTAAAATAGATATTAATTGCTCCATTGAAAATTTATATTATGGATAAGTCTTATCACGTACTCATAAGATTAACCATTAAAAATAACATATTTTATACTTTTCCGTGTTATATTTTTCTTAAGTAAATTCTTGTCTGAAAAAACTGTTTTTAAAATGAATTAACAATAAGTAGGGAGAGATTATTCTATAGACCTGTTCCACCACGTCATCTATGATCCCTAACCATTAAAATATAGCCAACTAATTTTATTTCCGTTCCGAAACAATGATCCAATTTAAATTGTTCTAAAACTTTTAAACATTATAATTTCATATTTAAAATATCAATACTCAGTGCATGTTACGTTAACTATGATTTATGTCATAATATATCGTTACACGATACATATCAATATTTATATGAAAGTATACAATTTTTTAATGTTCAATAAAAAATAATTTTAAACGATTTTATTAACAATGAACGTGATTAGAGCGTGTCAGTAGTTTGGAGATAAAATTTAAAAAATTTAAAAGTTTGATAATCATTTTAGAATAAACATCATAGTTCAAAGATGAAATAAAAATATTAAAAAGTTTGAGGACTAATTTAAAATAAATAAAATTTTGAAGAAAAAATAAAAAAATATTCAAATTTAAAGATCAATTTAGATTAAAATTTATAATTTAAAGAGAAATTATTAACGAGTTCTTTCCACCATTTTATCCATAAAAATAACTAATAAAATTCATTAATTTTATTAGTTTTTTTATTTTTTTTTTTATTTTTTTATCGAACAAATCTTCGATTAATGAAAACCATTAACATAATAATAATTAATTTGAAGAAGAAATAAAAATATTTTTAAATTTAAAGATCAATTTTTTAGAATGTTAATGTTTTGGTCATAAAAAATATTTTTAATTTTATCATTTAATTATTAAATATTTTTAATTTTGTCATTTAATTTTTAGGATGTTAATATTATAATCATTCAAGGATTAAAATTTTAGGCACTAATGTTTTGTCTATCCAAACAATTTTTTAATATTTTAGCCTCTCAATTATTTTATTTTTTTGATAGATTTAAAAGTAATTTATCATTCAGATCTTAGGAATATTTAATCATTTATTAAAAATTACTTACCATTTGTATTTTAGATTTTTTTTCTTAATTTCATTATCTTTTCTATTTTTTGATATTTTATGTTTTTCAAAACTACAACAAAAAGTAAAAATAATTATTGACTAACAAAACATTTAATATATATTATTTTAATAATGAAATAAATATTTTTTTGGTTAATAAATAAATATTATATTTTAAATAATAATGTAATACATATATATTAATTATATGGCAATATAACTTACTTTTACGGTATTAATAGAAAATGACTTAAAGAAATTTATTAAAAAATGTGTTAAAGAAGTGTAATTATTTTAATGTTTATAGAAAATGAGCAGAATATTAGAGGAATAATAATCTGTTATAACAGAAATGAATTAGATATGGATTCATCTGCAATGCATCACAGCTTGCATCACAGCTGTACAATGACAGCTGGTGGAATTTGTTAAGCTCAGCTGAGGGTTTTCAGCTAAGGTTTATCTTTGCTATAAATGTATCCTCTTGTTAATGAAGAAAGACACTGAAATCAATATTCTATTTTTCTTATAAAATTTAGTATTGTATTTTCTCTAGTCAACATGGTATCAGTTGCCATCTCTACTTAAATTTGTTCGTCTTCTTTGCTTCATGTTCGTTCCTGGCGATACTGCTCTTCTGCCGGCCGGAGATGTGGCTACCACTCGAGGCTTCTTCAATAAACAAATCAGTGTGAAACTCGATGACACCAACTACTTGCTGTGGCGTCAACAAGTCTTGTTACTTGTTCGTGGTCAAGGTCTCGAGCATTTTCTTGACGGCACATCTCCTTCTCCAGCTCCAATTGTTACTAACACTGATGGCACTCCTTCTGTGAACCCGGCTTATCAACGTTTCCTCAAGCAGGACAGTTCTCTCGTCTCGTGGTTACTTTCCACTGTCAGTACCACCATCCTACCTCATTTAGTTGGGGCTGAGTCGTCTTCTTTCATCTGGCAAACACTTGCTCAGCGTTACTCTAAACTTTCCACTACAAAAATCATGCATCTCCATTGTCGACTACGATCTCTCAAAAAAGGATCCCTCTCCATCAGTGCCTTTACCACTCAGGTTAAAGAACTATGTGATTTGCTTGCCATTTGTGGAAATTCGATATCAGAACTTGAGCAGGTTGCTACAGTGTTGAATGGCCTGCCCACTGAGTTTGAATCAGTCGTAGCTGTTATTTCTGCCAGTAAAGAACCTTACACCTTCGATGGTGCAGTCTCTCTACTTATTGATGCGGAAACCAGGCTTGAAGATCCTTTTCGGTTTTCTGTGGGAGTTCATAATACAACTGTTGATTCGCAGCAGGCTCCTACCGATCCTCGATCTATCTATACTTATGGAGGGAGAGGTGGAGTTCGTGGTGGACGTTCTGATCCAGGAGGTCGGTTTAAAGGGCGACCTCGCTATCAATGTCAGATCTGCGGCAAGTTTGGTCATCTTGTCGATCGTTGCTGGCATCGATTTGATCATGCCTATCAACCTCTAGTTAAATCCACCACAGAAGTTCATGCTTGCTGTTGGGATTCACCTGAGCCGCCTTATAATCCTTTTGTTACCTCTGAACCTCTTGCTGCTCCTTCACAGGTTAACACTCTTGTTGCAGCTCTAAATACCTGGTTTCCAGATTCAGGAGCCACGCATCATGTGACCAATAATCTTTCCTTGCTTCATTCTGGTCAACCTTACAAAGGTCAGGGTCAAGTGCACATTGGAGATGGCTCGACTTTAGCCATTCATAGTGTTTGATTGTCTGGTTTTGTTACTAAATCTAAACATCTTTCTCTTACTCAATTGATGCATGTTCCTAACATTACCAGGAATCTATTATCTGTTTCAAAATTTAGCAATGACAATGACGTTTATTTTGAATTTCATTCGACTTATTGTTCTCTTAAGGATGAAAGATCAGGAGAAGAGTTGCTTCGAGGCACGTAAGCTAATGGTCTCTACATGTTTGCTGTCTCACCTCAATCACCATCTCCTTCAGCTTTTACCTGTCTTTGCTCATCTTCAACATCAGATTACTGGCTATGGCATTCACGATTGGGTCATCCTTTTACAGAGATAGTAAGTTTAGTAATGAATAAAAGCTATCGAGTAGATCATGCTTCTCCATGTCCAGCTTGTCAGCTTGGAAAAAGTCATACCTTGCCTTTTTCCTCATCCACTACTGTTTATACTGCTCCTTTTCAACTGGTTGAGCTTGATATTTGGAGTCCTGCATCCACATCTTCCGATGGTTTTTTATACTACTTGTCATGTGTTGATCTGTATACCAGGAATACCTGGGTCTACTTACTTAAAAGAAAATCAGATGCATGTAACGCTTTTCAGTTGTTTTACAATTTAATAAAGACTCAGTTTGATGCCAAATTACTTGTGATTCAAGTGGATGGAGGGGGTGAGTTTCGCTTCTTGCATAAATATCTAGCTGAGCTTGGCATTCAATTACGGATTACATGTCCACATTCTTCTCAGCAGAACGGGGTAGTTGAACGCAAGCACATGCATGTTGTTGAAACTGCCTTGACACTGCTTGCTCATACTGGTTTATCGATGCACTACTGGTCTTATGCAGTTCTTTGTGCAGCGTATTTGATTAATCGACTGCCCTCCAAGACTCTAGGAAATGTGTCACCGTTTCAACGTCTTCACAATAAGGTGCCAAATTACTTGCGATTCAAGTGGATGGAGGGGGTGAGTTTCGCTTCTTGCATAAATATCTAGCTGAGCTTGGCATTCAATTACGGATTACATGTCCACATTCTTCTCAGCAGAACGGGGTAGTTGAACGCAAGCACAGGCATGTTGTTGAAACTGCCTTGACACTGCTTGCTCATGTTGGTTTATCGATACACTACTGGTCTTATACAGTTCTTTGTGCATCGTATTTGATTAATTGACTGCCCTCCAAGACTCTAGGGAATGTGTCACCATTTCAACGTCTTCACAATAAGGTGTCAAACTACAAGTTTTTAAAGGTGTTTGGATGTCTGTGTTACCCTTATTTAAGACCTTACAACAGACATAAACTTGAATTTCGATCGAAGCCTTGTTTATTTCTTGGATACTCACCTTTCCATCATGGCTATTTGTGTCTTGATGTTCCCAGTGGCAGAATTTTCACTTCTAGAAATGTGACTTTTTATGAAACAGTCTTTCTAGGCAAAGATCTTTGTTCATCTTCATCTTGATTGGATTGTCTGCACCCCTTTCTGTGCCTGAGGATCTTGAACCAGATACTGCTACACCTGAACCAGTTGCTGAACAAGCTGTTCCTGAGTCAGATGCCACAATATCGTATCATTGTGATAATGAAACTGGGTCAGTTAATGAAGTATCTCCAGCACCTGCTTCTACTACGAGTCGATCTCCTCTAGTATCTTCTCCTCAGACTGAGACTTCTTCATCTATGGAGCAGCAATCCAATGAGCATTCAGCACCTAATCTTCATCCCATGGTTACCAGAAGTAAAGCTGGTATCTTCAAGCCTAAGGTTTATTACCTTCAGCTTGAAGAAATCCCAGCCAATGTTTATATTGCTTTACAAGATCCAGCTTGGAAGGATGCAGTTCTTGCTGAGTATACTCTGCCTTGGTAGACAATCACACTTGGGAGCTAGTAGAGTTACCTGCTGATCGCGAAGCCATTGGGTGCAAATGGCTTTTTAAAGTCAAAAAGAAAGCAGATGGCTCCATTGATCGCTATAAAGCACGCTTGGTAGCTAAGGGCTTTGCTCAAGTTGCTGGTCTTGATTTCAATGAAACATGCAGTCCAGTAGTGAAGTCAGCTACGATCAATTTGATTATTTCTCTGGCAGTAACACATGCATGGGTTATTCAACAAATTGATGTGAATAATGTTTTTTTGAAGGGAGACCTTGCAGAAGACGTTTACATGAGTCAGCCTGAGGGGTTTCAAGTTGTGTCCTCTACAGGTATGCCTCTAGTTTGCAAACTCAAGAAGGCCTTATATGGCCTTCGACAGGCACCCAAAAACTGGTTCACAAAGCTGAAGCATTTTTTAGTCTCCCTTGGATTTCAATCTTGCAGTTGTGATGTTTCACTTTTCCTATATCTCCAGGACCAGGTTACAACATTAGTGGTTGTTTATGTTGATGATATCCTTGTTACAGGATCATCACGAGACCATATACATACTGTGATACTACAGCTTCATCATCAGTTCTCTGTCAAAGACCTTGGCCCTCTGATTTATTTCCTTGACATTAAAGTTAAACAGCTCCAAGGAGGTTTTTTTCTCACTCAAACCAAGTATATACTTGATTTGTTAGTAAAGGTTGGACTTCAAGATGCCTCCACAGTTCCTACACCTATGCTAGTTGGTCCAAAATTAAGTAAGAAAAGTGGCACTCTTCTTCCTGATGCCACTCAATATAGAAGTGTTGTTGGCTCATTGCAGTATCTCAGTCATACAAGACCTGATATTTCCTATACTGTTAACAAAGTTGCACAATTCATGCAACGCCTACTGAGGTTCACTGGATCGCAGCGAAACGGATCTTCGTTATCTCAAAGGCACTTTAGATTTTGGTCTTTGGTTTTCTGCTGAAAACTCGTCCACTATTGGTATACACTCTTTTTCAGATGCAGATTGGGGCAGTGACCTTGATGATCGACGCTCAATCTCCGGTCACTGCACATATCTTGGTCTTCATCTGATATTATGGAGCCCACGTAAACAAAAAGCTGTATCACATTCTACTGCAGAAGCAAAATTTCGCAGCTTAGCCGATGCTGCAGCAGATGTATTATGGATCAACGCTGCACTTCGTGAAATGAGAATAGAAGTTTCTGAGATCCCAACACTTTGGAGCGACAATACAAGTGCGGTTGCGATGGCCGCAAATCCAGTCATGCATGCCAAGACCAAACATGTTGATCTTGATCTCTTCTTTGTTCGTGAGAAAGTTGCTGCACGTGCTTTACAAGTTAATTATGTTCCTACTTCTTCTCAAGTTGCTGATTTGTTCACCAAGCCGATTTCAATTCAAGCCTTTGAATCATTCCGAACACAGTTGTGCGTTCGATCCCTCATAGAACTTGAAGAAACGGGGGGAATATTAGAGGAATGATAATCTGTTATAACAGAAATGAATTGGATATGGATTCATCTACAATGCATCACAGCTGTACAATGACAGCTGGTGGAATTTGTTAAGCTCAGCTGAGGTTTTTCAGCTAGGGTTTATCTTTGCCATAAATGTATCCTCTTGTTAATGAAGAAAGACACTGAAATCAATATTCTATCTTTCTTATAAAATTTAGTATTGTATTTTCTCTAGTCAACACAGAAAACTATTTCTTATTTAAAACTTTTTTTAAAAAAAAATTAATATATTTTTTAAATTTTAAATTATTAACTTTAAATATCAAAGTCTAACTTTAAATTATAAATCATATAATTTAAAATTGTTAAACTCTTAACCAACATTTAAACTGTAAGTCCTAAATTTAACATACTTGTATATCATTTTTTATATAAATTAAAATTTAAGTTAATAGTTACCAAATTGAAACTATATTAATTAATATTTATTGACTATAGAAATTATATAATTGATTTTTCGAAAAGAGAATCTTATGGGAATAAGGTAAAAGGTAGGTTAATACTGTTGTTTATCCTTTATTAAATTGATTATTATTTGATACATTTTCAGTATATTTTCTTATATAAATATTTATTTTAATTTTTAAAATTTAAAATTTTAATTCTAAAATCCTAATTATAAGTCTTAAATTATAGTTTTTAGCTCATAATCTTTATTCCAGCAAGTTGGCTACAATTTCTGGAATGACCCAATCAATTACCCGGTTTAAATTTTTTAATAAAAGAATCAGATTCGGGTCAAATATTTATTGAGTGAAAATTTGAGTAAGATCGGATTTAAGTTTAAAATTTAAAATATTTAATCCTATCTAAAAATAAATATATATTTTTTTAAAAAAGAATTTAGGGATGTTAATAATAATACTTTTCTCTCTATTTTTTATTTATAGTTTACTACTTCAAATTATATATTTTTTATAATTAAATTCTAAAATTATTTTTTACAATTAAATCTTTAATTTTTTATAAGTTGAATCAGAGTCGAGTTTAAAATATTTATTTTTAGATTGAATTTAAAAAATATTCAGATCAAATCAGAATCAAGTTTAAAATGTTTGTATTCAAGTCGGGATTGGATGGACGAAAACCATTCAACCCGTGCCTATCTATATATGGGTCAATGCACAGAGGTCTTCTCAAAAACTCATCAATGTTTTCAACTTGGAAACTCTAATTTAATGAAGGAAATCATAAAATACAATCACATCTCATTCTTGATACGAACCTTCACAAGAATTTACCAGGAAACAGTGTGAGTCCACAAGGCAGGATCACTTTCTTCTAACAAGAAATCACCGAAACTATATATATACTACTCTTTCCCCAGCCAAGGAGCCTGATTCTTTGTCAACCCTACGCAGCTGCCATGGCCGATACTCAGATAGCCTACACAGGACACGAGATCTCTCTGGCAGTTCCCCCTTGGCTAAACAAAGGAGACAATGCATGGCAAATGACGGCAGCGACTCTCGTGGGGATTCAGAGCATGCCTGGACTTGTAATCCTATATGCCAGTATCGTGAAGAAGAAATGGGCAGTAAATTCGGCTTTTATGGCCCTTTATGCCTTTGCGGCGGTTCTGATTTGCTGGGTCCTTTTATGTTACCGTATGGCCTTTGGTGACGAGCTACTCCCTTTCTGGGGGAAGGGTGCTCCGGCTCTTGGACAAAGCTACCTCGTTGGCCGAGCCAATGTCCCCGAGAGGGTCGCAACCGAGCCTTACTATCCCATGGCAACGCTTGTATATTTCCAATTCACTTTTGCTGCTATTACTCTTATTTTGCTCGCGGGTTCGGTTCTTGGTCGCATGAATATCAAGGCATGGATGGCGTTTGTGCCACTTTGGCTTATATTCTCCTATACCGTCGGAGCTTATAGCCTATGGGGCGGAGGCTTTCTCTATCGATGGGGTGCCATAGATTACTCCGGCGGATACGTAATCCACCTATCCTCCGGGATCTCCGGTCTCACCGCTGCATACTGGGTAACATAAATCATTCACACCTTGTTTAATTGAATATCATGGATTCCAGTTTCTTTTTATCTGATTCGTTCAATACGAACAGGTTGGACCCAGGATCAAGAGCGACAGAGAACGGTTTCCTCCCAACAACATTCTTCTGATGCTGGCGGGTGCCGGGTTGCTATGGATGGGATGGTCGGGGTTCAACGGAGGAGCCCCGTATGCTGCAAACATCGACTCTTCAATAGCAGTACTCAACACGAATGTTTCCGCAGCAACCAGCATTCTTGTCTGGACATGTCTCGATGTGGTGTTCTTCGGGAAACCTTCCGTTATCGGCGCAGTTCAAGGAATGATGACGGGACTCGCTTGCATCACGCCGGGAGCAGGCTTGTTTCAATCCTGGGCTGCTATAATCGTGGGAATACTTGCTGGCAGTGTTCCATGGGTATCCATGATGATCATTCACAAAAAATGCAGCTGGTTACAAAAGGTATGTCTACCGTACAGTATTCGTCCTTATCTGGTTTAACCAACTGTCTTACATTATTGTCTAGAAACCAGAAAGATTAAAATTAGGTGTCTTGTTTTGAATTCGACAACACGTGGGAACTAAGAATTTGTCCAAGGCCATTGACTTTAGGGGACTCCTGGTCCCTACTCCCTACCCAAAGGTTCACATTTGAGTTTTGATCCTACCACAGACTGTCATAAAATTTAAATTATCACCTCAACTTGCAAATGATCAGGCTCGTCCCCCCTTTTGGAATTGATCTTTCCTGTCTCTTTCAATGGTGGAATTATGAGCACTTCAATTTATATAATTAGCATAGCAGATAATTGTTGACCATTGTTTACCAGCCATCAAAGTTTGCGGATTGTGATATTTTCACACTTGCATGATCATGGCTACAGGTAGATGATGCTCTTGGTGTTTTTCATACGCACGCGGTTGCCGGCCTGATGGGCGGTCTCCTTACCGGCCTATTAGCGGAGCCGAACCTCTGCAAGTTAATACTTCCAAGGGACACGAGGGGTGCGTTTTATGGAGGGAACGGATGGGTTCAATTCGCAAAGCAAATAGTTGCTGCCTTGTTTGTTACTGCTTGGAATGTAGCGTCCACGACATTGATTTTACTAGTAATAAGGCTGTGTATACCCTTGAGAATGCCCGATAACCAGCTCGAGATCGGAGATGACGCCGTCCACGGAGAAGAAGCATACGCTCTTTGGGGTGAAGGAGAACAATATGACCAAAGAAAACATGGTTGGCATGCGTCAGAGATGACCTCGCCTTCACCTTACGTCAATGGTGCAAGAGGAGTAACCATCAACCTGTAATTAGTTCAATTACTTTTTATCATGTCAAATGTTGAACTGAAATTTTATTCATCGCCTGTAGAATACATACTAGTTTGCTTTCAAGCCTTTGCATTCCATACTGTCATGAACTTGAACGTCAAAACTAATAGGTTTCCGATGCCGAAGTCGCAGCAACGGCAAAGCGATAACTCGGATATCGGGGCCGGCCATCAGCAGCAGCTATTCCAGAGCCCCACTCCAACACCTCTTTGCAAGTATCATCCTTGTGAAATGTGAAGCATCACCTCAAATTTATGCAAACCAGCATTCCTCCATCAATGTTCAATATCTAAAGATTGTATTCAAAACTGAATTGCGAAGATTCAAAGATCTTTTCATGAATGAGAGTAAATATGTGTTTCACTATTTTTTTAATCGAAGTTTTGTCTTAATGAGTTTTTCTGATAAGATTTTTAACGAGGCAACATGTTATGTGTATCAAATACTTGTATATTCTTTTTTTTATTAATTTTTTTCCGCGAGATTTTTATCTTATAGTAAGGTTTTAACGCGAAATATTATCTTCTTAGATATCGAAGGACGAGTGTTATGAATATCTTTATTTATGGTGATCATATTCGTATATTAAAAGAAACTTTAATATACTTTATTATTAAATTTAATACTTATTAGAATTAGAATTTTTTATATTTTCTATAAATATAGAACTCGAAGAAAGTATTGTACATTGAGAATATAATACTAGTTGTTTTATTTGTCCTTCATCTTTCTTTTGTTCATATTATTTACTTTATTCAAATAAATAATTTAAATTATGATAAAATCATGGTGAGTTTACGGTATAACAATCTAAATTAAAGCTATTTTTTTAAAAACATGTTAGTAACTTCAAATGTTATATTTTTAATAATATTTTAGGTTTATTTTTTTTAACAAGTTTGAAACTTATTTTTTTAAAAAGTTGGTTTTTGGACAAGTTTTGAAATTTAAGAAAGATTACGAAAAAATAATCTAAAATCTTATAAAAATAAAAATATTTTAGGTTATTTTAACAAATTTCAAAACTTACCATATTTAGCTTTAAATTATGCTAGTTTTATCGTACCTCCCCGCAGAACCATTTCTGATATTTTAATAAGCCAAGGACGAACCTAAAAATTAAGTTCTTAATAAAAAATATTAAAAATAAAATTAAAAAACAATCCTCTAATAACAAGTATTAAAAAAAATAAGTCTAATAAATATTAAAAAAATTAAAAACATGTTCTTAACAATAAATATTAAAAAAATTATGCATAATAACAAGTAATTGAAAAATCAGATCTCTAATAGCAAATATTAAAATTTTAAAATTTAAGAGCATGTTCTTAAGCATTAGGGGAAATTGGGCTCAAATTGAACATATTAAAAAAAACAAATCTCTAATAAAAAATATTAAAAATAAATATATTTTAAAAATATATTCCTAATAATAAATATTAAAAATTAAAATAGACATAAATAATAAATATTAAAAGAAATAAATCTATAATAATAAATATCAGAGAAGATTAAAATTTTAAAATAAATATTTAATAATAAATATTTAAAAAAATTATAACAAAAAAATTCTTATAATAAATATTAAAAATAATTACAATATCAAATAACATAAAAAAATTAATTAATATAAGAGAGCTCTAAAAAATTAAATAGTTATACTTTTTAAATATGAAAACTTCAAATTTATGTTTTATTAAGGATAAATTAACTTGATAACCAGAGTTTAATAAAAACCATTTCATTTTTATATTTTTTTTTTAAAAAAGAAAATTGCTTGTTTGATTTGCTACAACAGTAGCAGCTGTAGGTACAAATTATGAAATGGCTTGATAATTTGCAACAGAAGAAACTTTTTACAACAGTGCTAAAAATATTTGATTCCATGTATCTGGAACTCCAGGAAGGCACCAATGGATGCAATCTGCATGGCGTCCGGGGTCGGATTTTTCATCGTCGGTCAACAGCCTTCCTCCGGTCTCCGTATAGATCGACGAATGAGCATCTACCCGGTACTCCGACAGCTGAGTTATGTTAACAACTGTAACCGTAACTTTCATTTTCTTCACCACATCCGCCACCACGCCCATCATTGTCTTGTCCGAACCACTTCCCCACATGTTCTTCTTCATCACCGGCTCCGTCTCGTTGAAACATTTCAGTCCATTGTTCCTGCCCCAGTCCTCGCTTCTGTGGACAGAACAGACTATACGTTTCAGCAAATCCAAATGAAAATTCATCTTTTTTTTTTGTTCAGACACTAACCTTGTATGTATAGGGGACATGGTCGTGAAGAAAACACGAGTCTCGTTGGGATTTATAGTAGAATCGATCCAGTTAGCCCATGTTTTCAAACCGATTTGGTAGGCAACCGGTGTGTCCAGCTCCGAATAACCTTCTTCACCGTTTGAGAATGAACCCCATCTGTTCTTAGCACAAAGTTGCATGCCCCAAATTAATACCTTGACTCGCAAGGAACATGTTAAAAGGGTTTTCGACAGACAACTTACAGTGTTTTAAGTCTAAGACCACTCATCCACCAAACGTAAGTATTGAATGCAAGAATATCAACTCCTTCCCAATGTTTAGAGTGCTTGGCCACTGAATCAACTTTCAGTATTCTCTTCCTCGGATCCAAAACGTCGATATCGGAATTCGATTCGACAAGAAACGGGGCCCAGTAAAATTCAATGGTTGCATTATATTCCTGAGATAGTGGGCGGGGGACGTTAGCTTTGTTTTCAAGTGTTTAGAAAACCTATCAATAAAGTTAAATACCTTAGCTTTGAAGACAGAACGAACTTTGCCCATTTTCATAGACTTCTTCTCTGGAGGTATAGTCCACTCAACCATACAAACGAAAGATTCCCATTGATTTCTTTGCAGGGAATCACCTGCAAATAGAAGCCTTTTACCTCGAAGCTTTTTGAGTGCACGTTCTGGATCAAATCTACTCAGACAAAACAGAAAGAGAACTGGTTTCAATTCCATGCAAGAATCAAGGCGACCATTTTTAAGTAAAACTTTTGTTACCTAGGCAAGTTGCAGTCGTGGGGTTGCCACTCCCAGTGACGGTAATCGAAATCAAGGCGACCATTTTTGACACAAGAGTATTGCCTGTCTAGGTATGGACAACTACTATCATTGTACAATGGCATGATAGAGCGGTTGAACACCCACTTCCCTCGAGTAATATCACACTCTTCAGTGTCGAACTCGAACCTGTCATCGATTTCGTTGTTCTCTAGGTTCTCCTCTGCAGTTTGATGATCACCTGTCGGAAAATGACAGTTCAAAATCACAAGTCTTAACAGTAAACATGATTAGAATTTTAGTAGTAACAGACTAACATTTGAATTAACTTACTAGCTTTTACAACAGCAGTTCTTCTAGCACAGGACTTGGATTTGAGAATGGGATTTGAAGAAAGAAAAGATAGTCTTTCAGTGTATAAAAGAGCTAGGAATGCAAAAGCACAGAGTATAACTGTGGTAACAGAAAGAGGTAGCTTCCCTCTGTAAGCTTTCATGGTGATGGTGGAAGGAGAGGCCGCAAAGCTCATGGTTTGGAGGGAAATTAAGTTGAGATGACCTGAACACGAATGTGGGATAAAAAGCATGAGGAGGTGGTATTTATTTTTATTTTTACATTAAATTTGACAAGGTGAGTTGAGTAGGAGTAAAGCTAAAGCCAAGTATGGTTGGGGTCAGGGGGGTTGACATCCTATTTTAGAAAAGAATAGTGGGTGGTTAGAGAGTAAACTCAAAGGCTAACGTCTTTTTTAGAAGCTACATCATCTCAGTATCCATTAATTTAACCAATTGAGTGCAGTTCCATCAAGTTTAGAGTATTTTCATCATGTACAAATCAAATCTTTTGGAGGTGATTATTATGTAAAATCAAGTCGAAAAATTATTATCTTTAAGTTGAATCGAGTTTTGACTTCATATACAAAATTGACGAGTGTGATCAGTTTTGAGCTTTCTGTAGCAGGTAAAAGTTTCCCTAATCGTATAGTTTCCCACCGTAGCAGACGAAGCTTGATAGCTCCCCATGTCACCACAGTATCTTTCAAGGTCCACAAACATTATATATACATATATATATATGTATATATATCGAACTGTTAGGAAAATCTGAATGGCTGGAAATGACGTCTGGTGAAAGGTATAGTGTCAAATTCATATATCTAATATATAATACAGCAACTCGACACACCATTGGGGAATGTTGGCATGATATCCTCGTTTCTAATTTTTTGGAGAGAAAAAATCTCAATCTTGGTCCCATTTTCCCACCTCCTTCCTTTTGTAATTAGTTTGAATGTCTTTGCTCACGTTGATATCGACCTGCATTTTGGACTATTCTCGTTTCTGGACAAGGCGGTTTAAAACCGTATCTCTTAAAATAAACATCATCCGTTTTTTTCACTGAGACATTTTTTGAATTCATTTATTTAAGTATTTGTTAATAGTATTACTGTTGGTCCAACACTCCAACTTGAGCCCAAGCTATTATTATTTCAAATCTATAATTAAATCCACCAACTCATCTGCAGGAGTCCAGGATTAATGAGCTGGTAAATGCTTAACAATTTGGAAAAGGCAATGGCATCAGAATGGTAGAAAAACACTACACAGATTTGGACATCTTGATTGGTACAGCTGCAACCATTTTTCAAACCCTGGAGGCCCCAATAGCTGACATGTTCGATCTGGAAACAAGAAGCTACTTTGGAAGCAACAGCGTGATCATCAAGATATAGAATCCATTTCCTTGGAAATGAAATGAATATGGCACAGATACAAGGTCATTGTACTGACAGTCAGTGTCGACAAGAAAGTTAAAATATAATCAGAGAGGCGCATCGGCATTTGGTTCTGGGGCAGTCAGCTTGTGTGACCATGGTTCTGTCGCTTGAAACATGAGTGACATCACAGCAGGTGGGAGTTGTGTGCGAGGCTGGGGCAATTGGGGTGTTGCTATTTGGCTGGCATTTTACTCGACCTCCATTGCCTTTTTAATTATTTGTTTGAAAACCAAGTTTGGTGCGCTCGTGAGTTGTTAAGGGAAATAATTAAGTCTGTGGTTAAGGAGATGTCGCCGTTTGCTGGAATAGTAGCAAGGCAATGATGCCGTGTCGTGGTGGTGCATTTCGCTCCAGCCCGGTCGTCCTTACTAAGCAAACTATTTTAGTGAAAATTTCTTGGAGGGATTTTGGTTGCAATCACACATTTTCTATTATTATTATTTGAAAGCTTTCACCTTTTACAAGTTTAATTAAGACCGGCTACGACGAAATTTAATTTATTTTTACGTAAATCAATTTGATATTATCATAATATAAAATATGATTTGATATGAGTTTATAAATAATATTATTTGGTTTAAATACAACTTAAAATTTTAATTTAAGTTTATTTTGAGTTTATAAATAATATTAATATTATCACATGAACCTAATGGATCACCCTTTTTTTTCTTAGAGTCCAAATTCTCATCACCTTTTTAGGTAATTATAAATTTTATTTTGTTGAAAAAAAAAACAAAATCAAGAAGACAAAGGAACCTAATTTCACGAGTCTAAATCATTTGTCTCTTTCTCATGTCCCCATTTATGCCCCACTTCAAATTAGAGGGATTAGGGTATAGAGTTTAGGGTTTAGAGAATTAGGGATAGGGTGTATTTTTTAGGGTTAGGGTTTAGGGTTTAAGATATAAAAAATATGGGTTAGGGTTTAAAATTTATTTTTTTAGTAAAATAACAAAAGAAGCACAAATGGGGGCATGAAAAAGGGACAAAAGATTTTTGCTCTAATTTCACAGAGAGAAAACTAAAAAAAAGTATTTATTGTCATGGGGCTATTACTCTTTTCCTAAAAGACATATTTAATACTCCCTCCGTCCTATATAAGAAGTCCATTATTGACTTTTTAAAGTCAAATTTTTTAAACTTTGACCATAGTTATTTTAGATATTTTAATTTATTAAATTTTATAAAATATATATTCTTAAACTACTTGATTAGAGGTTTCTAAAATATATTTTTTAATATTTTTATCAATAATAGATTGAAAGTTATAATGAGTCAAAGTTTAAAAATTTTGACCAAAAAAAGTCAATACTGGACAAATAAAATGGGACGGAGGTAGTAAGATATGCAATGTCACCATATATATCGTTAATTTTCTTTTCGATGTGGGATTAATGTTCTTTGTCTCTTTTTAGGTGTGACATTCTCCCCACTCAACCTCATGACACCCTCGTCACGAGTTTTCGCTTTCGTTATTGACCTCCTGTCACGGTTGTTCACCTTACTTACTCTTATCATAGGCGCTCAGCGTAAAATCGAACAGTCAAAAAATCACTCTGATACCATTTATGAAGGGACCATTATTTCTTTCTTAAAAGATATCTTTTAAAAGGATAATGGCCCCGTAACATTATTCTGAAAGCATAAGACCAGGTTGGGTCACCCTTTTCATTTATACAGCCCAATCCCAACAAACTAATTATGACTTAACCCATTTATTACAAGGCTAACGGGCTTAAAAACCAAGTCTAATTAATAACAAATTTCTAACTAATCGATAACGGCCCAACCACTCTAACTCTAACATTTTCATGCTTCCTCCCCCAAGGGTTTCTAACTCTTCAATGTTTTTACCTTCCCAATCTGGCATGCCCGGCCTTGTCACACAATTTCCAAAGGTGCCAACCATCAAGGATCATTGCTTGAACATTACCTAGCCAATGGTTCATTTGAAATGCTGCCAATGGTTTTCCAAACTGTTTCCTCTCCTTCAGATACCTACATCACAGCAAATGAAGCATAAGGTCATCTCGTCAGCTCGACATGCCACTGCTTAAATTGAGGATAACAGCACCAGTGCATTGCCTAAGACACATGTCATAGACACCCATCGATATAATTTGCATGAATAATGCATACATCCACTGACTTGCAAGCAGAAAGATAAGAAGAGATGTTGAAACCAACCTTGCTTGTATCTAGACATGAATTCAGACCAGGTACTCTATCCTCATCAGGAACAAAGACATTCTGTAAGAGAATATCAGTCCAGGGGAATCCTTGGTAACAGTATATCTGAAAACGAAGGCAAAAGCATTGGATTTTAAGGAAAAAGAACATGTAGCAACCTCTGCATTTGCTATAGGCAGTAGCACTAGTAGTGACAGAGAGACCAGGGCAACCAGGACCCTGCATGGTAGAAATAATCACATAAGCTTTGAGTTTTTTTCTTCGAAGTTAGGGACAATTGTCTTTAATGTCTCCGACTTCTTGCACTCGTAATAAAAGATTTAGTCTTTTTCCGTCTTTGATTTATTCTTAAGCTTTCCTTTCTTTAAAAATTTCTTCCTCAGTTGAACTTCGAGAATCTTGTGAATATCTTCAAAAGTATAGTTATCTATCTTCTTTGTTAGAATCACTCTCATCATGTGCAACCTTGAGAGCAATTTTAACCTTCTTTCTTTTCAGCTATTTGTTCTCTTTTTTCTTCTTTTTATTATCATTCATTCATTGTCTCATTAACTCGTGAGTGGGTAAAGACTCTGTGAACTTATCAAACTTTAAAGTTTTGAGACTTTTAATTTTCGATGATGCGAGTCTTCTTTGAGTTCCATAAGTTGAGAAAAAATATATGAGCTGTTGAATAAGTTATCTTCCCGAATGATTTCTTCGTAACCCTTGACCTATTCACAATAACGGATAAGTGATTAAACATTATCTTGATGTCTTCATCTAATTCTATATTGAAGTTTTCATAACTATGATTGATAAGATAATTTTGATCTGTTTAATTTTATCGGTCTCTTCTTAAATAACTTCAAACTCTGTCCTAAATCTTCTTAACACTCAAACATAAAGACATCTTAACATATCCGTCTAATATAAGAGAATCAAAATAAAACATATAAAACCTAAACATTATAATGTATTTTTATCAATCTTTATTGGTCTATTCGTGTGTCTCCTTGAGAACAAATCTTCATTATTTTCTTTTCACTATATCCCAAAGAAAGTAGTCATTGGATTGGTTGAACAATCTTGTCATACTCTTTCATATGGATAGTCTCAAAGAAAAATGGTGACTTTAAAACTGATTGAAACTCTTCCATAAAGTAATTGTTCGAAGTAGAGGTTATGGATGACTAGATGGATGATTGAATAAACTTTAGATCTACTCAAGAGGATGTGAAACCTTTCGATGAATGTAACTCTGATATCAATTATTGAGTTGATCAGTTGATAAACAATGACCATGAGGGGATGAATTAATAAGTTAAAAAATGATAGTAAAAGTTACAAGAAAGATTTTAAATAATTTTAAATAGTTCTAGAATATAATCTTCACCATTTAATATTGACATCTCAATCACTCTGCTGACAGCACTGGTGCTCGAACCTGTAACTTCTAGGAACAACAATCATTCTTTTAACCACTTGAGCTGAAGGGCTCATACTAAATTATTGTTTTATTGTTGATGAAGTTTTACTTATTTATCTTAGATATAAACTTGTCGGTCTTAAATTTAATCATTATATAATATTTTCTCGACACAATCGATAAATGTTATACTCATAAAAATAATATTAAGAAAATCTATTAAAGTCTCATCTATTATTATCTAGAGCCACCTACGACTATTTTCTCATACTTTAATGATAAAAGGATAATTTTATTTTTTTTTTCACAAAAGAAGTTTTATTTTTTTAACAATTTTCTCAAGTTCTCTTTCCTTTCTCGCAACCATATTTTTCTTCTAAAAGGAACTCATTGCGCACATATTTTTTATTAACATTATCAGTGACAGAGTCATATATGTACTTGGGTAGAACTTTATTAGCATGAATATTTTAATTTTTATTTTAACTTTAATTTTCATTTTCTTATAAATTAATTCTTAAATTTTATAATTTGTGCTTACTTTAAAATAAATAGATTTTACCAACAAGCGTTGGATGCAATAGTAAGACACTTTATTTTCCTAAAGAAAGAATACGGGTTTAAGCCTTAAAAAAGACATTATTAAAAGAGAGAGCCATAAATCTCGAATACGTAATCAGACAATCAACCAACTGCATTAAACCACCAACGCTAGCGTTGGACATCTATAAAGTTGGATTTGCCCAAATCAGTCGTTTTAAATGTGTTCAACTCTTTCTTTAGTCTGTAGACAGGACCATTAATTGCTAGAACTACGGGTTCTTAAATTTTGAATCGAATATTTAATTTGATTTAAATTTTTTAGATCAAATATAGATTATAATATTTTAAATTTTAGATTATCTAAAAATTCAAATTTTTAAAAATTTAAATTTTCATTAATATTAATCTTGCTATATTCAACAATTTAGTGTTTGTTATATTAAAAAATTTTAAAAATTAAAATTTTTATAAATATGAATCTTGTTGTATTTAGTAATTTGTTGTTTATTATATTTAAAATTCTATTTTTTTATAAATATAACTTTTAAATTCAAAAAAAATAGTTTAATTGAATTATATTTTTAGATAATTGAATATTTGACTATCTGATCCGATATCCGAACATACGGATATCCGCTTTTTTCCAGATAAATACAGATCATTATATCATCAATCTAAAAATTTGAATATCCAAAAAATCAGATCTGATCTGACCCAATATCCGACAATTAACACCCCTAATTTATAATCCCAACCAATTAGATTCATTCATCTCATTTTTTTAAAATGAATCATCATTTATTTCTTACGTATAATTAATGAATAAATAACTATTAAATAATTACTTAAAAATAAATAAACTTAATTATTTAAATCACAAATAACGTAACAATAATATCATAATATAATTTCTCACGTTTTCTGCATCAACCCTTGTTATGTTGGTAACCAAGCAAAGTCTCCAACTGAGCTGGGCCTTGTCTTCTAGACGATATGAAATGTCAACATAGAGCTCCTCACTAATATGAAAGTGACAGTAGGCATTAAATGTCACTCGGGACGTCACGGTTTCGTCATCAAAATATCAAAGATTTGTGATACAATGGAATAAACGTGTAGAGGATTAATCAATGACTTAAAAGTCTTTAATTACTTTTGTCAACAAGATTAATACTTTATTAAATTGAAAAGAATTAGAGATTTGGATCACAATACTTGAATGTTAACTTAAATAATTGGTTAATTTTCCGAACAATAATGTTTATCTTTGGATAGTAAAATCACGTACTTATCCATAAATTAACCATTGGTAATGTTTTTAATGTATAGATTTTGAGTTAAAATTAGATGTTTAAATTATTTTTAGAGATTTTATTAAATAAATTTGTTATTTTAAATTTTTGATAAATTAATTATTTTTTAACAAAAAAATTATATCAGACAAACTCATTGACAAAAGTTCTTAACTGAAATCGACTTTTTCATGGAGTACAAGTCAGGAAAGATCAATTGTGTGACCGACGCACTAAGCTGAAGGTACAACATAGAGTTTATTAGCAACTTCGAATGATTATTGTTTTTACGCATCAAGTAGGGCTTATTCCTTGATCCAACAACCCAATCCTTAATCGATTATGCAAAGGATGACAAATCTAATCGGTTTGGCTTGAAAACGATCTTTTATACATTAAGGGATGACACCTCTATGTCCTACAATACATGAATTTATGGAAGAAACTTACGAGGGATGTCACGATTTCAAGTGGGTTAGTCATCCAGGAGTACACCGTACAATAACATTGTTAACAGATCATTACTATTGATCACATATGAGCGATGATATTAAAGTTTATGTGAGAACTTGTCTCATTTGTCAGTAAGACAAGATCGATGTCTAAAAATCAACAAGGTTTTTACAATTATTGTCAATCCCACAAAAATTAAGGGAAAGTGTTTTTATGAACTTCATAGTAGATTTGTTAAATACCAATGGGTTTACCAATATTATAATTGTTGTTGACAAATTTTTAAAGTATGTCACTTTTATTCTTGTCAGTAAAGAGTTCGCAGTCGATAATTTCAAAACATGATTGTCGAGTTCTATTTTCAAAACGAGGGTGTAGCGAAATCTAGCAAAAAAATATTACGGGCCACGAACGTAATGCCGAGGTTAATACAATTCAATCCGTCTAAAAGACTCTTCACAAGTTTTTAGGCTTATCAAACCCATCCGAATTGATTATACAATTAAAGAATATCAATGGATAAAAACCAAGCTACTTACGAAAAGAAAACATTACCATTGAAGGATTTATCCAATTTCATGATTCAGCCATGTGTTCCTTCCCAACAAGGAATATATTTTGTATAGGTAATTATTTTCTTTCGTAGCTTAAATGTGACAAATCATGATTGTCAATATAATTTAATCTGAATCGTTAGATGTATTAGGGTTAACTATAAATAGAAGCTTATCCTTTTTGCTATTCATTCGTCTTTGAGTAATAAAGCAATGTATTCATTTATTCACTCAACTCTATTTTATTTTGTTATTTTCTTGTTTGATTTTGCTTCCACGAGCATAAAAGTTTTTAGGCCTTTGTTTAGCGATAAACTTAGGCGAGTCAAGACATAAGACCGTACGATTTTATTTGAAATGAGTCTAACTCCGTGACACATGCAATAAAAAAAGCAAAAAACGTCTATCGAAACATTCGATAAAGAAAGCAAAAAACCAATGAATTCTTCGTTCAAAATTTGTTAAAATAAAAGAGAAGAAAATAAAATAAATATATTTTACTTTGGGATGATTTTTGAAGGTATATGTGCTCGATATTTATAGTATCATGCATGCCCAAAAAGGGTATCTAAAAATAGTCATTAGTCAAGGACAAATCAACTAAAAATAAAACAAATAGTTAAGGATAAAAATATTTTATTTAAAATAAACGATTAAAAATTAACATATAAAGATAATTTTTATCTTTTAACGTTTATATTTTTATTATTTTGGTCTTTATTTTTTTTGGATAAAATTAATCTTTGACCTATGTCATTTTGACAAATATCTCGTTTTTAATTACTATGATAATTGAACTGTTAAAAATTTAATAATGACAATATGTCATATATGTAATAATATATTTTAAATGAAATAGAATCTAAAAATTTAAATATATACATATATAAAATATAATTTTATCCCAATATAAAATATTAAACAATTAAATTTAAATAAAATATTAAAAATTAATTAAATCTAAAACAAAAGACTACTAATATTATCAACCCTAAATAAAGTAAAAGATCTTTATAAAAACTCAAATCTCCAATTTAGATTAAACACTAAAATACCTAAATTCTAAACTAAAATAATAAAAACTCAATTGATTAGCATCAAAATCTTTTATCTTTGATTCACCGGTAACAAACTTTACAAAGCCCTTCCTTTTCAGATTATGTTCATACTTTTTTAGATAAAATTTTGATTTTATCATGGTTAGAGTTGAGAATATTCAGTTGTCTTTTGTTTTAGATTTAATTAAATTTTAATGAATAAAAAATTATTTTTTAATATTTCATTTAAATTTTAATTGTTTTATATTTTATATTGAAATAAAACTATATTTTGTGTGTATATATTTTATTAAGGGTGTTCAAAATTATCCGACCCGATTGACCTGTCCCAATGATCCGATGACACGAAACAAAAATAACGGGTAATTCCCAAAAAAATTACCTGATTGGACCAAGTACCCGATCCGAGAATTAGTGGGTCGGGCTTGGGCCGAAATTTTTTAATTCCCGGGTACCTGACCCAACTAGTTTTATTATATATATTAATTTTAAATTATATTTTTATTTTAGATTTTTTTAATATTTATACATAAAATTAAATTTAATTCTCTAAATTAGTTTTATGTTTGTGTTATATATTTTTAAGTTTTAAAATTTATAAATATATTTTTATTAATTTACTAATACCAAAAGAAAAACGAGATTAATACTTTTAACGTTATTTTAGTGATAAAATTTAATAAATATAGATGTTTATGTGCATCCAAATATTCTAAAATTAACTTTAAATCTCTCATTTTTATATTTGGTTATGTATTATAAAATTTTAAAATTTATATGTTTAATATATAATTCTTTTTTAATTTTAAAATAAAAATAATAATAATTGTTAACCGGGTACCTGTTACCCGATTAGCCGGGTACTCGAGTTTTACGAGTACCCGATAACAAATACCCGATTTAAATGAGCGGAGATACGGGACAGATTTTTATGACCCGAAGGAACCGGGTACCCGGTAATGAACACCCCTACATTTTATATACTAGATGTTAAGTCATTTAAAATATATTATCACATATATATAACATGTCATCATTATTAAATTTTTAACGGTTTAATTATCATGATAGTTAAAAAATAAAATATTTATCAAAAAATCAAGAGCTAAATTTATCTAAAAAAAAGTGAGGACTAAAATAATAAAAATTATAAACGTTAAGGGTGAAAATTATCTTTATGCCAAAATTAATTTTAAAATTAATAAAAAAATATTAAAAATAAATCAAATCTCTAGTTCATGCAAATGAAAAAAATAAGTCGCTTTCAGTTGAATTAAACTTTTTAATCAATCCATGCGTGAGCACGATAAACTTTATTTTATTTACAACTTCAATATCAAATCTTTATGTTTAAATTCAAAATAAATAATAGGGTAAACTACACCAGTGACCATCTAACTATTTGGGGATATTTATTTTGACCACCCAACTAAAGAACTCGTCAATCAGATACCCCAACTTTGAAACCCTACCTATTTTGGCTACTGCCGTTAAAATTTTGACGAAAAAAGTTAACAGCAGTTAACAGACGTGGCTGTTAATTAAAATCGGTAAAATTATAAATTTAATCTCTCTAATTTATTTATTTTTTAATTTAATCCTAATTTTAAATTAATAAATAAAATTAATCATCTAATCGATTGATAACATGTGTCATCACCGGATTGGATGATTAATTTTATTTATTAATTTATTTTTATTTATTATTTTATATATATTCCTCTCCAATCGGGTGGTGACACGTGTCACCACCGGATTGGTGAATGATTAGTAAAAAAAATATAATGTAAAGTTTTTACATGCAAGGGGATTTGTACCCACAACCTCCATCATAGCAAACATCCAACCAAAAAGAAAACAATTTGGCCAAGTTACTTTTAGTACCATAATATATTCACATGTATTATTAAGTGATAAAGTTTTAGTAAAAGCCTAGAATAACAAAATTTCAAGTCTATTAATATTTAAATTAAAATATTAAATATTTAAATTAAAATATTAAAACATTTAATAAATAAATCAAAATAATTAAATATTTAAATATTTTTTATTCGAATTAAAATATATAAATAATATTAAATATATAAATAAAAATATTAGTTGAAAAATAATAAATATTCGAATATTTTGATTAAAAAATATTCGAATAAAAATATTTATATTTTAAATATTCAAATAAAAATATTTATATTTTAAATATTCAAATAAAAATATTTGGATATTCGAATAAAAATCATAAATATTTAAATATTTTTTATTCGAATATATGAATAAAAATCATGAATATTCGAATATTTGAGTTTAAAAATATTCAAATAAAAATATTTAGATTTTAATTATTCGAACAAAAAATATAAAAATATTTAAACAACGAAATTCAAATATTCGAATAATTAAAATCTAAATATTTTTATTTGAATATTTAGATTTTAATTTATTCGAATAATTAAAATCTAAATATTTAATATTTTTATTTAAATATTAATCAATTTAAACGGTTGACCTTTGTTAAGGTAATTCAAATACTAAGAGATAACCATTTAATACCACTTTCTTGAGTTTCATATCACAAAGTTACATTGGCTTAGTGGTTCAACCTTTTTCTTTATAAGCAAGGGTTCAAATCCTCTTTTGGGCATTATCACTTCATTTTCATTCTTCCCTTCTTTCTCTCCAATCCCGTGTCACCAAAATATATTAATTAATTATAAAAATAAATTAATAAATAAAATTAATCACCCAACCGATTTGTGACACGTCATCACTGTTAACTTTTTTGTCAAAATTTTAACGATACTAGCCAAAATAGGTAGGGTTTCAAAGTTGAGGTACCTGATTGACGAGTTCTTTAATTGGGTGGTCAAAATAGGTATCCTCAAATAGTTGGATGGTCAATGGTGTAGTTTATCCTAAATAATATAAAATAGATTTGAGATTTTTTAAAATCTACTAAATATATTTTTACAACATATATTTCCTTTCAATAATTATAAAATAAAGTAGACTTAATCATGCTTGTTTCGATTTGGATTGGAAGGTCAGATTGGATTATTGAGAAATGACCGATTGATTGATTTGGAACAAATTATAATTGGATGGATCAACAAAAAAACATGGTCTAATCCTAAAATTAATAATTCAAATGGACCAATTTTTTTATAAAAAAACTTTAGAAATATAAATTATCAATTTATTTGATTGATCCACTCGAAAACTTATAATCTAATCAAATCTAAAGGATTTTTTATTTTTCTTTTCTTTTCGAAATATTTTAATTTCAAATCTGTGGGACTGATCAACCCAACCACTGATGACGATAAGTCCTAGCAGCTAAGTCGATAACTCAACAAGGAAGTGGCGAAACATGTGAGAAATTAGTTGGTATTAATTGGGAGGTAGTTCATGTCGGCCTAAAGCTACTTAAAACACAGTGATGTTTTTTGCGGACAGTGGATCAGTCCCACGTGATTTTCATGTGAGAGGATCGTTGGCAAATGTAGCGCTGCACTTTGATTTGTTTTAATAGACAAATGAAATAAAGATTCAATTCAAGTGATAAACAGTTTGATTTCGTTTAAATAAATTTTAAGTTTAAAGTATTGTTTACGTAAAAAAATTATCAAAAACTTCACTCATTAAAATCTGATATATGACGCTGATTGACTCAGGTTAAAATTCTAAAAAAAACAAAATAGTAATAAAAATGTTTTGCTTGTTGACCTCCATTTTAGATTTTGTTTGTTTCTAAAGTCTTAAGAATGGATTTAAGAGTAAATATCCGTTTATAAAAATCAGATTTTTTAATTATTTTAAAATGCCAGATAGCTGTCAAGAAGCACAAGCCAGAAAACACAATATGTGCTCCGGCCACACCTTCGTAACTCCAAATACCCGGATTTGTTATAGTTCCCCCTGTAATACTCCAACATCGACCGGTAAACAAATATTTAATGTTAAATATAAATTATTTGAGATTATTATTAATAAATGAGCGTTTTCTATCATAACAACAATAAAAACATAGCCTCAATTGAAGTTGTTTTTCAAGTTTAAAGCACAAATTGCAAACTAGGAACGGGTCGTTTTTTTTTTTGAAAATTCGGGTTTAGGTCGAGTCGGTTTTTTTTAAGGGTGATTTCGAGTCGGGTCGGGTTCAGGTTTAGGAAGGAAAAAATCTGATCCGATCTGACCCGAGACTAATAGTGTAATTTTTTATATATTTTAGGGTATTTGTAATAATGATACATCTTTATATATTATACAATTAGGTCGCTAAAATTATTTTTTATAATTAGGTCGCTAAAATTTTATTTTTTTTATAATTAGATCCCTAAATTTTATTTTTTATAATTAAATCCCCAAAATTTATTTTTTTTTAATAATTTGGGTCGAATTTTTTCACTCTAAACTCATATCGAGTTGGATGACGGACAAAAGGTATAATTTTCCAAGTCGGATGCGGGTGAACCAAAAATCTGACCCGACCCATACCCATCTCTATTGCGAACTCACATTTTATTTTAAAGAATAGGAAACTGTTTTTTTATCTTATTATTTGAATCCTACACGTGACATGCTGTAGTCCTGAGCGATGTCGATCGGAATAAACAATCAGCGGTTGTGTTTGTGATCGACATGGTTGTGTGGCGTCTGAGCAGTTGAATTTGCAACCCCCAAACGTCCTCTTGTGCCGTCCGATGTCGGCATAGTTATCCAAACCATCTCGCCCATCCTCCCTGTCCTTCGGGTTCATGAATGTTTGTCATCAAATCAAAATAATGCACAATCTGTCTGTCTGTCTGTCCAACTCTCCAATCCATACATTAGTTAGTTAGACAGCGCTATCAAATAAAGCTGCTGCTGAAAACCACATGGTTTTTAAGCTCTAATATTTATTCACCTGTCGATGTCGAAATAAATTTGCTGCCACCAGAATTGGTGTCTTGTCGGCGTCAAAGAGCAAAACAGGTTGGAGCCACGAAGTCACTTCTATATTCATACAGCTTAAAATAAGATTAAAATAAAATAAAAATATATCAATAATTAATAATCAATATTAAAATTTATGTCGTCGTTAAATAAATAAAAGAAATAAATGTATAGATTAAAAAAATTATGAGCGATTAAGATTTTTTATGATTAATTATATTTATACCAACAAAATCAACGTTAAATCCAAAAAAATAATATTAGAATAATTCATGGATGGAAAATTAGATAACAACGTGGACCAAATAAAATTAATAATTGCCTAACTTTGTTAAACAATAAATTAATAATTACAACTTTTTTTAAATATATTTTAATTTGCGCCGAAATTGTCCCCACCAACTCTTTTATATAACCCCTCGCAGTCACTCAAACTCTTTTTATCTGTGCATCTTAACCTGAATTAATAATCTCTGTCTTCCTCAACTTTTTGTTTCAGCAATGATGAGTTGGCCCGAGCAAGTGGTTCGAGTTCAGTCTCTGTCGGAAAGTGGAATACGTACCATTCCGAAACAATATATTAAGCCTCCAACACAAAGACCTGGATTAAAACTAGGTTCTCAGGGGGACATACATGCCGACATTCCCGTTATTGATCTTCAAAACCTGTTCGGAAAAGACCCAATCCTCCATCTCGACACTCTGCAACGTATCTCAACCGCCTGTCGCGACTGGGGCTTCTTCCAGGCTGTGAACCATGGGGTTAGTCACGAACTGATGATGCGGGCGCGCCAGGTCTGGCGTGACTTCTTTAACTTGCCGCTCCATGTGAAGCAAGAGTATGCCAACGCGCCGACCACCTACGAAGGGTATGGTAGCCGGCTGGGAGTCGAGAAAGGAGCGATTCTCGATTGGAGCGATTACTTTTTCCTACATTACTTACCGGTTTCTTCAAGGAATCAGAGGAAGTGGCCCGAACAGCCGCCATCTTGCAGGTGCATGTGTTTCATTTTTTATAACATATATATTATATCCATACGGTTCATGTTTTATAATGACTGGAACTAATTAAGCCATTGAATTTGATTCAGGGAAGTGGTAGAAGAATATGGTTGCGAAGCTGTAAAACTATGCAGAACACTTCTGAAAGCAATGTCGACAGATCTCGGACTCAAGGAAGAGTATATAGAGAATGCGTTTGGTGGAGATGACATGGAGGCCTCTTTAAGAGTGAATTTCTATCCGAAGTGTCCTCAGCCGGAGCTTACTCTAGGTCTTTCTTCGCACTCGGACCCTGGTGGCGTCACCATTCTTCTTCCCGATCGCGATGTTGCTCAACTCCAAGTGTGCTATGATGGCGATTGGATCACCGTGAACCCTGTTCCCAATTCTTTGATCGTTATGGTTGGAGATCAGATCCAGGTTTATTTGCTTGTCTCATTTTATTTTGTTTATAGGTATCTCCACTCGTTACACACATGCATATATATCAAATGTAGGTGATAAGCAATGCAATTTACACGAGCGTGGAGCACCGTGTGGTGGTGAACTCGGCAAACGACGGGGTCTCCCTGGCCATGTTCTTCAACCCAAAGAATGATTTAGTGATGAAACCAGCGGAGGAGCTGGTGAGTGAGGAGCGTCCGGCGCTGTACGATGCCATGACATTTGAGCACTACAGGCGTCATATGAGGACGAAGGGTCCTTGCGGCAAAGCACGGCTCGAGTGCTTGAAATTCAACAGCCCTTAGTAATTGGAAGATTAAACACTGGCAAGACATCTAAATAATCCATCCATCTCATCTCTCCGGTCCGAATTACTTAGATGTTGTATAAATAAATCTGGGGTTAAAATTATATAAGATGAATCAGTAATCCCTCCTATGTTTGGATAGACCTTGTTGTTCTAGTTGGTTGAAGTTTCCTCTGTATTCCCCCTGAAAATGCAGTTAAAGTTTCTGTAGAGCCTGATCAATGAAACATAGCATCTAGTATGGTTGCAGAATGCAGAGACCAGCAATTTAATTCCTAGAAATCTTAGAACTTCCAAATTTGTGTAATGAAACATGAGATGGTGAACAATTTAGGCATATAAAACTACACCCCCACTGTATAAAATACTAGATTTGAATGTTCATCTTAATCATGAACCAATCGATGACAATACGAAATCATAATCATCGTCGTCGGTTAAATTCCTCTTCATATTATTTCCATCAAACGAGTGATAGCCTCGTCGTCGTCTTCATTTTTATCTTCTTGTCTTAAGGGTTCTCCTGAACTACCATTTTTTTCTCTTTGTCCACTACCTACGACCGAATAGAGAGTGTTACATTTATCCTTGAAAAATATGTCATAAAACTTATTCAACATGTGATTCAAAAGATGATCTCGAATCGTTTTGTTAACTTTTTCAAATTTATCAGAAGAAACTTAAGTACAAGAGGAATTAACATCAGCCACAATTGCATCAACTAGATTTAAGATCGGTCGTAGAGACTCAATCTAGTTGTTATCATAGGCTTTTTTTTTTTTTTTTTTTACTCAAAACACTCATAGACAATAATCGATGAGAGATGTGTTAATCAGTTAACGAATAGTTGGAGTCTTTTGCATTTATCGTTTTACATTTAAAAAACATACTTCTCCTAATTATCGATAATTATCGATAATGGGTGATTGCAAAAATTTATGACGACGACAATAATGATTTTTAATGAGACTATTGAGAGAGATAATAACGTCAATTTTAAGCTTAAAATTATATTATGATTTTTAAAAAAAATGGGTATTTATAATTTATTTTATTTTCAGTTTATTTAAAACAAAAACAAAATTAAAAACTAAGTGTCAAGCTATTATTGTGTGAAACTATTTTCGATAGATTGACTTAAAAATTGACCAAAAGGAAATCTTAGATACTTTTTTGAGTCAAGAAAATACTTTACATCTATTATAAAAAATGGCAAAGTTTGAACACCTATTTTATAATTAAACTTAAAAAAATTAATAAAATTAAATTATATCACGTGCTAATAATATCTCTAAAATCGTAAAAATAATCATAAAATTGATAAAAATATTAATTGATTTAATTTTTGGTACAAAAATTTAATTGAGTACTAAAAATTTAGTAGGTCTAACTATTTTTTTTTAATTTCAATAACTTTAAGCAGCAAATAAAATGTATCTATTTTTCTAAAATTAGTTTTCCCTTCTAGCAAGCTTCTTTTAATTTGTTTTTTTTTTTTACTCTGCCAAGCAAATACTCAGAAGTCAAATTTTTATAGTAAGGGAATTGTATATAGCTAGACGCCTAGTCTCCTAGACCAGACATTGGCTTCCAGAGAAATGCCCAAAGCAAAGTATATGGGCTATGGCTAGTGGCTACTATACAAAATATATTCACATAGATATGCCTAAACAACAAAAGCTTTAGTTCATTTGCACACAGCTTCTACATGACTAATTTCAGATGATGAACAGAACTACCTACAAACATATTGCAAAGGAAGATTTGTACAAACTAAGCAACACACACTACAATCACACTAATTGGATCACTAGGATCCACCACTCACCACCTTCAGTCTCGACCCTCAAGAAGAAGCAGCTGACTTGGGATTAGTTGCAGGAGGACCACTGGGACTGGAGGTAGCGGGAGTATCCTGTTGTTTAGCATCTGTCTTGGTATCTGCAGGCGGTGGTGGTTTGGTCTTCATGTGGGGAGGGGGATTATGCTTCAGCTTCACTAGTATCTGCCGCATCCTTGCCAGATCAGTTGGTTTTCCAGGCTTAGGTCCATGGATCACAACGATGGAAGGTTGCTTTTCTTTCTCCTTCTTCCCTTTCTTCTCTATAGTTGGCAACTCGTGCGGGATGAGCTCTGCAATTGCCGTCCAGTAATTTTTCTCGGCCTCTGCATGGAACTTCTCCTGGTTCTCTAAATATATCTGCCAATATACCCAGACCAACACCATAATATTGGAAATGGAGTTCATCGACGTGAACATTTCATAATATGAACTTGATGGGCAAAACATATAGGAAATTCAATGGAATTCACATGGTAGTATGAGAATTGTGATTTTGATTCATCACCTTTTCCTTGTCTCTGTTGGAAGTTTTGTTATTTTCAACAGATGTTCTGATCTTCCTATAGAATTCTTCTTTGTACTCATCTGCTTCCTTTATTATTTGCTCCACCATCTCCTTCTTCTCCTTCTCCTCCAGTCGAATCAGGTTCTCCCTGCAAATCAATAATTCAATCTCAGTAACATCCTTTTAAAAATGAATCGAAATGAAGTTCAACTCAGTAAGTTGTAAATTGTAATCGTAAACTTACCTGCGCCACTCTCTCAAAGCAGAGCCTACTTCTGGTTCCATCTCAGCAGGCGGAGGCAAGATCGACCCATCCGATACTCCAAACTGATCTCCGTTGACTCCCTCCCCGTTCTGCTCCGAGGGAGAGGAGAAAGCAGAGTGTCCGCCGCCGCTACCGTAAATCGGAGGTGGATAAAGTGCTTCGGGCATGGATTGAGATGAAGAGACGCCATATCCGGTAGCATGGGACTGATTGTTGGATATGGGAAGGGAACCGGGAACTGAGTCATTGACCGAGTCGGCGTGGACGGACTGGGATTGGTGTGAAGCTAGGCGAGGGTCGTAGCCTAAATATCCATCATCATCAAAAGACGACATGATATTTGGAGGCTCTCTTTGTCCCGACCAAACACTACTCTACCGATAGCAGCTGTTTCACTGAATCTCTGTCGCTCTGTGTATGTTTCTTTTCTTCTTCTTCTTCTTCACGGTGTCTTAAAAATGGCATTCATGTTGACGAAGAACCGACAGATGGCAGTCAGCAAAGGGTTGGATGTTATATATGCTTCTTTAATGTAATATTTAATATACTTGAATTATTTAATTATAGTATATGTCTAGTTTAAGATATGTTGGAAATTTATGACTTTTTTTTTAATAATATTGTTTTTTAAGTTTCGAACATATGTTTTCTTTCTTATAGAAAAATTAATATGGTAATACAATAAAATGTATATTTTGATAATATAAAGATGGGCACGGGTCGGGTCGGATCGAATTTTCGGCCCACCCGCATCTGACCCGAAAAAATATACCTTTCATCTGACTCGACTCGAATTTAGGATGAAAAAAATCTGACCTGACCCGACCCGGTTTTAAATTTTAAAATCCGACTCGACCCGAATCATTAAAAAAGTTAAATTTTAGGGACTTAATTGTAATAAAATAAAATTTAGGGATCTAATTGTAAATAAAATAAATTTTCACTGACCTAATTATAAAAAAAATAATTTTAATGACATAATTATATAAAATATATTTAAAGAGAATCATAATCATAAATATCTGTAAAATATATATGGAAAAATTACACTATTAGTTCAGGCCAAATTTTTTCTACCCTAAACGCGAACCCGGCCCGACCCAAAATTACCCTTGAAAAAACCTGACCCGAACCCGAATTTTCTTAAAAAAAATTCAATCTGACTGGGTCAAGTCGGAACCCGTTGGATTCGGGTTCCGTATCCATCCCTAGATACATAAACTATATAAAAAAATACACAATCATTCAATAAAATTTAAAATCTAAATTTAAAACTCTAATATCTTAAACCCTGAATCTTAAACCTTAAATCCTAAAATCTAAATTCTAACTATAAACCTTAAATGATCCTATTATATATTAAATCCTAAATCCTAATCTCTAAACGAAAAATATATCACAGATTGTTTGGATATTATTAACTTTTTCATGGTTTAAATCTGTACCCATTTTGTGCCAAATTCACCTTATTTTTAGCCCAACTCTCAAGTTTTCCTTAATTTAGTAAAACCTGAGACTAAAGATATGAAGAAGGAACTTGGACCACCCGAGCTCTCCTTAACGGCCTGTCACCATTTTCGACTAGAAAGAAGTCTCGTTGACGCTTTCTTTGTCCAAACCCATTTGACTAGGCAAGCCTGACCTTTATGTTATGGGTTCAAAATCGGGTTTTTTTCTTTATTAAAATAAAGGGTTAAGAAGTACTTAAATTTTTTATATTTAATTAAATTATTAAATAAAAAACTTCAATTAATTAAATTCTGAATAAAAAAATAAATCAATTAAATTATTTAATTGATTTTGTTCATTAAATCTAGACATATTTAAAATTTCATTTTATTTCAAAAATTCTTTAAAAGTTTCAAAAATTATAAAAAATGAATAAATAAGTGTAACATGATGAAACTATATTATATATCTTAAGATTTAATGTTTAAAATTGAATAAAAGAGTTAATTGATTAAATTTTTTAATTTAAGTGACTTAATTAAGTGCGAAAAATATTCATGGACTTAATTGATTATTTTGAAAGTTTAAGGACTTTTTACGCTCTTAATTTTTTTTATTAAACAAAGATGTATGATATTTTTGGCACAAATATCTAAATTTAAACTCATGCAAATCAAAACAACATAAACTGCTTTGTAAATTACCAGATTTCTCGTTATTCTTTGAATAATTTTGTATTTTGGGTCCTTTTATTATGTTAAAATTGTGAATGCTGGTCTTATACTTTGTTTTAGCTTACATATATATTTGGTATCTAAACTAAATATCTTCTTCTAAATTGGTATTTAAATAATTTTTATTTTTAAATTGATACTTGAACTAGGTACATTCTTTTAAGTCGATATTTAAAAAAATTTTGTTTTTAGATTGGTACTTGAATTAGACACATTCTCTTAAGATTGATACTAAACTTATGCATTCTGTCAATTTGGGCATAACTCGAAACAAATCAATAAATTTAATCTTTTATATTTAAAATTCTATCATTTTTTTTGTTATCCTCTTAAATCGTTTGTTCTTCTCTACGAATGTGTTGTTTTATTGTAGAATATAATTATCCAATTATTTTTTGTCTTATATACTTGATTAATTTGACAATATTATAAAAGGTTAAATTTATTAAATTATTTTGAATTATGACAGAATTGATAAAATATATAAGTTTTAAGGACTAAAACTACTAATAAAAATATAAACACTGAATAAAATTTTTTGAGTATATATTTTAGAGTAAAATTTCTTTATATATCAACTTAAAAAATATTTAATTTAAATATTAATTTGAGAGTAAATTTATTTAAATATCAACAATCGAGAATAATATATTATTAAAGGAGCAACCATAAAATTTAACGGTACATAAATTGAAACACAAATATTTGATATAAGATTTTTTTCTGTGCCGGTAAAAACGTTATCTTCTCATTACCCGGATAATACACTTTGTTAGAACTATTCTTTGTCTTTAGTCTGATATTATTTTTAGAAAATATGATAAAAATATAATTTTAAAAAAATAATTATAAATTATTTATTTTAAAATATATTCTGATATTATTGTTAAAAATTATTCTTAGATAGATAAAATATTTATTTTAAATTAAAAATAATTTTTAAAAATCTAAAAATTAAAAATTTTAAAAAAACTAGTTTGTCATGTTATTTTCCCCTCAAACCAACTTGACTCTAAAAATCGGTACAATTTGGGCATTCTCTTTTACGTATATATTTGTTTATGTGTTGACTGTTGAGCGTGTTTTACTTTATATCATATTCATGTTATAAACTGGTGCAGCTGAGATTGTGTGCGAGGATTTGCCCCCTGATGTCTGTGCGTTTTCGATATCGTCTTCGGGGAAGAGATGTTTGCTGGAAACGACGTTGGATAAAAATGACGAGGTAGAGTATCAATGCCGGACGTCGGAGGTGATGGTGGAGCGAATGGCGGAGCATATCGAGAGCGACGAATGTGTGAGTGCTTGTGGGGTTGATAGAAACGACGTTGGCATTTCATCCGATGCCCTTCTCGAGCCAGAATTCACCAACAAGCTTTGTGCACCAGCGTGCTCACACAACTGCCCCAACATCGTCGATCTTTTTTTCAAGCTCGCCGCCGGGGAAGGTAACCCATTTACCAAGCTTTTTCTTTCATTATAGGTCAAATTATGATTTCAATCCCTCTACTATACTTTAATTTAATATTTAGTCCCCACACTTCTGTGGGAGCTATGTGAATTATGATGCATATCCCAATGGTCGGTTTGCAGGAGTGTTTTTGCCAGAACTGTGTGAAGCTCTGCGCATCAACCCACGGCGGTCCATGGCTGAGTTCATATCGAGCTCTGGTGCAACCTTTGGCCCTGGTCCTAGTGAAGCAGAGTTATTTGAGGATGATGGTTTAGCTCCAGCTCCAGCCCCATCTCCAGAATCAGATTCAGAATCAGAACCAGAACCAGATTCAGATTCAGATTCGCTTGAATGATCCAATTTATTTTGTAGTTTTTTTGTTATGATTTCAATAACCGGTTTCATCAGACTTTCAGAGAGACGAGAGGATTCGGGGTTTGTTTATAGGAGTGGATTTTGAACATAGGAGTGCTGCTTATTCGATTGAATTTGCGTTTTTTTTTTTTTGAGATACCTTAGACATGCACATGTCTTCCATTTCATTCATTATAAATAAAACAACTATTCTCTCTCAATACTGAGCCTTACAAATTGGTCAAGATCCAATGCCACCCGACAGAATCGGGATTTAAGATTAAAGATATAAAATATAAATATTTAAAAGTAAAAAATAAATTCATAAAAAAAACTTTTAAAAAATTTAAATAAAAAAATAAAAAAGGAAGAAAAAAAACAGGGTGGGGAGAGACAATCTTGCACGCTCCTTTACAAGTCCAACAAATGAACAGTTTGACTTTTTTTTTTCTTGCTTATACTGTACGATTAGAGAATGCTGAAGGTAGAATTCTTCGTAGGGTGGTTTCGGTTAACCAATCAAATTAAAAATTTTAAAAAATCATTAAGCGATAGTTTTTATATTAAGTGATAATTAAATTTATATTTTTAAATTTTTATCTGAACTAAAAAAAGTTTGGTTAATTCAGTTGGTTAACTGAAATTTGTTATAAAATTTTGAAAATATTACATAAATTGTCACTAAATTACGTTAAAACGATATTTTTAGTCACTAAACTTATAAAAATTATAAAACAATCATTAAAATTATCAAATTATTATAAAATTATCATTGATTTATTACATGTTATTAATTATTGGTATTTATTAAAATTTTAATGATTATTTTTTTATAATTTAATAAATTTAATAATCATTTTTATGCAAATTTGTAAAGTTTAATTGGTTTAAATGTCAAGCCATCAATTTACAATTAAAAAAATTTGAGATTAAGATCTAATTTGTCTAATTTTAATTTCTTTAACATTTTATTATAACTTTCCTTAAAATTTTAATTGTGTTACGATCTTCTTTATAAATTTTTAATTTTACTTATTGGGAATGTGCATTATTCAGTTTTAACTGAATTAACCGATCGAACTGAATTTATTTTGGTTAATTTGTCGGTTAGTTTTAGGTAAATTCGGTTAACGGTTAAATTTATTTGAAAAAATTCGTTATTTGTTAATTCAGTTCGAAATCGGTTAATTAGTTGATTTAACCAAATTAACCTAAATTATTATATATTATATATTTATTTCTAATCATTAGACTTTTAAAAATTATAAAATGATCATTAAATTTTTTTGATATATTATAAAATGATCATTAATTTTTATCAAATTAGATAAAATAATAATTTAGTGACTAAAAATTATTTAACCATAATTTATTGACCTATTGTGTAATTTATCCAAATTTTTATAATAAATTTCGGTTAATTCGAAAATCGATCGAATTAACTAAAATAATTTCAATTCACTTAATTTAATAGAAATATTTAGATTCTAAAAGAAATTATTTAATTCAATTATATCTAATTCGGTTCGAACACCAACCAAATTAACAGCCATAACCTCCGTTTTTCATATCCCATGTTCTTATTCATATGCCCATAACCTCCTACATTGGACATAAAACAAGATATTAAAGTCAACGATTAATATAAAAATGTCAAATTAATCTTGTAACATGTTTTGAGTGTTTATAAATTTTTTGACATTTATTTCAAAATTAAACATTCACAGTAATAATATTATAAAATTTAATTTCCGATGTTCAAATAAGAACAAGAAAATTATTCTTGAATTTTTTTATTATTTTACGTTATAAACCGTTTATTTATTTTACGATACAAATATAAAGATAATATCGTCGATTAATATAAAAATGTCAAATTAATTTAAAAACTTTATTTATTTTACAAATGTAATTATATAAATACATTTAAAATTCATAAAGATTAAAATAAAAACACTAGTTTTGAATCTCACACCTTATATTTGTATATATTTAAAACTTTAACACACTAACTGTAATAAATTTGACTAAATGTTTAAATAATTAAATTATCAAATACTCAAATTTAACCATTTTTTTATAGAGAAGTCAAATTATTGAAGTTTTCCATGATGGGGACATATAGAATATACATATATAATCGTGTTTCTAATTAGGGGAAAACATCCGAAAATGATTTCGGACCAGTTTTATTACCAAACACCAGAACATGAACTCTCCACAGGACAGGGTTTTGACGTCTGACAATAGCTTAATGAATAATGTACACAAGAAACAAAAAACCCAATTAAATGAAATGGAAAACAGAAAGAATTTTTTTTCATGTATCGTCTTGTACAAACACTTCCAATAACGATTTTCGTTGTCAATTGATTACTTATATATCTCTAGCATCGGGGTAGATCCGCCGGCGGTGGAGGCAAGGTTGTATCCGGCGTCGGTCCATTCTCGACCATGAAGGCAGTGGCAAGGCCAACCGGTAAGTGCATGTCTAGATGGCAATGCATTAACCATACACCTGCATGGTTTGGGATCATGTATTAGAAAACAAGGATTTAAAGAACTGTCATTTTCAAGTAATTGATGGTTGAGAAGTAACCTGGATTGTTAGCCACGAATCTGATGGCGGCCCACCCCCCTACTGGCACAGCCACGGTGTTGCGTATCTGTGGGTTAATTAAATTGAATTTCTTTCTATCTGTTTTAGGGTTGTAGTTTCCGAATCCTTGAGCCAATATAAAGAAATCAAAGCCATGGAGGTGCATGGGATGATTCTCTGGTCCGAGGATATCTGTGTTTTGAAATATTATCTGCACGACCGAGTTGAACTTAAGTTTGGTGACCTTGGTACTCTTGGGAGCGAACAGCATAAGAAGGTTGGTGTTAATGGAATTGTTGGTGTAGTCGAATTCGATGGCGGGCTTGGCAGGGAAATCGGTGGTGAAAACGCCGTTGACATTGTAGTAAAAAGCTTGCGACAAGGAGATGCTAGTAGGTTTCACGAAGGATTCATTGTTCATGCTGGACGAGAGTTTTGGACCCTTGCAACTTGTGTTCGCCGGACAGGGAGCGAGCGCCAACCCGATGGTGACAAACATTTTGTAATCCACCTTACGAGGGACTGGATCCCAGAACCGAGCACCGACTAACGCTTTAAGTCTGGAATAAAACTTGTGCGCAGTGGGGGTGTCGTTGAATGCCGGGAGGGAAGGCATTAGTGGCTTCGGTGGCGACGGGCAGCCGTCATAGACGAGGACACCCCTCGTGGTGGTATTGTCAAAATCTACAAGTTGACCGTTTACGGTTGCAGTTGCATATGCCCTAGCGGCCATGTAATACGACCCGGCCGGCTGATCCGCAGTTAACAGAATATCGACCGTCTGGCCAGGAGCGATCACCACGACATTGGTGACGTACGGCTTGGTGTAGCTGGCGTCAGTGGCAACGACCGTCAGCTTATGATTGGCTATCTTGTAGAAGAGCTGGTTATTGAGTGCAGCATTGATAATTCGTAACAGATAGGTCTTCCCTTTTAACACCGTGAGCTCGTACATCTCTGATCGGAAAACCACGAGTAAATCATACTAAAATAAGAATACTTATATTAAATTTAATCGACAGTCAGTCGTAAACTTCGAATATAAATAATAAAACAAACATATAAAATATTACAAAAATCGACTAAAAATCATGTCAAGAATTACTTACGATGTTTAGAGCATGGATATAGATCACCAGGCCATCCATTTATCGTATAAGCATCAGAAAGGTTAGGGGAAGCGCCCGTAGCATCTGCCAGTCTCTCCACATCAACGACGTTAGCATTCCACCACTCACCTAACACGATGGGAACTTCCTTGTAGGGCATAGGGAATGGATAAGATTGTCCGCCTCGGGGACGGATGACGAGTGCACCATAGACGGTGGCTCGAATAAACGACACATGAGCATGCCACCAAAGTGTTCCCTCCTGTTTAGTGATTGTGAACTTATATGTGTATTTTCGTCCAGGTTGAATCGGACATTGAGTGACCATGCTCGGTCCATCCGCCCAGTTACTCAGCATCTGAAACACTCCATGCCTGCTCAAGCAATAACCTCTAATTCCTTATTTTACGTGACATATGAATATTATACAAAAAAATTAACTATAAAATCCATTTACCAGTGAATAGTGATGTTGTAAGGTGACTGATTCACGACATGAACAATAAGTGTGTCTCCCTCTTGAACCTGAATTGTCGGACCAGGGAAGTTACCATTTACTGCAGTAATCACCTGCGTCTTGCATAGCCTATTAACCGTCATATTTTTCACCTGCCAACAAATATAAATAACAACAAATGTCAGGGTCTAAGTAAATTCCTATGGTTCAAGAAACATGGGTTAATTTATGTGAAAGAATTACGTAGAATGTACGCTCCACCACTCCTGTAGCTGAAGCTGCAGAAGCAGCAAAAAGAAGCAAAGTGCAGGCAAACAAGAAAACATGACGCCCCATTTCAATGGGAGAGGACTCAAGCCAACGTGAAAGAAAAGTGAAATAAGAATGCTGGAGAATGCTTTGCAGATAGAAAAATGAAAGCTGTTTCTCTGTATATATATTAGAAATTTCCTCGTGGAACTTGCATCATTACAATTGTTTAACCTTGAAAACAAAATAAAATAAAATAAAAATGATTTCTTGGTATTTTCTGTCATTTGTCAACTTACAGACTGCAATATCCAAAATGATATAAACTAAAAGGGATTGACTTTGGCAAGCCAATTGCGTGAGAAAACTAGCTAAATAATTTTATGCTTGTAGAAAATTGAAATGGACAACCAATGCGTTTATAATTATAGTAGAGTTTATTCGAATCGTCTACTTTTTTGTTATATCTCTTTTGCTGTTTTTATTTTATATTGGTGGGTTTAAGGTTTACCGTTTAAAATTTAGTGTTTAAGATTAAGGGTTGCATTAGAGTTTAGGGAATTAGGTGTAGGGTATATTTTTTAGGGTGTAAGATTTAAAGTTTAGGATATGAAAATTAGGGTTGGGGTTAGAATTAAATTTTAAAATTTTTTAAGGTAAAACATGAAAGAAGTCATGATTAGGGACACGAGATTTTTACTCGAATTTCTAATGCTTATTGAAAGTTATTCTGAAATAAAAAGAGACATGATTAAAAGCATGAGATTTTTTAAGTTGTGTGTTTTGGCGTCGACCGATGGTGCGATTTTGCACCTATTTGGAACAAAATTCTTTGCCCTTAGTCATGCTTTTTTTTTTTATGTCGTTTTGACCCTTATTCTTTTTTTTTGATAAATTTAGCTCTTAACCTATATCTTTTTGACAAATATCTTATTTTTTAACTAACTTGATGACTGAACCGTTAAAAATTTAACGATGATATATATATGGAATATAATTTTAAATGACATGGCATGTAACCTATCAAATATATATATATATGAAATATAATTTTATTTTAATATAAAATATAAAACAATTAAAATTCAAATAAAATATTAAAAAATAATTAATTCTAAAATAAAAGATTATTAAACATTCTTAACCCTAACTACGATAGAATCAAAATCATATCTTAAAAATATAAACACAATTCGAATAGGATTTTGATTTTATCGTAGTTAGGGTTAAGAATGTTTAATAGTCTTTTATTTTAGAATTAATTACTTTTTAATATTTTATTTGAATTTTATTTGTTTTATATTTTATATTAGAATAAAATTATATTCCATATATATATATATATATATTTGATATGTTACATGCCATGTCACTTAAAATTATATTCCATATATATATGTATCATCGTTAAATTTTTAAAGGTCCAGTCATCAAGCTAGTTAAAAAAAAATAAGATGTTTGTCAAAAAAATGTAGGTTAATGGCTAAATATCCCCCCCAAAAAAAGAATAAGGGACAAAACGATAAAAACTATAAACGTTAAGGGTTAAAATTATCTTTATGCATAAAAAATATTTAAAAATTAAATTCTAAATCCTAGTCATAATTTTCGCATCCTAAATCTTAAACCTTAAACTTTACCCCTAATTTCTTAAATTTTAATCATAACCCTTACCTTAAACTTTAAACCCTAAATTCACTATTTTAATGATAGCAATAATAAAAATACAATAAAAATGATTTTTAATTCAAATTTAATGTTGTGTTGTATTATGCTATTATTAATCTTGTTTCCTTGGTATCTTAAAGATGTCTATTCTTACGATGTGTATCCTATAATTTTATATCCTTAAAGTCTTTATTATAATAATAAAATCTAATTGACTTAAAAAAACACCATTAGAATCCCTCCTACAACTCATACATACTGATGTTTAACAGAAGAAAACGGTGGGATTGGATAATAATAATAATATAATATTTGATAAAGTCATCTAGATCACTTCAGAAATAAATACCGTAAGCTATACTTATTTATATATTTATTTATTTACACTGATCTACTTGGATTAAAGTACAAACTAAGATATGCATTAAATAAATTAATCCACTTATCCCTTTTATTTTTAAAATTTTATCTTAATTAATTTGTTAGATACATGACACATTAACATCAAGTATATGATTTTGCTATAGATACGTATATATAGAGAAAAATAGAATCAAGTTATACAACGTAAAAATATCCAAGTCTTATATGTTTTTCGGATCGTTTGATGAATGAAAAAGATGATTTTGATCGACTTCTTATTTTTTGTTCTTAAATGATAATCTTCGTATAATTAAATATTAATGTAAGTTATCTGTTTCAATTATTTAATAATCTAAAAAATATTTATATCGTGTAATATGATATTTAAATATATATATATGATACTTAAATATTATTAACCCATGTGTTATTTATAATGAATGTCCCATTGAGAGTTGGGAAGGTGGAACATTATTTATTTGTCTAAATACTGTCCTTCTCAGTAACTGTTACATATCCATGTCCGGAAGCCTCAGCAATTGGTTTTGGTTTTGGGTTGTTAGTTAGTGGCGTTGACAAAATAATAAAATTAATTTTTAATGAGAAAATTTTATGACGGACGTATAACATTGTTAAACATTATTTATATTAAACATTATTAAATATTATTAAATTAATTAATAAAAATTAAAAATCTTAAGAACTCGATATGTAATTAATAAAAAGTGATAAACTCAATATATAATTAATAATTCTGTATTGAGTCCTTGAGATTTTTAATTTTTATTAATCAATTTAATGATATTTATCGGTGTTCAGTATTAATAATGTTCGACAGTATTCGACGTCTATCGTAGACTCATCCTTTTAATAGATATAGAGTAGGGTTTGGTCTCTCTTGCATTCTGAACGAAGATGTCGAACACATTCAAAAGTCAATCTAACCTGAGATAACTGTCGGTAATTACTTTACCAACGTCATTACGTCACCTACAATCATTTATATCATTAATATTTAAATAATTAAACACTTATGGTGGAATTAAATTTGTTTAATTAATATTTTTAATAAATAATTAAAAGGTAGTATATAGTTTTATGTTTTTTAATCCCTTGAGAAAGTAAATATCTTACGGAGGAAGTTAATTTTTTTAATAAATATTATTTTTTATTATAACCACTCATCAAGTTTTCTTTTAATTAACATTTAAATAACTAATTAAAAACACACGATGCGAGTAAGACAGGAAAAAAACATACCAAAAGCAATAATGATTGTACCACAAGAATAGAGAGAAAGTGTGACACAAGAACAAAGAAATATAGTATAAAAGCAAAATAAAATATGGATAAATATTTTTATTCAAATTTTAAAAAATAAAACTGAGAAAACAAAGAACATAATATAAAAGCAAAATAAAATATAAAACTTTCACAGTGGATAATTAATATTAAGATTAATATCGTTGTCGATTAAAAAATATAAAATATATATATAAAAATTTAAATTAGAAAAAAAAATTACGTTAGATTAATTTTATCATATATATCATATTAAAATAAATTAAAAAATATAAATATATATTATCTTTATCATTGGGTTAAGATTCAAACTTAAACGTTGACAGTACTCGTTAGACCTTAACTTCACTACCAAGCCAATACCTCATTAGCTAATTTTTTATATATTTAACCTGGGCGAAAATAAAAAATAAAAAACTTATATTGACTTATGAAAATTTGAAAAGATCAAAATAAAGGTTTGTAATTATATATTAAAATTTTATAATTTAATCCAAAACCCTAGTGCCGCCCTGATATCAAATCTAATCAATCTCGCATTAATTAATTACATTCCACACATAGCTTAATTAGCTGGAACAACTTTACTCCAATCATTAAAATTCTAATTAATCACGAGTCAAAATCATCTGCCTCTTTTTTATGTTTCATTTATGTCCTCACTTTAAATTAGAGGATTTAAGGTTTAGGGTTCTAGGTTAAGGGTTTTGGTTAGGGTTTAGAGAATTAAGGATATAGTGTATTTTTTAGGGTGTAGGTTTAGAATTTAAGATATAAAAAATAAGGATTTAGGGTTTAAAATTAGATTTTTTTTTAAAAAAATAAAGGAGACATGAAAAGAGGCATACAAAAAGGGCAAAGGATTTTTGTTCATTAATCGTATCAACTTTAACTCAAACATATGGATGTCAATAATTAAAAAAGTACTTGAAATTGTTAAACCATTGATTTGCTACAGGAAGATGTTGTCTTAACATGCACCATAATCTTGATCAAGTCCTTGTAACAAAGTAATTAACTGGTTAAACAAACCTCTCCCAAAGCTGTCATCTTTGTGGAACAGATAGACAACATAAAATACAGACAGAAACAAAAGAAGTCAATGTTTTTTTCTGCATGTTTTAAGGAGGAAAACCCAATGAACGTAAAGAGAAATGGAACAGTTGCGGTTAGGACTACGGCCGTAAATGAGACGAGACAGATCGTGAGTTATTCGAGCTCGATTTGGTAAAAGATCGGTTAAAATTCGACTCGATTGGACTCAGCTCGAGCTCGAGTTTGAATTCGGCTTGAGTTCTTGCCGAGCCGAGCCGAGCTACATGATACTCGACTCGAAAAGCTCACGAGTTACATGGTACTCGACTCGAAAAGCTCACGAGCTACTCAAAAAAATAAATATACTTTAAAACCCTAAAATCTAAACTCTAAACATAAGTCTTACACTCTAATTTAACATAGTAAAACCTAAAATTAACAAGCTTGAGTTTACACAACTTGTGTATCAAAGTTTTTTCTCCGTTAGGCTTTAAATGAGACGTAATAGATAAGAGTTACTCAAGTCTAACATGGTCAAAGATCAGTTAATAGTTAGCTCGATTAAGCTCGAAAAAAGCTCGAACTTGACTCGAGTTCTAAATGAGTCGAACTGAGCTTAGATTTTTAGGCTCGTTTAAAATTAATCAAGCTCGAACTCGACTCAAAATCTTAACGAGTCGAACTGAGCTTAGCACTACTCGAACTCGACTCGGCTCATTTACATCCCTGGTTAGTACTAAACATTCCTGCAAATCCACTGAATCAAAGCCTGAAAATTCCATTTGGAATTAATGTAAACGGAAGTTAGACTATCGTTTGTCTTGGATAATGTTTACGTCGTTGAAGAATTAAATATATAATTAGGGTTTGGAGGGACGTTGAGATGCATTTTTCACTAATATATATATTTAATGCATAGTGATAAGTAAGTCTTAGCTAATTTGGGCAGATATATTTGTATATATTTGCTTGGATGTTTGAAGATAATTTATTTTTATTTTTATTTTTATTAATTTTATATTATTATTATTATTATTTAATTAAAATTATTAATGCTATTAATTACATTAGTTGATAGCTGATGGTATATTATATTACTTGTTTAAATACTTTATTAGTTATTAATATTTTATATCTATTAATGTTAAATATATTATAAAAATATTTTGTTTAATAGAATATTATTTAACATATTTGAAGGATCTATGTATTAGTTTATTATTTATAAAATTATGTTTAATATAATTTAATTAATTATTAAATTTAAGTGATATTTAAAACATATGTATTAATATCGCATATTTGAAGAAAAAACAATTATTTAAATTCTATATAAGAATATATTTACTTTAAAAGTATATGTGAGTTATTTCAATACAAATATATTGTATAAGAATAAAAAATATTAACATATAAATGTCACAATGTAAATTAAAATAAATATAAAAAATCTAAGTTATTTAATTTTCTTGTGTAATTGTCGGTAAAAGGGTCTTTACAACTCATATGCCAAAAACTGTAATTTCAACGAGGCTGATATTAACAACTCTTTCGAGAAGTTTTACCCTAATTTGATATTCATCAAATATTAAATAGCGGATTTGATTAGTTAAATATCTAATTTTGACACAAAACGTTATTTAGCAAACATGATCATTGTATAAATTTTTCGATAATTGATTATAATAAGTAACTTGTTATTTAATGTTGAAAGTATTTTATTAATTCTATTACCTTATATTTGAGAGAAGAAAAGTTTGTTGTTCTGTTCCACAAGATCGATCCTGGGACCATATTTTTCCTCTTCCTCTACCACAAGATCTGGGTGAGATAATACTCCAAACTTCGCATCACACAGCTCCTTGGGCGTTTTTTAAGCGTCGGAAAGGTTTTTAGCGGCGTTAAAAACGTCACTATAGAACTAAAAAAACGTCGTTAAAAATTAGTTTTGGTGTAGTATTGATTCGAGTGAGATAACTTGGCATCGACTCATCCCCTTTCCTTAAAGATCTGAGTTTGTAAAGCAAACTCATACCGATGTAGTAGACCTATTAGCAAAGAACTAGGAACAATCTTCCAAACTGCAGACGCATACTAAAGACCTATTGATCGTGAAAAGCAACCACGAGAAAAGGGCACTATCCTGTGCCACAAGCGATTCATAGTCTTCATTTTTAATCTGCTCACCATTTTCAGAGGTAACCATTTTTGGAGGGGCCTCCATGGTACCATTCAATAGACTCTCAAGCTTATGGCTACGAACAGTGAGCAACACTTGCTACTTTCATAGCAAGAAATTAGTTTCATCTAGAACCACATTGATTTTTCTTGTTGGTGAACATGTCAAGGGGTTGATTGATAGCAACCGATACCATGTTAAACACTCAAAAATTACACAGAAAAATATTTTCCTCAAAGAATAAGAGTTATAATAAATCATTAGGAGAGCTTGAACCTCCGACCTTGTAATTAATAGCTGCACGCTCTAATCAACTAAGCAATTAAAGCTTTCTCATCTTGAACAATTTCATGAAGTTGGATTTCTTTTACAGCACGTATAGATATGCTCATACCAAGAGTGTGACTACATAATTCATAACCGATTGTATAGCTATTGCTGCAAAAGTTGAAGATCCACGAGTCCTGAACTAAAACTGGAACAAAAATGGAGAATCTAAGACCTCAACCACCCCACGTTATCTTCTTGCCCTTCCCAGCACAGGGCCATGTCAAACCCTTGCTCAAACTTGCGGAGCTTCTTAGCCATGCCAGTTTCCATGTCACCTTCATCAACACCGAATACATCCACCGCCATCTCCTCCCCTCCATCAACATCGACTCCTTCTACCGCCGCTTCCCTAACTTCCGCTTCTTGTCCATCCCCGACGGTCTCCCCCCTCACCATCCACGCGCTCTCGAAGATCTTCTCCCATCTATTGGCTCCGCCACCGTGGCCGCACTTCGTCAGTTGTTGGTTTCTGATAACCTCAGCCGTGAAACCACCTGCATAATAGCAGATGGGATCATGCCTTCTTCTGCTGTAACCGCGGGTGAGGAATTCGGGATACCTGTGTTGGCATTCCGCACGTTCAGTGCTTGCTGCGCCTGGACTAACTTTCATTTGTCGAAACTCATTGAAGAAGGAGAAATTCCATTACAAGGTTAGTTTAATCCTGTTGGCTCTTTTATCAAGGACTATATACATCTTTCTTCTTTTAATCATATACATATATGTTACTATGTTTTGTTTTTGAGTGTACAATTTGCAGATAAAGATATGGACAAGCTGGTGACCTGCATTCCAGGTTTGGAGAATGTTTTAAGACGACGAGATCTTCCAAGTATTTGCAGGCAAGGAGTGATGGTTATTCAGTTCCATAGGATTTGAAGGGGAAAAAACGATATCCATTGGATTTGTTTAGTATCCCAAACTGATTGAATGTAGTATTTGCAGGGTGGAGAGAGTTGGGGATCCCATCTTGGAATTCTTTATAAAGGAGGGTAGGGCCATGCTGCGAGCATCTGCTCTCATACTAAACACATTCGACGAGCTAGAAGCTCCCATGCTATCTAAACTCACCTCTTTCTTCTCCAAAATCTACACCATCGGCCCTTTGCATGCCCTCTCAAATGTCCGTATCAACGGCGATCGATCAACTTTAGCATCCACAACTGGTATTCTATGGAAAGAAGACAAAGGTTGCATCACTTGGCTCGATTCCTGGCCATCGGATTCAGTCGTCTTCGTTAGCTTCGGGAGCATAGTGAGGTTAACGCGTGACCAAATGCTCGAGTTTTGGCATGGACTGGTCAATAGTGGCAAACCATTTCTGTGGGTTATACGACCTGACTCAATCATCGGTGAAGGTGGTAGTTCGGATCAACTCCTGATGGACCTCCAAGAGAAGACGAAAGGCAAGGGATTGATAGTGAATTGGGCACCTCAAGAGCAGGTGTTGAGCCACCAGTCTGTAGGCGGATTCTTGACTCACGGCGGTTGGAACTCAATCATGGAAAGCACACACGCCGGAGTTCCCATGATTTGTTGGCCTGTAATATCCGACCAACAAGTGAACAGCAGGTTCGTGAGTGAAGTATGGAGGGTGGGTTTGGACATGAAAGATATATGTGAGAGATCAGTAGTTGAGAAAATGGTAAGGGATTTGATGGAAACTAAAAGAGATGAAATCATGAAGGTGGTGGGTGTGATAGCAAAGCAAGCTGGGGAGAGTGTTAAAGAAGGTGGATCTTCCTACCGGAACCTGGACACGCTGATTCAAGACATAAGCTCAATGACTGCTTAATTTAATTCTACCGTACTTTGAAAAAGTTTATATTATTCTTTTAAAAAATCAATGATATTTTATTTATTTATCAGTAAATTATATTCCTGTAATGTAAAAGTTCACAACAAAAGTATATTTTCAACCCAATTTGTTGTTTGCAGTATATTATTTTTTTAATTAAAAGAGTTAGTTATTTTTTATTATTAAATAGAGATAATTATATTTTTATTTTAAAATTTAAATTTTTATATAAAAAATAATATGAGTATCTTTGGTCACAAAGTCAATTAAAAGTAAAAATCTTATATTATCAGTTCTCTCACGTTATTTATGAGATCAACCAATTAAATATATTTATTTAATTAATTTTTTAACTTATTTTTTACGAAGTGTATCTTCATTTGATAAAAACTATTTTAAATTTAATTTACAGTAAATATTAATAGAGATTAACTTGATAAAAAGATAGAGTAAAAAATTAATTAATTAATTAAATATATTTAATTAATTAATCCATAAATAACGTAATAAAAATAACCCATGATATAATTTTTACTCTTTGTTAATCTCTTATCTCGACCAAAAATAAAAAACCTTTTTAATCCATAAATTTTTATCTAATTAGTCTCCACTCGTCAAGCCAGAAATTTATGGCGAAACACCATGATTTGAGGGAAAAATTATTACATGAACCCTTTCCACCACCTAAGATATGGTCCCAACCAATTAAATTAAGACACATAATATATTTTTTCCATATCAAATTTACACATAAGCATTGGTCAAATCATCTAATTTAATCTCTTTGATTTAAAAAAGGAAAAAAATATTATCAAAGATTTCTTGTTCATCTTTCTTTAAAATTTTCCTAATTAATTTTTTATATAGATTTGGGGTTTAAAATTTAGAGTTTAGGGTTTAGGGTTAGGAATTAGTGGTTTAGGGATTAGTGGTTTAGGGTTTATGTGATGTAGGTTTAAGGTTTAGGGTTTATGTGGTTTATGTTTAAGGTTTAGGGTTATGTGTTATTGTTTAGATTAGGGTTTAGGGTTAAGGTTAGGGTTAGGGTTTAGGGTTTAAGTTTAGGGTTAGTGTTTAGGGTTAGAGATTTAAGGTTAGAGATTAGAAAAAATTAATTAAAAAATTGAACAATAAAGAGAAAGACAACATAAAAAATCTTTGGTGATATTTTTTTTCATTTTTAATTCAAATACATTAAAGTGGATGATTTGGGTGATGCTTATGTGTAAATATAATATGAAAAAAATATATTATGTGTCTTATTTTAATTAGTTGAGACCATATCTTAGGTGGCTGAAAGGGTTGATGTAATAATTTCTCTGATTGAGGGCTCTTCTTTGTGAATATTTCAATTAAAAAATACTTAATTAGAATCCATCAGCTTATCTTAGACAATTGGTCCGGTGCTACATCGAATCAGTTGAACAACTTCACAAAGGAAGGATGAAGCAATAAGTGGAATCCTTTTTACGGTTCAGACGATGATAAATTAAAAATTTTATAATAAAATAAAAAAGAAAAATATTTTTTAAATAATATTATTCACAAAATTTGAATTTATACTCTTTAAATATATATGATGTCTATATTAGGATAATAAATAAGTATAATTTTATAGATTTTATACTGTGTTTACCTCAGTTAAAGTGGAGATTTGTATAAGTTTAATGGGTAATGGACAGGTGTGAATGTAAAAAATCATACCCATCGTGGGTAGTAGGTAGTTGATGTGTTTAAGACCTTATTCGCATCTTATCCACCTGTCATATAAATTTTAAATCATTTGTATTTATAGACTTTGATTATGATTTTATTATAATATTTTATGTAACAAGATATTTATTTGTTTTAAAATTTATGTTAATTCTTAAATTTATAGACTTTAAACTTAATTAATTTTATTTTAAAAAAAAAATTACTAGCGTAAATGGATGTGAATTTAAAAATATATCCACTATAAATAATAGATAAACAATGAATGTAAAAATTATAGATGAATATAAATGTAGGAGAGAGATATCCACACTTGGTATAAATATTACCTCTTTCTTCGTGGAAGAAGTGCAATGTTCCGTGAGTGGGCTATGGGTGGTTAAAATATAGTTTGGGCCGGGTTGCGGTAATATTGAGTGACTTATGTTCATAGCTAATATAAACTTAAATAAAAACATCTAATCCTATTAAATATATTTTTTAATTTAGCTACAGTGATTATAGTAGTATTCATTTTAAAATATATACTCTCAATCATTGGATATTGATCGCCCAATCATTGAACTGACAGTACTGGTATTCGAACCCGTGATCTCTAGGAACAATAATTATTCCTTCAACCGATGAGGTTAGATGATTCATACCAATTAAATATTTTTAAATTGTATATCATGCTCTTTTTATTTATTTTGATTAAATATTTTTATACATCATAAATATATCATGTTTAAGTCTTCTAAACTTATATTTACTTTTTCTGTTTTGCATTAACAACTAGATAAGACATATTAAATTTGATAATTTATATCATAAAATTATTCTTGGTTTAGTGATAAACTTGCATCATTTCATCCTGGGGTGTTAGGTTTGAATCCCTTTATTATTAATTTTTTTTCTTGCATTTTTCTCAGCCAAATGAATAAATTTATTTTATTAAGTTAAAATTATTTTATTAAGTTAAAATTAAGATTAAATTAATAAAATATATAAATAACAAAAATTTAATATGTAATTATATACATAAATTAATAATTCTCTTACCTTTAATTTTAACGATCGATAACTTAATTAAAACTATTTAAATAATTATATGATAAAATTATTAGAATTAAAAATATAATAACTAAATCTACATCAATTACATAATTGAGTGATTATTTATGTAGATTACTAATTCTTTTAATATATAATGAAGAATAGCTTTATCCTCATTTTAAATGTATAGGGGTCAAAATATATTGTACCTAAGTCTAAAATTAAAAAGTTATTAGATAAATCTTATTTATTACGTTATTTGTGGTCTTAATTAACCAAATTTGTTTATCTCAGTTTTTAAAATAAATCGTCATCTTTTTTCCTACATATAATTAAAAAATAAGTGATTATAAGTATTTATTTTAAGATAAACAAATCAGATTAATTAAATCACAGATGAAACGATAAACAAAATTTATCTGATAATTTCTCTCGAAAACCTATACAGGACTTTAAAGTTTTCCTCTTATACTGGCCGCCCATTAGAGTATAGTATTACTTCCTCTATAATCATTATGAATATTTTAATTAATTAAATTATATATTATATTTTTAAGTTACTTAATTAAAAAAAATAAAATATATATTTTTATTAAGAATAAATTTAAAGTAATAATAAAAATCAATACTAAATATATTAAATCAGATAAAGGGAGTCCTTAATTTTAAAGGTTTATAATTAATCACTTAACCTGTGAAGATACCCCTTTCAATTATTGTTAATCTTTGTCTTAAGACTTTGATTATCAAGATAATTGAAGCTTGCACCTCTTTTGGGCAACACATTTGACTGAAACACAGTACCTGTTTTGTATCCACCCTTGTGGTTCCAGCTGCAAAACAATAATTCAAAGCTTCCAGCTACCCATCTTTGTCATGGGACATGTCAGAAATTTTCAACATTTCCAGACAACCTTGCATTAAATGACATGCAACATGTTGATGTTTATATCATGTAATTAGTTTTTAAAACAGTATGATTAATGCCTTAATTATACAAAAACAAGACAAGAAAGATGTCTTGTTCATTGGGTTTTTTCTTATTAACTAGAGAGAGGCACAAGATTTTCTAGTTCCCATGAATTATTTAAAATAAAAGTGATCTAGTATAAATCAATTTTAAAGAGTTTGATTCTTACCAATAAAAATAAAATATATTTTATGATAAATTATTTATCTCCTAATAAAAGTATTTGCGACAAAGAGATTAATCACCGGTATCAGCAATGAATACTTTTAGCTCAAACCAAAAATATATATATAAACACGGACAAACATAAAGTGAATCAAAATAAATATGCAGTCTAACACTTTACATGTATCATTACACAACAAATTTATTTGTTTTATATATAAAATCATAATTTATTTACTTCTACGGTTTATATATTTTTTGAATTAGCAAATAGCAATTACAGTAATATCATAAATTAAATGTCTTATGAATACATTATCCAACAATCTAATTAACTTAAAAATCTATAAATAAAAATGACAGTTATAAACATTGAATCCTAAAATTTAATAAATACACGTCTATTCTACTATGATTCATATAAATTATAAAACAATAAGCATATAATTTGATAAGGTGATACGAAAAATAAAATAATATATGATATTAACATTAATCGTTTAAACACATGCAACATCATCGAAAGTCATCAATCCTTTTAAAAGGCGACGTTGATAAGTATTGATAAATTAATGTAATGAGTATTGTCTATCGAATAATTATTTTTATTATTGAAATCGTTGTAATATTAAAAGATAATTAAATTGATCATCAGATATTAATTTTAGATCATCAACATTGATATTATTATCGTTATTGTCATTAATATTATTATTATAATTATCTTGATTCATTAAACCTTAAATTTGAAAGTCTAGTAAATACAATTGTATGATATTGAATCCATGAACCGAATGTACAGATTGAATTACGATTCTCGAATTAAAATTTTATTAGAGATATTAGTAGAATATTTGAAATATTGGTCTTTTAACGGTATTAGGGAATTATAAATATTTATTATTAGATAAAAAATACCTATTTTTTCTCATGTCTCCTTATACGTCTTCATTGATTTTTTTAAAAAAATTTAATTTTTAATCATAACTTTTATTTTATGAATTCAAAACTTTAAATCTCACACCCTAAAAAATACATCATACCCTAATTCTTTAAACCCTAACCACAACTTTAAACCCTAAATTATCTAATTTGAAACTGAAACATAGAAGGAGACATAAAAAGAGGTAGATAATTCCCGCCCTTATTATTAGGGTGTAAATCGTCTATCTCTTTCTCATGCATCCAGTTGTGCCTCCACTTTAATTAGAGTGTTTAGGGCTAGGGTTTAGGGTTTAAGTTTAGGAGTTGTGGTTAGGATTTAGGAAATTAGGGGTAGGGTATTGTTTAATGTGTTGGGTTTAAGGTTTAAGTTTAGGGTTTAGAAAATTAGGGGTAGAATTTTTTTAGGGTGTAGGATTTAGGGTTTGAGTTTATGGGGTTGTGGTTAGGGTTTAGAAAAATAAGGGTAGGATATTTTTTAGGGTGTAGGGTTTAAGATATAAAAATTAGGGTTAAGGTTTAAAATTTAATTTTTTAAAAACTTTAACGGAAGACAAAAAAAAAATACATAAAAATAAGTAGAGGATTTTTGCTATTATTATTAGCCAACAAGAGCTAAAAATATCATGTATCTATTATCTTTGTTCGATTTAAAATTTTATAATTTTAATTTTATAATTAAATTTCAAATCTATATTGTTAAATCTGTCTACCATTTCATTATAGATCAAATAAATTCTGAAACTACTCATTGTTCAAGTAATGATCATACTTGGGATCTGAAGGTGCCTACTAAGATTCAGACATTTTTATGGAGAAAATGTCATAATATTTTGGCAGTAAATGAAAATCTGAAAGAGAAGGTCATAGAAATTAAATGGTAAGTAATTAAATAATACACCCACATTTCCCTAAAAAGTAAAATAATCATTGCAAAAAAGGGTCTACATTTAAATTATTTTAAAAAACAATATATTTAAACACGAAATATTAATAAAAAATGGAAATTGAAATAAGTAATGATGAAAAGAGAATCGAAAGCATCGTACCAAAACGGCAAACTCTTCCTTCGTTTCATTGATCAGATCATATACGTTCCCCTTCTCACGTGCGACATTATATTTTTTTGATTTATAAAAAACAAAATATGTTTTTAAAAAAATGATATAGTTTAGTTTATTTAATATAATGAACATATTAATTATCACCTATTTTATCAGGTATATTAATAAACATTAATTTATTTATTCAAATTCAAAACTATCAATTTTATAAGTAGAATGATTTTATAAATTAAGTTAAAAATTATAATTGACATTATTAACGACAAAAAAAATATTATAACATAATAATATTAAACAAATTATTTATGGATTTGATTATAATGTGAATTTAGATTTTTATTATCTTTATTTTAAAAGAATATTAATAATAAATGTACTGTTAAGGTTTAATTTTAAAGAAATTTGAAGGTTCTAACTTCTAAGTTGGATTTGTGATGTACACGACATTTTTGGATGAATTATAAAAAATTAAAATAAAATTAAAACTATAAAAAATAATGTATTAAATTTTTTAATTTTATTCGACTTAATCCAACATTCAACCTTAATAAAAATACTATAAAAAACTTTTCTTTTTATTTTCATAATTGATTTGCTGGTTAGAGTATCCCAGTGCATAAAAGACCAAAAGCTTTGAAAAAACGACAAATCTCCTCCCCCAAACTTTCTGTCAGAAATATCTGCAACACAGTTATGTTGAATAATTACAAGAAGTAACCGGTCATCCTCCGGTTTCTCCAAACCCTACGATCCCACATCAGTTTCTCTCCAGGAACAGAGAAACAAAGATAAGAAAGAGGTTTTGTCTGAGAAGTGAGCTGAGCTGAGTGAGTGAAAGACAACTATGAGTCTGAGATGGAGTTTGTTCTGTTGGTGCAAGAAAAATCAAAAGATTTAAAAGTTTCTGAACTACTTACTGTGCATCCCATACCCAAAATCTCAGTCTCTCGAACGTATCACCGCCACCTCCTTCCCTCTGCCATGTTTTCAGCTGCTGAAGATAAAAAGATCATCATAACCTTTCATTTCAGCCTTCTCAACAATAATAATCACCTCCTTTCTCTTTCAGTCTCTTTTTATAGGATAATTAACTCTGAAATTTCAAGCGTATATCCTTCTCCTTCTCTCTCTTCTAGTCTCTTGTTGTTGCAGTACTCTTTATTGACTGGTTTTCGTTCTCTCTCCCTAAAGTTTTTGCTTTTCTTGAGTGGCTATGGCGGACGGTTTTGAGCCCTACCATGTCCCACAACAAAGTAGAAGAGAAAAGCTAAGAGTTGTGGCTCAAAACAACCCGGCTTGTTTTGAATCCACGGCTGTTGCTCTTTCAGCTTCCTCGGGTTTTCTTCCTTTCTACGACCCTTCTCTTATTTCGTCTGATTTGTTAACTGCCACTGCTGGGGGTAGCCATGGCTTTCACCACCCGACTGGTAAAAACAGTAACATTTGTGTTGTTAAAGAAGGTGTGAATTTCATGGGCTTTGTTGGTGGGATCGTCACCGGTTCTTCTTCTTCGAATTATCACCCTTATTTGAATTCATCGGCGTCCTTACCCTTGAACCCTAGCACGATTCAAGACATGGATTCTAATAATAATAATAACAACCCATTTCTTTATGCCCCTCAAAGCCTTCAAAACCTAAGAGTCTTCGACCACTCGTCTTATAATAACGGTGCTGAAGTCGTATATAAACCCGAGCCTAGTGCCACCGGTCAAGGCTTGTCTCTTTCTCTATCTTCGCGAAACACTCACCAAAACAATCTTCCTATGGGGCTAAATCTACAAAGCTACGATTCTGCTGTCTATAACGACAAGGTTACTCCCACTGGATATGTGGCTTCTACTCCGAATGAGGTCTCCCGTAGCTCGGTTCCCTTCAGTCCTTTCACGGGCTACGCTTCGATTCTGAAGGGATCAAGGTTTCTGAGGCCGGCACAACAGTTATTAGATGAGCTTTGCGATGTGGGTGGAGGAAGTTACGTTGAAAAAATCACCCCCGACTCGTTTTTGCTGGAATCTCCATTGCAGAACCTGAGTTCTGCTGCAATTATTGATGAATCTCTTGGAGTGGGAGATGGCACCGAGAGTGGAGGAAAGAAATCAAGGCTAATTTCAATGCTTGACGAGGTATTAGAAAATACAATTTATGCTTTGATGTATGTGTTTTCCCTTCAGTTTGCCTTAAATTTGTAGCATATCCAAGTGATATTTGGATCCGTGTCCCTTATCCCCTTAATCTTCCTTGGAGATGGTTCTTTGTGAAACCCGAGCATTGCTGACACTGTCAATCTCTGGTTGTTTATTACTATTAAAATAACAAATGTCAGATACTCTTAAATGGCGTTAGGTTTAGTCAGACATGGAACCAACATGCAATTTTTGTGGTGTTGCTTGCATGCATTATTGGTGCCATATAATACCGGTTCCGTGACTTTAAAGGGTGGGGGTGGGGGCTGTTCCTCAATAGTTTTATACTAAAAACCTTTCTCGATTCGATGCTGTGCGAAATGGATTCTTGTTTCTGATGAATGGCTCGGTGATCACAAAAAAATGTACTAGTTTATAATTATTATCTCTTTATGAAAAGGTGAAAGGAGGAGAATATATGCAGGAAGATTGGTGTTAGTAAAGTGTCTGACAATCATAGAAAGACTTGTAATAAGTGGCAATGTCGCCCGGTTTGGGGCTTAAAATGCTTTAAAGTAATGTAAAGGAGTCCTTTTCAAAAGATATATACTCTCAAAAAGATTGTGGAAAGCATAATTGGTTGTTGCAAGCTGCCTACAGAAGACAAGTAGCTTGCAATATCTACTTTTTGCCGGACAGAGCTTAGCTGCTTTGAATTACTATTATACTAGTAGTGCTAGCTAACAGGTGAATATTATGATTTTGTGCCGAACGATATAAATATGTATGTGTGTGCGCGCACACGTACATATAGATGGACTGGTTAATCCATGTTGATGGGATATAATACAGACGTGCTTGGAGTGATTTCTGTTGAGCTTTGCTTATTGGATGGGTTTGTGTTTTAATCTGTAAGTCGGGAGGAATGGTATTCTTTAATGGGATGACAGATAGCTTCTGAACTACTATGGAATTAACTACTGACTGGTGTTTAGGCTAATAATCGTTGCCCTTGTCTTTATAGGCTAGTTTAGATTTCACTTATAGTCCAAGTATTTCCTTTAAAGATGTGTTTGTTCTTCAGGGCTACTAACTGGTCTATCGGTTGGGATATATAGAAGAATATACAGAAGATGAGATAAATATAAATTTCGGGGGTGAAATTCTGTCTGAATACCTTTGTGTTACCAGTTGGGAAAGTTAAGTGTGTTCGTCTTAGGGAGAAGACACGGCGGTGTGGGCCTTTTAATAAGGATGTGTCGCATTTCCTTCTAGATGGGTGCTAATTTGACTGTCTACCATAAAAATATTCATGCAATGTATCTCACGTGGGACACTATATTAGGTTAAAATGTCTCTTTGTTTTATATACCTGTTAAGCGATGAGCTCAACCTTCGACGATTTCCTCGTGGGGTAGTATCCTTATTTTCCTTGGATCTCTTAGTATGCTTCACCGGTGATTTCTCTTTTCACTGTATGAGTTGCTTCGTGTATAGTTCTTCATCGGTTAAGGTTTCTAGCAGTATGCTAGTATCCCAGGTTAGAGCTATGTTTTGTCTGATCATGTTATTCGATCAAAAACTTATAATGTGTTACAGTAATTCAAGGGTCACTTTCTTTACCCTTTTTAGTAATTTTGCGACATTATTTTTAATAGGTTTATGTTTGTCAGTATCATCAAACTTCACGACTTTCTAACCATGTTTATTATTATTAGGTCTTCAAGAAGTACAAGCAATACTATCAACAGATGCAAGCTGTAGTTGCAGCATTTGAATGTGTTGCTGGACTGGGCAATGCCGCTCCATACGCAAACTTGGCGTTGAAAGCATTGTCTAAACACTTCAGTTTCTTGAAGACTGCAATAACCGATCAGATTCACTGCACTAACAAAGCTCATGGTCCGATAAGCTCCGGAAAAGACGAGGGTCCAAGGGTTGGAAGCTCCCACAGAAGCTTTTATAATCGGCCAGTTCACGACTCTGGTTTCATTGGGCACCAACCAGTTTGGCGGCCTCAACGAGGCCTTCCTGAGCGTGCTGTAACCGTACTCCGAGCATGGCTTTTTGAACACTTTCTACACCCGTAAGTACTTGAACTCCATAGAGAAAATCTGCAATCTTGTCTCCTTGAATACCACATATGCATGCATTAGTTCATTAACATTTATATTATATGTTTTAGCTATCCAACCGATACGGACAAACTAATGTTGGCGAAACAAACCGGTCTATCGCGTAACCAGGTGTGCCATTAACCGTCATTCCTAGTTCATTAAATTGTCTTTTGCAAACCACATCAAATTGGTATCGATGCTTATTCAAGCCCTGAAAATATACTCTTTTGAACCAGGTCTCGAATTGGTTTATAAATGCAAGAGTAAGGCTGTGGAAGCCAATGGTAGAAGAAATACACATGCTGGAAACAAAACAAGCTCAAAAGGCATCCCAAAAGGACCGAAACGCCAACAAGCCGGGTGATCACCCGTCTTCATTGAACTCTCTTGGATCCGAACATCCAGCTACATCGACCCAAAGGGTTCAAGACACCACATCGAAGCAAACTAGAAGTGAACTTACCGATATCCCTATGGGAAGCGCACCACTCAACTTGCCGCTCAACAGCTTGTCGAGCCATCCACAAATTGGTGCTGGTGTTAGCATGGCAGGTGGAAGTACTGGTGGTGTTTCCTTGACACTAGGTCTTCATCAGAACACTGGTATTGGCTTATCAGAGTCCTTTCCTATAAATGCAGCTCATCGTTTCGGCATCGGGGTCGAGGTAAACAATGGAGGGTATGTAATCGGCGGGTACGAATCACAAAATCAAATCGGAGGTCAGCTTTTGCATGATTTTGTAGGATGAAAGTCAATCGGCGAGAAGCTTTCCGGGCCATTATTTACATCTGATAGTGTAACGAAGTTCCACGTAGATAAAAGGCAATATCAGAATGCAAGATGAAACAAAGAGTTGTGAAAATAACTATGTGCCAATTTCTTATAGAAATGTCAACCAACCTTATTGGCGTAAAATTCTTCTGTAAAGTGCGTGATCACTTTATTTAAATTTTTTTATAAAAAATTGAGTTATTAAATGAAAATTTAAATATTCAAAAATTTTAGTAATTAATCGATAATTTTATTTTATATATTAAAATATAAAAGATATATATAGGAAAAATTATTACATGAATTTTTTTTATCACTTAAGATATGGTCTCAATCAATTAAATTAAAATATATAATATATTTTTTTCATATCAATTTTACACATAAGCATTGGTCAAATAATCTAATTTAATGTCTGTGATTTTAAAAAAAATATTATCAAAGTTTTTTTGTGTCATTTTTCTTTTTGTTCTTTAAAATTTTTCTAATTAACTTTTTTATATAGATTTAGGGTTTAAGATTTAGAGTTTAAGGTTTAGGGTTATGGATTAGTATTTATAGATTAATAGTTTAGAGTTTATGTGGTTTAGGTTTAGGGTTTATGTGGTTTAGGTTTAAGGTTTAGGGTTAGAGTTAGGGTTACGTGTTATTGTTTAGGTTTAGGGTTAAGGTTAGGGTTTATGGTTAGAGTTAGGCTTTAAGGTTTTGGGTTTTGGGTTAGGGTTGAGGTTAAGGTTTAAGGTTTAGGGTCAGAGATTAAAAAATTAATTAAAAAAATTAAACAATAAAGATGAAGACAACATAAAAAATCTTTGGTAATATTTTTTCATTTTTAAATCAAATGTATTAAAGTGGATGATTTGGATGATGTTATGTGTAAATATGATATGAAAAAAGTATATTGTGTCTTATTTTAATTGGTTGAGACCATATCTTAGATGGTGAAAAAGAGTTCATGTAATAATTTCTCATATATATAGACATAAAAATTTGTTTAAATTAGAATTAACATAAATTTTACTTAATTTAAAAGATTTCTTTTAAATAAAGTTTAAATTATAAATAAAATTTATTTTTTTCAAATAACTTTGAATAATTCAAAAATATAATTTATCTTCTTCAAATAATTTTGAATAATTCAAAAAATATTTGACACAATTCAATCGAACATTCGGCCGTAAGCAGGAAAATAGGGACCAGATCATAATTTCCCCACTTTTCTTCTTCCCCCGGAAGAGGCGGGGAAAGATGGATTTTCTTGACACGTTTTTCTTTGGTTCAGAGTTTGAGGAGTCGAAAAAGGATAAAGGAAAAAGGAGAAGTGTGGGGTCCACTCTATCGGTAGCTTGGAGAAAGTATGGGGAAATTTTTCTTTGTTAGTTTTAAATCTAAATTTGAAGAAGTTAATTACGTCAAAGATCACTTAATTATAAATAATTTTATATTTTAATTATTTAATTATTAAAATTATATTTAAATTATTTAATTAACGATAAAATTTAAGATTGGACAATAAATCTGATTATCCAGCATTAATTTTAGATTCGATAAATTTTTATCCGGTATTGATTTTAGTAAGATCAAAACTAAATCTAAAATTTAGATTCCGGTCATAATCAAGACCATAATTAGATCTTGAATTTTTTGACTCAGTACCTAATAAGACCGGGACTGAATACCAAGTAATAGTTTTCTTACTTGTAATAAATAATATTCTTTTATTTATTTATTTATTAAATCTTTTTAATGCATGAATATTACGAGTATGACTTGTTTTTAAAACTTTAATTTTTAAGCCTACAATATTCAAATTTTACATTTAATAATATTATTAATTGTTAAAAAAATCTCTGAATATTCATATTTTTTAATAATTAATCAATTGATTGAATACCCGATATTAATATCGGTTTTCAATAATAACGAAACTAGATCTTAAAATTTAAAATTCAATCTAATCGAAAATATATTTAATTTTTAAAAATTAATAGTAACCGAAATTATAACTAATTCTAATTAAATTATCCGGATGCCCGGTCTTGCCCAGCCGGTTGCTTATATTTTGTTCGTATGCTGCTGGACAGACCCGTGTTTACAAAACCGGGTTGTTTGGACCCACAACTTTCTTCTATCTTCACCCTGTCTGGTTGTCGGGGCATGATTTTCGGTTGAATTAACCCAATTTCTTCGATATATTGGTATTTAAGTACAACTGAACTTAAAACAAATAATTTTATTATATTTTTTTACACATCAATACGTAAGGAATTATTTGTTTTGACTCACAATTTAAAGACAAAATATAATAAAATTACACGAAGAATTTATGAAATGAAACTATTGTAATTATATTATTTGGTGATTTCCCACAAAATTATTGATATGTAAAAAATTAACCAATATAAAAAAATAAAACTTAACCAAAGAATTTGAAATAAATATAAATAAATAAATATTATTATCGTTAGTGAAAGATAAATACTATTAACATTAAAAGAAATTATATCATAGATAATTTTCGTTATGTCATCTATGAGATTAACCAATTAAATACATACATTTTATTAATTTTTTTTATTTCATCTTTTTTACCAAGTGAATCTTCAATAATATTTACTGTAAATAAAGTTTAAAAATAATTTTAACTGAGTAAAAGTTTATTGGGTAAAAAGAGTTAAAAAATTAATAAAATGAATAACAATAGTTTTACTATAATTCAAGTGTAAACTGTCTTTTGTGGTTGCAAGTGTATAAAAATACAAGAGAATTAACTCGAAGATCTAAATCAGAGATAAATTATCATAATAATTAAATAATCTTTAATCAGAAAATACGTGAAAATAAGTGAGAAAATATATTAAAAATTCATTTAAATTAAAAAGGGGAAAGACTATTAAACCAAAACACATATATTCAAACATGAAAAAAAAAATAGAAACAAAAAAGATGAAATAAAAAAATGAAAGAGAATACAACAACGATTATAACAAAGCATGGTCGATAATCGTTTGACCAAACCTGATCAACAGCACCAAATAGAAAAGAGAAAATTCGGAGAAAAAAATAACTCACAGTTTTCTTTAATTCATTCCCATGTTAAAAAGGTAATTCGAACAAGCTCAAGATCAACTCAACTGCACAACAAATGATGGATTCCTGTCGATAAAACCACGAGCTCATGCTCATGTTCGAGAACTTGAGCCTGCAAACAGGGATAAGTCAAAATTTAGGGTTGAAGGGCAAAACATAAATATTTAGAAGTACGATGGATAAATTCAACTCAACTGCACAACAAATGTTGGATTCCTGTCTATAGAACCACAAGCTTGTGCTCGTGCTCGTGCTCATGCTCGAGAACTTGAGCCTGCAAATAAGGACGGAGTTAAAATTTAGGGTTGGAGGCAAAAACATAAATATTCAGAAGTACAAGGAGTAAATTCAACTCAATTGCACAACAAATGATAGATTCTTGTCTATAGAACCACAAGCTTGTGCTCGTGCTCGCACTCATGCTCGAGAACTTGAGCCTCCAAATGAGGACGGAGTTAGAATTTAGGGTTGGAGGCAAAATATAAATATTTAGAAGTATGAGGGGTAAATTCAACTCAACTGCACAACAAATGATGGATTCTTGTCTATAGAACCACAAGCTTGTGCTCGTGCTCGTGCTTATGCTCGAGAACTTGAGCCTCCAAATAAGGACGAAATTAGAATTTAGGGTTGGAGGCAAAATATAAATATTCATAAGTATGAGGGGTAAATTCAACTCAACTGCACAACAAATGATGGATTCCTGTCTATAGAACCACGAGCTCGTATTCGTGCTCATGCTCGAGAACTTGAGCCTACAAACAGGGACGAAGTGGGACGATTGCCCCACTCCACCCCAACCCACGTGGCTTCGTCACTCACTGCCTGCAAAAATGATGCCTTAGTATATAGCAGAACTGATTTTCAGGTGAAGTAGATTACCATGGATTCTTACTCGTAGTGCAACACAGTGTTGAAACAAAAATACCAACTTCAGATTGCCAGTGAGGAATAGGTAATCTGTATCCCAAGGACTAGCCATGCACATGCAGCAAACAAGCATGCATGGTGATCCAAACCTCAGGATGCAGATTACCCGGTCCTTACCAGCTTGTTTGTTTGCAGAGACAACTACGGCTGAGGTTGAGACCAAATTTATTGTCAAGATTTATTCTATTCCATTAAAACTGATATGGAATAAGGTGCTTGCTTCAATGGCGTATCATCGATCATTGATTTTGTTCTTCACAGACCAATGCTGTCCCTTGGCAATGACTGTGTGCCCATCTTGACTGCTTTTTCCTCGAGACTGGAAAAATCTTCCAGGCATGGATACTTATAGAAAAGGTTCGCATTGTTATAGATGGGACGAATCAAAAAATTATAACTTAGTGGTTCACGAACCGACAGTATGTACAATCATATGTTAATCGAGGGTGAATTAAAAATAATAAAAAATATATTTAAAAATTATGAATTATTTGGACATAATAATAATTACAGATAAATTTAATTAGTGAAAATAAAAATGATACTAATAAAACATTAGTAGTAATAGAAAAAATGACATATGGTCATAAAATAATGAAAGTAATAAATATAATAAAATAGAGGGGTAAATATATATTACACAATAATTATAATTATAATAATAGAAAAATATATTAACTACCAAAATAATAATAATAATGATGTTTTACAATAATAAAATAAAATTTTGATAAAAATAAATATACAATGCAATAAAATAATAAATAAATAATGAAAATAAAAAATTTAGGTATCAAATTAAGAAAATAAATCTTAAAAGGTTCAAAATAACATATAATTATGTGAAATTATATAAAAATAAATTAGAAACAAAAAGGGAAGAATCGGTATGAAAATTCACGGGGTTCTGAACATGCGCAATATGAACGACCCTACAGGGCACGTTAAAAACGAGGGATCCAAAATTTTAATAAACTACGCGCGTAATCTCGAAATTCATAGAAAATATTTGAAAATGCTATTAAGAAAGATGAGCTATAATTGTTAAAACGTTATTATTATTTTTATGATAATTGATTATAGAATCTTATTTATTGTTCCTATGACTATTATTTTCATAAAACTAGTGAGGTTTTGAACAGACGCAACAGAAACGATTGCACAAGGGTCCAGAAAGGACATTTACTTTTAAGGACTACAATTTTATAACTAGTAGAGGTTATGGACAATTACTTCTATAGATCGTATTTTAATAAATTGTACATGCCCAAAATCTTTGAATCACCCGTGAAAATTATCCTAAAAGAATAAATGGATTTTTATTTTTAAATTTTTAACTGTGGGTGTCATTACCCACCAGTTAACCATGTAAATACACCCCTGTACATACATACATAGGGATACTAGTGAATAGAAAGAAACATTCTTTTGCCAAAACTCATCACTCAAGCAAGCAAGGGTTTCCAGTCTGCTTGAAGCTTACCTTTTCCAATGGAAGACCCTTGTAATAAGTTTTTGGGTCTCTTCTGTTGAGTTGCAGTGTCTGGTTTCGTGTTCTCCGCAGCATATTCTCTTCTCTTGCCACTTCATTGTCTCACAAAGGGATTGTTTGGTTTCATGCTGCAGATGGTTTTAACCATGGTGAACCAGGGCTCATTAGATGCACGTTGAGCAGTTCATGCAATGCAGCCAAACCGAGTACAAACTATTGGTGTGAGAATCTTATGTCATGTCGGATATCATAAACCAATCATCTGTGGGTTAACATCAGACAGGGAAATGGAACATGTGTCTGGTTTTATGTATGGAAACCATGAACAGTATGCTCATAGGCTGAAAGAAGCAAAACCTAACTTAATGAAGACCTTAAAATAAAGTCCAGGCTAACTTAGTTAACTGATTAGTGGTCTAAATCATTTTGATTAGGACTTAATTAGAGAAATTTAATTATTAGTTAATTAGGTTTGGAATTAATAGATTAATCAAATTAAATGAAAATTTAATATTTAACTAATATATTTTCATTTCATGTCCAAAACTCACCAATCACCCATAATTTTAAAACTCAATTTTATATTTTAAGCTAAAGTGTTGAAACAATTAACTTGATTATTAACCGAACTTTATAAACATTAACTGAATTTTTAAAATTCTTCCGTCAATCGAATTAGCTATCATTCAAGTAAATCGACCTACGAATTCCGAAATCCTGATCGTTACGGAAATTATGAGTTTGATTATAATACATAAATATGAAGCAAGGTAGGCAGCATCCTGAACCTGATGGGACTATGTTTTTTTTTCAAGAGGATCCGATTAGAGAATAATTTAAAGGTGAATACTTTGAATCTTTCTTTAACCATTGCCATATAAAGAAACCTGTCTTCCCTGCTTTGCGTTCCATTAAAATAAGCACTAATGGTGGAGAATTTAATTTTCTTTTATAAAAACAAAGGAATGATGCACCATAGAAAGATTGATGCTACTTCTAAAACAAGGTTCCATGATTAACAATACTTATTTGATGTAATGAGTTAATTAAAGAATGCATGCTTATTATTCGAGAAATTATATCATAGCGTCATTCTCGTCACGTTATTTATGAAACCAATCGATCAAATGTATCTATTTAGTTGGTCTCATGGATGATATGACGAAAATAACTCGAGATATAATTTCTGTTTATTTTTTGTTAAAATTACAAGATCTACAAATTATGATGATTCTGGTTAAAACACACTACAACTATGTAATTACATCCAACTCCAATTATACATAGATTCTTCAAACTACCATTTTTATGCACAGAAAGAAGCTTTTCAAGAAAAACTCTGCATCAAGATTTTAATTGAAACAATTAAGGATAAAATTATTTGGGTTTAACTATTGAAATTTTAAAAGTAGAGAAAATAAATTATGACAAAACAAAGTTGTAACACCCTAAAAGTCGGATTGATGAATTGGTTCGAATAACTATTGACTTAAACCGAATTATTTGTTAATTGGATCTCTAGTGAGGGACCAAATTGAGCTAAAAAGGAAATTAGAAGATTGCATGATAAGAGTCCAACTTCCCTAGACTACCCCCATAATAAAATTGAGTCAAGTTATATCATTAAGGGCGAAGTGGTCCTTTCACCCTTAATATTAGTTAAACAAAACTAGTCTAATTTGGCCTTTTCTCCACCATTTCTCACGGCAACAAGAAATGGGGGGAGAGAAGACTTCATCCTTTATTTGCTTCATCTCCATAATCAAGAGGAAGGAATCCTTGAAGCTTTGCATGGTTAGATTATTGGTTTGGGAACCCACATTTGTCTAGCTTGGTAAGTTTTTCTTCCTAAACCAATATTTAGGGTTTGAAAATTTCGGGATTTTGATATTGTATGACACATTATGTTAGATTAGGGTGATTGGAAGCCTAAATTAAGCATAGAAATTGTTGGGTTATGAAGCCATGAAACACGAACACAAAATTAGGAGTTTTGAAACTAGACTTCGTAAGTGCTATATGTAAGTGTTAAGCGATTCGAATAATGACGGAAAGGGAGTCGTTGATGTTAATTGGTTAGTTGAAGGTGCTGGAAAACTCATGAGAGTAGTTCGGATTAAGTTCAGACACTTAGAGTAGAAGTTGGCTGAAAATAGCCTAGAAATGTCATTCCGGGTAGCTATTTTTGAGAATTTCCCTAGGTCGGGATTTAAGGAATTTGAAGCTGAAATTCTAGACTATGATACTCATGTATACCTAGTTTAAGAGGAAATTTACGGAACCTAAATCCGAGTCCGGTAGAGGAAGATATAAGCTGTTTCGTAGGGCTACCCGAGCAGTCCCGGGAAATCCGACCAGATCTGTTTCGAATTAAATTTGGAGCTGATCGATTAGGAAATTAAATGTAAGGTTAATTTTACCTTGTAGAGGATTCTTCTAGCTTTCCAACGAGGTATAATGGACTAAAATCGGACATCGGGGCTAGAAGGTACGATCGTTTCGCTAAAGGGGTAGCAAACTGATCGAAAAGAACAAATGTACATGTTTGCAATTGTTAGGCTTATGAATATTTGAAATGGACAATTGAAAATGTATTGATACATAGCTATTATATGTTAATTGTTAGATACCCCGACAGAAGAAATTAACGAGGAGCAAGAGAGTCTCGAAGCAATACGGAAAAGAGGCAAAGGGGTTACGATCTACAACCCGTGATAGCTCGGAGTATTGGTGAGTGTAGCAAACCTTAGGGTTAGGACCTAGGATCCTAACCATTTTTGATTATTTGATTTGCTTGTAATGTAACCGGATTAAATAAATATTTGACAATACGGGAAGGAGGACTAAGTGATAATAACTTATTTGACTTTATGTTTGAGTACTAGATAATAAACTAGTTTAGAGCATTTGCATAGCTCGGGAATGCCGAGGTAAGTAATGGCACGCGGCTAAGGATGCCAGGTATGTTAGTCATGCATGAGTTATGTCCGTGATAGCATGATATGTATATGCTTTTGGTATGTTAGCATGACTTATGCTTTTGGATTTTGGTAACATGATAATATGTCTATGTTTTGATATATTAGTAGCATGACACTTATGCTTTGGACTTGATAGCATGACTTGATGCTTTTGATATGTCATGTTATGAACATCATCCGTGATAAGAAATTTGATTAAGCAAAATGGAAGACTAATCGAATAAGAAATTCCGATTGAGCCTTGGGTTATAGTTGGTCATAGGTAGTACGACATGCCTAGGGTCTGAGCTCATTTGTTAGTACTTCGGTACTTCTGATCAGTACTTCGGTACTTCTGTTGGTACTATGGGTACCTTTGTTGGTGGTTAGTCACCATTTGTAGATACCATGGGTATCTTTTGTTAGTGTCCTAGTGGCACTTTTGTTAGTACCTTAGGGTACTTCTGTTGACTCGCTTACCTAGTCTAACTATACCAAGGCAACGTTTGAAATTAATTCGTAAGATTAAAATTAAAATAATTGTCATAGGACATTTGAAATGTAATTGCTAATAAGCATTTGACATGTACTTGCCATAGGGCATTTGATATGATTTGGACTTGAGTATTTGGTATGTATATGCCATAGGGCATTTGACATGTTTTGAACTTGCACATTTGATATGTATTTGTCATAGGGCATTTGATATGTTTTGAACTTGAACATTCGATATGTACTTGCCATAAAGCATTTGTTATAATTTGACCTTAAGCATTGAATATGACTTGCCATTGTACATTAAGCATGATTATATGATGTACTAATTGCCATATGTATTTGAATTGTTGCTCATTGAAGTATATCATTTGTTATAATTCATGTCTAAATTGGTTAGACTTAGGTTACCTCACTAAGTACTTCTTAGTACTTACACTCTTTGTTTCCTTCTTCCTAAACAACAGGTTCACGAATTAAGGAGATTGACCAAGCTTGATCCGGAGCAAGGACACGGAAGCAAGCCAAAGTATGGTATTTTGATAATTTTTGTAACTCCTAATATATGGTGGCATAGTGATCATGTTAGTTTAGAATATGCATTTTGTTAGCTAGCCCATGAGTGATGTATGTAATTATATGATCAATTAAGCTTTGGTTTGTAAGCCATAAGGCATAATATTCATGGTAGGTTAGCCTTGTGTGTTTCGAGTTTGGCTATGGTTGGTATGTTGGCTTTAGAGGAATGCCTTTGGTATATGGTTAACTTAACATTGTGTCTAGATCATGTGAACCTAGGACACTAATTTTTGATTGCTTAAGTAGCCATAGAAAAGATAAGGCTAGATGTTGGTCCTAGTAAGGATGTTTCGAATATGGAAATACATGATGAAATGGGTTAAAATGAACAAGTTTGGTGAATCGATATAGGTTACCTAAGCATGTATAATGATCCTTAAAGCTTAGGATTAGGTTGAGATCATTTAGATAGCCCTTTGGTAATGTCTAAGTGTTTAGAAGGCTTGAAATGGGTCAATTTTGAGCAGGGGTATCGATACCACTAGATGGGTATCGATACCACCCTTTGGCAGAAACTTTTGGTTCCGAAGCATGTTTCGATATTGGAGCTTCCAGTAGCCCAATTGGTTCGATACCAGTATCGATACTGGAGCTTCCAGTAGCCAATTTGGTTCGATACCCGTTTCGATACTGGCTACCCAGTTTGGTCAACGAGTCAACACCAAGGACCGATATCGATACTTGGTTCGATACCTCTGTATCGATACCAACATTAGGGGTATCGATACCTCCTTACTGCGTGGGTTCAAATCTAATAAGGGAAATTGCTTAACTAATAAGGTATAATTAATGATAATTAAATGAATACGAATTGATATAAAAGTTTAGATCAATTTAATTGAAGTTACAATTGTTTAATGAAGGGTATCTAAGTTTCGAATTAGGAAATTGTTTAAGTGTCAAAAAAGTTTTAAATTTGTCTCGAATTTGTGTAAGTAATACAAGACTTGAACCGTAAAATAAATAAGTATTAATAAGGAATTGACTTGCAATGTTATATAAATAAGTAATTGGTTTGAATTGGATTACATTATTCGAGTTTGTATGTCCGGTTGACGCCCCCGTCTCCTAACCCGGGGCGTGGGTGTCACAAAAGTGTAAGGATTAAATCCTAAATTTGATACAGTAGAGGGACCAAAATTACATTTTGACCAATAATTCTTTCCAAGTAGGCAAGGTGCAGTTGAGAAGCTCCTTTATGGTATTTTGTTTCATTTTAAGGAACCTGAAAAAAAAACTGCAAGTAAAAAACAATATGATTTTTCTAATGAAATCCACCTTAAAATGAGGTTAAAAAGAATTTTAGTAATCGATTTTTTGGTATATAATTTTTTTTCATATATTTTTATAAGAAGTATGGTATATATCAAAATTCTTACATTTCTAAAAATTTTAAACTTTTTGTAAGAAATTTGATATATACAAAAATTCTTATATATTTATAAGAAATTCGGTACGTATTGAAAAATCAATATCGAAATTCTTATAATATTTATAAAATTTTCGTTTGTGCCTCGTCTTAAGGCGTGTCACCCTAGAACTTCTCCAAACCGATAGCAAATCGAAACATGTTGATTTTTTTTTTCATTTTTTTTCTTTTGATGGCAGAAATGAGCATATTACAACATCCAAAGAGTGGATACAGTTGACGCATTTAACACCTCAGTTCCCTTTTATCAAAGAATACCTGTACAAATAAATATTTTTACACCATGCCACAGGGCAACTCACCAGGATACAAAGAGAAGAAAATTTGTTTACTCTATGGCTGATCCTTGCCCTTCAGAAGTGACATCCTCTGAGATCTCGAGTAACCTTGCCTGTTTCTAAGATAATCGATGTAAGTTCGGAGTCTGTACCGGTCTGAGTTTGTGAGGGAAAACGGAGGGCTCAAAATGAGGGACGGTGCTTCGACTAGAAGGAAGACTAATAAACACACTGCTTTCGAATACAAAATTGCTGCACTTTCCATTTCACCCATGAGCTCATCAACCTGCAAAGATTTCATGGAGGATGATTTTCAGCAGGTACATTTCCTTCAATTGTTATGTATGTTGTCATGGGATTCATCAAATAAATATGTAACCTCATTTTATAAAAAGATCTTTGATTCATATATCGTCCTATCTTTCATTGTTTTCACCTCATTCGAATGGTACAAGGCAATAATGGCTAGTCAATTAGATTGATAGATAAATAGTATTTAGGCTATTGAATGATATGTAGGTTAGAAGAAAAAGACTCACTCCTCCACGTCGTCCCAATGCTAGGGCGGACTGAAATATCATCTCCATTGCATCCGGCATCTCTGTACTTCCTGCAATCATGATGATAAAAATGCTAATTTAGAAACTTAAATTTTTTTTATACAATAGAGGCAAGCAGTATGACTTTGTTTCCTGAAATATCATCTCCATTGCATCCGGCATCTCATTCTCTTGTGAAATTTCAAAAGTGGAGCAACAAATATTGATAAAGGGAGTAACAATTATCAAAGGCATACCAGGCTCAATAGCCTTGGCAAGTTCCTCGGCATGCTCAACTTCCCGGAGAAATTCCCTCTCTATTTCTGAGGATACATCTTCTGAACATTCTTCCGTATCAGATGTTCCATGTTTCTTGCTGGCACTCCTCAATCTGCTTATCTCTCGGCTAGGACTTCCTTCCATTGCTGATGCAGCCTGTGTATGGCATATATGCAATGCTTGCTTCCAAATTGCAAGAATCACAAGCTGGATTGAGAATGCTTCGAGATGACTACCAGCCTCGGTCTATCAAAGAAACATGTTAATGTTACAATATAAAACATCATCGATAAACCTTGTGATACAAAGAAAAAACCAAGAGAAACTAACTAGCAAAATCTGCTATAAAAGCAACAGCATTCCAATTAGGAGTGGCATCAAGTCATATCAATAAATATTCTACTACTGCAAGAATCTTACAGACCCAAAAGGGTAATGGGCAGAAAATCACTCAACATAATACATCTAGAAAGTTGCAGTGAGATCACTCATCCACTAAATGCATTGTGCAAGCATACAATACAAGCCCAACAACATATATTAATAGACCATGCAAGTACGTTATTTTACTATTGTGCATAACAAACTTATAGTAGGTGTATTATGTACTAACCTTCTCATGCACTAATTCTGTAATCGCAAAAGCACACTGCTGTAATGACTTTATCCTTGTCATGCAATGCGATGATGGCTGTTCCAGAGCATCTCCAATATCCATGGATCCTGGAGAAGTCCCAGGGCCAGAACTCTGGCTTTCCAAGCTTCCTAGATGATGGACGTTAATATTGGTTGCACCAACGATAGGTACAGGAGCTGTTGAAGTGGTATTACTGGTAAAGGGGATCAGGGGTGGACTCTCCGGTTTGTATGGAATGTGGTTTGGCTTGGAAGTGCCAACCGAAGAACATGACACATCCATGGGAGATCCAGATACAAGAACATAATCTTGTTCTATCAACTCCAGTGTGTCCCCAACTGTCAAAGCAATGCAAGAGTGACAATCAAACGAGACATTTTATTCAAAGTATGTTAATGACTCACAACACATATACTTAACAAGACATATCAGAACAAAATAGTATGTAAAATGCAACATAATATTGTCGGTACCTCTTGAATGAGTACTCATAGATCTTTGATCCATGGATGTGGGAGGTTCAGGTATAGTTTCACCCGAACCCTTGCTGCTTTCATGTCTAAAACTAGCATCATCCAATTTATGTCTTGTACCACTGTATTTGGATGTAAAATCCACTTTATTCAAAGGATTAGAAGATTGTTCTCTAGTATCTTTTGTATCGGAAGAAATTCCCGGAGGAGATTTCATTGAAGATCTCTTCTTTCCAAAGGAAGGACTCCCTTCAGGGCCACTGGAATCATCATCCAGAAAGAAAGGAAAGTCCTCCTGAAAGCTTTCATCAGTATTCCTTACAGGACTGCTTTCGAAAAATGAATAACCAGCCCTTGAAATTCTCTGACTCCTGAAAATACAGGAATGGTTCATTATTTAGGGAACTGAAGGATAATGTAAATGAAGACAAGATAATGAAAGGGAACAAACATTTCCTCATTTACCTCAATGGTTCATTTGGTTGGCCCTGAGAAAGAAATGGGTGATTAAAGAACTCTTCAAATGTTAAACGTTCCACTGCAAATACAGAAAGGGCACACCATGAATGATGACAAGCATATAAATAAGAATTGCACAGCACAGTTTATAATGATAGCATTACCGAACAAAACTGACTCTTATGGTACTCTCTTCTCCATATCTTCACAGATCAGCTAAAGCTTTATCTTACAATCATCTTCATTGTGTGATCTAAGTTTTTAGAGTCTGTTACTTAGAATAGAACAATTATTGCAAGTTGTAAGCTAAATTAACAAATAGGAGGAAAAAGTCATTCACGAAAAATTGCAAGCCAATACGAGTCGATAAGAACTATAGCTACAAACTAAGCAAATTCCAGTTGAGGCAGAAGCCTATATAAATTAAAGCGTTCTTTGATTTGAAGTATTGGGCTCCTCACTGTCCTAGAATCAAGTAGCAGCTAATAGTGAAATTGTGATTCACTAATATGTCAGCAGATAATTCAATTGTACATGTTAGATTTGTATTTAATATCTACATTTGTGAAATACCTGGATTACGACGCAGCAGTCTTAGACATAAATCTCTGCAATCAGTTGTCAAATAATTGTTTTCCACGGGGAAAAGCAATTCAGTTGATTTCATAATATTCTGGAGTAACTGCATAAGACAAGATATGAAAAATAGATCAACAAAAATGTAAATGCACCACAAGAATCACCGGTTCAACTCAGGTGATCAATTGCAAGTCCAAACCTAGAAGTTTGAGAAGCCCAAAGACTACTTTATACAAACAAATAGTTCATCAAACCTGAATTTGATTGTTTCCAGTGAAAGGAGTTTTCCCAGTAACAAGCTGAAATAAAATAGCCCCGACACTCCAAAGATCTGCCTGCATATTAAAGTCAAAATTAGCAGGCAGTAATTTCAGGTAAGAACAAGAAGAGGGAAGAGGAGCAGGGGGGGGGGGGGAGCAACTATCACCTTTGCATCATACTTCTGCAATTGCATTATCTCAGGAGCCATGTAAAGTGGTGAACCACATAATGTTTCGGCAAGCCCTCTGGGTTGCAGGGATCTGACAAAATAAAAGTGTTATGTTGTAATCATTAACTATGCAAGAAAAAATCATTAGAAAAAAGATTTCCAGAGCACAGTTGCCACTAAATTATATTCATTTTCATTTTCTTTCCCCTCTCCATAATTAAGGGGTTATAAAAACAAATGAACATTTTAATTGCAAAATGAAAAGGGAGAAAAAACACCCTATAAGTAGGTGGGTCAACGTGATCATTTACCTTGCAAATCCAAAATCTGCAATCTTTAAAACTGCACTGCCATCATTTGTTGAGAGAAGAAGGTTCTGTACCAGAAACAACAACATCACAAAGAGAACCTACTGAAAGAAAAAATTTCAACATGGACAAGGCCAGTCTACACCAAAGGATATTTACACAACTTCATCGCATTCCACAATAGGGTTCAAAAGCAAACCCAATTTAGATGGGGGGAAGGTATAATATCTTACATCTAATTCCTATTTGATTATAGCAACAGATAGGAAATAGTATTTATTTATGAACAGGCCTTTGCCCTTTTCCTTAATAGGCAAAAGTAGAAATAAATTATACCAAACTTCATATTGAACAACAGACAATTATACCTGAGGCTTTAGATCCCGATGTATGAGATTATTGTCACGGAGAACTTGCAAGCCAGCCGCTACACAAAGATAATTATAGAAGCATAAGAGACCAGATTTCAGTTGCTAAGGAAAAGAAAGAAACAGCCAGACCAGATCTGCAACATACCAAGTTGCTGCATGAAATGCTTTGCAGTTGCCTCAGGGACACTTCCATTGCGTGTAATATACATAGAAAGGTCACCCCCCTTGCAGTACTCCAATACGAGGTGTATCTTCCCAGGAACCTATTAAACCACAGAACTGATTAAGATATATACCATTGATGGTTCATATAACTAGTGAAAGTAAAAAAGGAAGGAAATGGCATATCAACATTATCCTAACACCTTTAACTACAAATCAAAAATATATTACAAGTGATATTTTTCCAGTCCATGACTCCATGGATGAAGGGAAAACATTTTAGATAGATATAAAAGCTGAAGCTTCACAAACAAATACATGAAAATAGCTTTTAAATTTAGTTTCCCTTGGTCACTGCAAATTTACCAATTGTTTCTTAATGATCCTCAAAGCTTCTCCATTAGTATTAGTTGTTTGTGGAATGAACGGAAAACAAATTGAAATTCCATCACATTTTGGTCTTCCAAACAGTAAACTCTCTTCTTAATGGAAGCTTAAGTAAAAATATTATATAGATTGACTGAAAATTCCATTATCCATTTGTTCATTCATTATCTGCTTCTATCCAACACAACTATGGCCAAATAACTCTTTCTTCAATGAAAAGTCGGCAAGATTTTTCAATAAAAAATAAATTATTCTCATTTTAAGTACCTTATCTTAAAATATCTTCACTAAAAATTACAAGTATCCGAATTCTCTATTCTTTTATCATTTTCCATGAAAGAACTTTCACTCAGTAAATGGCACCTCAAATTCCACTTCCTACCTTACACTTAAACAGCTCAATTTCTAAAAATAAATTCAAATAGTTCCGTTTCCGCCACTCCTACCTCTACTTTATGGCATCCAAACAACTCCAAGAAAACTAATAGCAGAACGAAACAATTAATTAAAAAAAAGAACAAGAAGAAACGAACCTCAATAATATCATGCAGTCGAATAATATTAGGATGATTAATTCTCTTCAAAATAAAGATCTCCGACATCAAACTTTCCTGCAACTTCTTATTGAGTCTACCGGTTGATATCTCCTTTATCGCCACCTCGGTCCCATGAACTCGATGCCTCGCATGCCAAACAATCGAGAACGAACCCGACCCGATCTGCCGGCCCACTAAATAGTTCCCCACCACTCTTCCTCTCCCCATTGCTTGAGCCATTACAGACAAACTTTGAAGAAAAAAAGCAAAGAAAATCCCTACGATCCGACGCCGCAACTTTATGCTTTAAAAAGGAAAATAGTACTGAATCCTGGAATTTGATTCTTCGGAAGATCCGTGCCGTATTTTGATTTGATTTTCCGATTGGCCGTGCAATGATAAGTAATCTGATGAAGAGAGAGAGAGAGACGAAGGAGATTGAAATGAGATGAGATCTTATTGATTAATGAGTTTAATTTATTTATTTATTTTCATTTTAATTATTGTCTGTTGAATTATTGAGATTTTAATTGGAATTAGCTAACGTAATCAAGGATTAACGTTCTGTGATTTTGATTGTTTTCGTAAAAACCACGAGCTAAAAGCTTGATAAGACGGGATGCATAATTGTACAATACGGTTATTTATACGGTAGGAGCAGTGAGGTGGCAGGCTCTGATTGGGTGGATTAGTAAGCAGGTTTGGGGTAGGTGAAGATGGAAAAGCTGTTAGCTTTTCAAAATGTGTCGGCGAGGCATTGGTTAGATAGTCTTAATTCGATTTTTCCGCCTTTTTTATGAATTATAAAATATTATGGGAAAATCACATGGAAAAATTATTTGGATATTGGATTAAGAATTTTTAAAATATATAGTATCAATTATTTTATTTATTGTAATATTATATTTATTATAATAAATTTGAGGTAAAATTTAAAAAATTATATTAAAGTTAAATTTTTTTAAATTTTATATTATTTAAAATCGGATCAAAATGAGGTGTCATTAATAAATTTTAACTATCAACATATATTATGAATATAAAAGAAGTCATAGTACTTAAATTCTCATATTTATATAAAGAAATAAAGATAATTTTAACACTTCACATTTATAATTTTTATCGTTTGGGCCTTTATTTTTTTTGGATAAATTTAGCCCGTAATTTATATATTTTTGATAAATAGCTTATTTTTTAACCATCATGATAACTGGACCATTAAAAATTTAACGATGATGACATGTCATATGCATATAATTATATATTTTAAATGACATGATATCTAATCTATAAAATACATATATATGAAATGTAATTTTATTCTAATATAAAATATAAAATAATTAAAATTCAAATAAAATATTAAAAATTAATTGATTCTTAAAGAAAAGGCTACTAAACATTTTCAATCCTAATTAATTAATTAATTTTTTTAAGATATGGTTTTGATTCTATTGTAGTTAGGGTTGAAAAATTTAGGAGTAGCATTTTATTTTAAAATTAATTAAATTTTTTAGTATTTTATTTGAATTTTAATTATTTTATATTTTATATTAGGATAAATTTATATTTCATATATATATATATATTTGATAGGTTAGATGTCATGTTATTTAAAATATATTATCATATGCATATGACATGTCATCATTATTAGATTTTTAACGGTCCAGTTACCATGATAGTTAAAAAATAAGTTATTTGTCAAAAAGATATAGATTAAGGGCTAAATTTATCCAAAAAAAGCCAAAACGATAAAAATTATAAACGTTAAGGGTTAAAATTATCTTTATGTCTTATATAAACTACATTTAAGTTAAATTATCAATATATATTCAAAAATATTAGAATTTGAGTGAATATCTTATAATGCAAATACGTATCTTTTAAAATCAGTCTATTTACTAAAATTAAGTATATAATTTGGGTCGGTCTAAATTAATTAGGCCAAAATTTTAAAAATCGAAATAACAATAAAAAAAATTAGATACGAGTCCGGCTACTTGACCTAACAAACAACCCGATTAAGTATGGTTGTTTTGTTAAGGGGTCCGACCCGTATATATTTGTTTTCGGAGCCTCCCTGGTTCCAGTAATTTTCACCAGCAAAAGTATCTCGCACAGCAATCGCACGCTCAATAGGCTCCCACCAAGAACACATCTCTCGATCAACCTCGTTTTCATTTCCCTCGCTTTCTCTTGTTCGTGAAATTCCATTTCGGCAATCTTTCGTTTTTGTTTGGGAAATTTCTTGCTAAATCATCGAGTGAAACAAAAGAGGATCGAAACATTATCGAATTCGATGGATTGGGGAAACGTAACCGCCGAGGATCTGATCGACGCGCTTCGGGAAGTTGACTGGTCATCACCGCCGCGACCTCTCTCCGAATTCTTCAACAGATTCACCGTCCCTCGATCATCGGCCAAATGGAATAGTCGCTTTAAATGCAATCTCTACTAGTAATTTTTCTTTTTAAAATTTGATTCAGTCTGAATATTGATCGGTGCTGTTTGATCTCCGAGAAAACAGATGAGATTGCTCCATAAAAAAGAAATCTCTTTAGTTATTTTTTAATCTCGAGCATGTTTTGCGAATCCTAGATCAAATACTTCATTCTTTTAGTTTCTTACTTGATTTTTATGTTTTTTTTTTCAGTTATCGAACCAATTATTTCATTCTGATTGTTACCATTGTTGGTAAGTACACTCTCGAAGTCATTTTACTAGATGTGTTTTCTTTTTCCTTCTAATTTCTTTGATTTTGCAGGTTTGGGATTCTTGAGGAGGCCGGTTTCCATTTTAGCTGCCATTTTAACAGCGTTAAGTATAGCTTTTCTGAATGATAGGTAATCCATAGTACAAGCATCTGAATTTCAAGTGACTGAGGTTATTATTTTGAATGTTACCTTTGAAATGGATGGATGAGCTCAATTGCTATAGTATTGAAGGTTGCTATGGTTTGATTTAGTTTTCACATTAATAGTTGCTAATGGTTGATTGTCATATAGTTTCGCTGGTACTTTTAGTGAGAAGGTGACTAGAACTGTGAGGCAATTTTCTCCACATTTAGCAGCTAAGATGAGGCCTCCCCTAACGTAAGTTTTATTTTCTTCCGTCAATGCCTGTCAATGTAGTGATTCTTAAGTATTAATTGTTCCATTATTGCCAGGCCTGTTATTCGTGGACGTCCATCAACTAAAAGAATAGTTCACATATGTGGTCGGCCTCGTTGGGTTTTTGTCTTCATATTCTCTTCTGGTATTAATATGTTTGAGAAATGTTCTTTTTCTTTTTAAGTAGAATTGATCAATTTGCAGTTGAATTTGGTATAAGATGACTTATTTTACCCTTCTTGTTACAGTAAGTTTCATCCTTTGGTATGCATCCTGTGGTCTCTTGACTGTGCTATGGGCACTTGCTGTTGCACTTCTTGGTAAGTCACTGTCATGTGTCTGTTTTTCTCATTTCACACCTTAAGCTTGTTATTTTCAAATCTAAATCTCTTTCTCTTTCAGCAATTCTCCTTCATGCAAGTTTTAGAACTCCGAACCTGAAGGCTCGTCTTAACACTTTCCGTGAGGAGTTTCGTGCAGTTTGGCGCAATTACAGTGAGCTATGAGCTCTCAGTCTATATCATGTGAGTATGCATCCAATTTTTATGGGGATTTAGTTTATTTTTTAAAGATTTTCATTTGATCAAAAGTTTAGTGCTGTTACTCTTGGTTTACCTTTATACGTTCAGCTGTTAACCTGTTGTTCATGTTCACCACTTTTATTGATTATGGATTGTTGTGTATATTCATGTCACATGCTACTCATATATTCCATTATTGTGGAATTCTAGTTCACTATCGTGACATGCACGTGGTGCATTAGTTTCTCCTTTAAATTCTCTCATTTGTTTGTGTTCTCTTGTCCAGGCATGTCTACACCTTCTCTAAATAATGTTACTAGTTACCGATTCTATTCAAGTATCATTTAGTGCTAGATTTTCACTCAAGTAACTCTGTAGTTGAAATGGAACTTATTATTCTAGGTTAAATACCAGGAGATAAATGCTTTCTTGATTGATAGAATAGGGGTACTGAAATGATTTGTCTTTTGCTATTACTGGTGTCTTTGGGCACTTCCTTGAAGAAAATTTTGCTGGGGAAAAACATTGAATTGTATAGAGTTACGCAGACGAATTATCCATACCTCTTCTTGAATGCTTTGGTCGTCACTGTCTTTGGGGTTCTACATGATGATAATACTTGGTACTCTTTGCATGTGATATGCAACGAGAAAAATGTTTACTTCTTTAATATAATACCGTAAAGTGGTTTTGGATTAGGTTGAACAATTTTTTGGACCAGATTTAAATATATCACTCTGGTTTACACCGGGTCTAGTCAAAATACTTTGTCTCTATGCGAAATGATCGACTGACCAGACCCTTCCAAGTTTAACCTACCTCTTGAACCATTGACGTAGTAAAAGTTGGGAGAACTACTTTGTCACAGAATTTGTTAACGTTATCATTTCTGAATTCTGTTGTATTTCTTCTCTTACAATTTCTAGCTTCTATAGCCTTCTCTACTTGATTTGTTTTAGTACAAGTTCATGGAGTTGCATTTCATGGTCCCGATTGTCGATGTTCGGTTTCAGGCTGCTGCTGAAGTTTCAATGAAATAATTCTTTAGTTGGATTAAGGTGAGGAAGGTTCCCAATCTTTTCATATAACTGACAAGTTAATTGTCCGAACCTCTTTGTCTCTGTAAATCCGTTTTTATTCCTTTTCGGAGAGATCATGGAGGAATTTTATCGATAGCCTCCTTGGAGGAAGAAAAAGAAACACTTTTCCTGAGAGTCTTATTTTCATGTTTGGTTTGCGTTTATTTCCATTAGGCCGGAAAAAAAAAATATTAGTGTTTTTTTATCAAGATTTTGGTAATGTCAATTTGATATTCTGTCTTTTTTTTTTGTCATTTTGGGCCAAAATACCCTTGAAATAATAGAGTTTTTCGTATTAGTCTATTTGTCGCATATTGTTTTAACTAGATAGCCTAATTATTTAGGGTGTAAATTTATTAAATTTTATATTTTATATTAATTTAATATTTAAATGGTATTACATAACTATATAGTGTTATTATATTTCATGTATTTCTTATTAACATTCTGTTCATAATGTCTCTAATATTATTTTAAAACATATTATCTAAATATCTAGTTCATAAACTTATTCAAGTTTAGGCTTTTTTTCTATGAGAGTTTGACTTGCAAGCTTAAGAAAATGAAAATTAAATTACTCAAATTCACTTGAATTTGTTACAAAGTTCGATCATCATCTAAGGGTAAATTTCTAACTTTAAACTATTATTTAATAATTTAAATAAATAATTTTCTCTGATAAAAGTACATGTATATTTAATTATGTGATAATTTTTAATATAAATATTTTTAATTTAATATTAAAATTTTAAATTATCAAAAATAAAATTTATTATAAAAATAATTTGATAAATTTATTTTCAAATAATTTTATATTCTCCCAATGAAACATTGTCATTGCAATTTGACCCTTGACGCTTACATAGATTTGAAATGACTCAGTACATCAATGCTGAAATTTTGAAATGGCCAACAGCCACCTGCTGTGTACCCTCCGTCCGCCAAAATAACTTGTCCGGTAATATACGACGCAGCAGGTAGGCAAAGGAATGCCACTAAGGATGATATCTCTTCAGGTTCAGCCAGTCTCGGGATTGCTGTTCCGGCGAGGAGCCTTAAAAGTTTCTCTTCATAATGTCGATTCGGATTCGGATTCGGATTCTGAAATAGTAACACCAAAGAATATTAGAACCAAATCAGCATCAAAAGATAAGGTTAGAAGGTGACTATACATTTCTCCCGATCGTGGTTTTGACACCCCAGGGTGAAACAGCATTGGCACGAATGTTATCCTTTGACCACTCGCATGCCAAGTTCTTTGTAAGTTGGTTGATTGCTCCTGGAAAGGGGAATCCCAGCAACATGGTTAGTTTGCAAGATTCTAGCTAACATATACATAGATTATTGAATTAGACTTGTTGGATCGGATCCGATCTCGAGTTATACAAGTTGAATTAGACTGTCTACATTCACTATGAGAAGTCCAAACCTTTAGATGCTGCATAGGCAGATAAACCAGGTAAGGCCATTGAACCAGCAACAGAGGAGATAAACACAATGCTTCCATATCCGGATTCTTTTAGGAAGGGATATGCCAGTTGAGAAAGATGGTAAGGAGCCTCAAGGTTGGTACTCATCACTGTGGTGTAGTCTTCCACACTATGTTCCTCCAAGGACTTCAGCTTCGTAATTCCTGCATTATTCACCTGAGGAGAAGCAAATTGGTTTCGATTTCAAGTCAAACTAAAATCCTTGAATCAGGGATTAGTCTAAACTACTTAGTACTTACAAGGATATTGAGTTTTCCATTGAAAACTGAGGAGACAGTCTCCATAAGCTTCTCTCTGAGATCTCTAGATGAAAGATCACAGACAGAACCACTCACTTTAAACCCTTTGTTCTTCCATTCCTGCAACCTTTCATTAAGTTCTGTCTGGTTCCTGGAACATGTATGAACAACTGCACCAAGCGCTGCTAGTTCTTCCACTACAGCAAATCTGACAATACAATTAAACAATCAAATTTTAACAAACATACTAATAATGTCAAGTAATATAGAGCTTGAATCAAAGAAGAATAAATAGCTTGAATTCAAACCCTATGCCTCTTGTCCCTCCAGTCACAAGTGCAGTCATACCCTGAAGAGACCATCTCTGATTCTTACAACCTGCTGCTACTGCTCCGGCCATCTCAGCACTGCAACTTTATCTTCTTTCTTTCTTCAGATTTTGAACGAATAGGAACACTCATTGGAGCCTGGTTTTAAAAGCTTAACACAAAACGTGGATGAATAGTTTATTATATTAAGTTATTCATGGTCTCCCTCAATAGAAAAAGACAGAAGATAAGTCGAAAACATCGTGCTACAGGGCACAGGCTTCTTGTCAAAACTTGTCTGCTGGAAATCTCTCTCAGTACTTAATGAGGTGAATTCACAATGAAAAAGATTTAACTTCGAAGATACACTGTTGACCTAATAATATGATATGAGAATATAACATTTTTAAGTAATTAAAGAAATACTTATATACCTACAACAATTATTGCTGGAAAATCGACGTCATATGATATTCCATTAGATAATATACAAGTAATATCAGGTCTTTTTTAATATTTCATCCGTTTCCAATTGAATTATATCAAATAATATTCCACGCTTAGAAGTTTATATATATATACTATCTGTCGGCGGCAGCATACCCCAAAAACAAGAGTCTCTTTCACAAATTAAATATTAAGGAGCTGTTTGATGGTCATTTTCTATATTAATCTAATGCTCAGTTTTTCGTATAAATTCATTACTAGAATAAATTAAATTTAAATATTATAAAATTTTATTATTAAATGGCTCTTTTAATTTAATTAGAGGTGGTAATTTGATTGAGATTTAAATTGATTTTATTTGATCTGATAATTAATATTAACCAAAATATGATATTCGTATTTGGTTTCAAAATCGAATCAAACTAAAACCAATTCTATATTTAGTTTGTTGAGTTGATCAAGTGATGAAATTGGTCAAGAGGGGGTGAATTGGCTATTTAAAATTTTATGAAAGTTTTTCGGTAAAAATTGAAAATTGAAGAATAAGAGATTTATAGTGGTTCAAGCTTCGGAACAAGCTCTACATCCATTACCTTAGCTCCCACTAAGGATTTTGAAACCAATTCACTAGAGAATTCAACCTTTTTCTCGGTTCAATGGAAAATCGTTATAATTCGAATCAATTCTTCTACTCAAGAATTGATTCAACCTCACAAGATTAAAATAGAAGAAAGATGGGCAAATAAGTTTCTCTCGCAAGATAAATTAGCCCCAATTACAAAAAACACTCTCCCCAAACTCAATTACAAAGAATCAAAATGAAGTCACAAGTTGAGAGTCAAGAATATGCAATGAAGTGCTTTGGAGTTAGATTTGTGTGCTTAGATGTTGCTTGAGGTTTAATAGTCCTTAATGCTGTTTGAAATGCTTCATTTTATACCCTCTCATTGATTTATAACCGTTGTGGTTGTTGGGAATGTAAATAAGGCCGTTGGAGCTTCATCTTCCCACCATAAATGCATTCTGCAGTAACCGGTATCGAAACACGGGTACCTGTTTCGAAACAGACCAAAGTAGAAAGAGTCATTGTACACTTAATAAGAGGGATATCGAACTGTGTTTCGATACCATTATGAAACTGTAAAAGCTGGTATCGAACCATGTTTCGGAACAGGCTAACCATCATTTAAAGCTTTAACCGCCACCAACGGTCGACGCATTAAATGCCAAAAGAGCCGTTGGGATTTTAGAGGGGTATCGATGCTGGTATCGAAACAAGGGTCTTAATTTTAAATAATTTTAAAATAATTAAAAACATAAAAGGTAGTTCGATATTTGGTTCGAAACAGTGGTTGACAGTAAGGTATTGACATTGAATCATGTTTCGATACTTGTTTTTGATCTCAAGAACATTCTTTTAAAAATACAGGTGGTAGCGATACCTGTTCTAGGGGTATCGATACTGGCGTGTAAAAACACTTAGAAAAATTATTTCATTGTTCTTGGTTTGACTTGAAACATAAAATTTGACTTAAGGACTTAAAAATTTATTACAAAATAGTCCTTGAACATTATTATTATATCAAAATCAATTTTAATTTTACATAGTTGAATCGATATGGATCTGATCCGGTTTTAACCAAACCAAATGAACTCGTACTGATTTTAAACCAAACCGAATGAATCCGAGCTGAAATCATTCGAACCAAAAATAACCTGAATTGAAGACAACCCAAAACAAAAATATATTAAAAGAATTAATGAAAGAATTTATGTAAACCGTCACACAATTGACCCAAAAGTTAAATATATTAGTTTTATAAAGTCATATCTAGGTTTAAAAAATTGATTCAGTTTGAGAATTTGACTGAAATATATTGATCTCTCATTAAACCAATCTTGACCCGCCTTAAATCAATCGACCCAAAATCATCATACTCGAAAATTAATCGAACCAATCTGATCCAATCTGATACCTGACTCTAATCACTATAGACCCAAAAGAGGTGAGTATTTGATCGAGTTGAGTTGAGTAAAAAAAACTGGGTTATTGGAGTTGACGAGTCATATTTTACAACTCAAACTTTATTTGAATTTTTTTCGGTTCGAGTCGAGTTTAAGAAATTCAATTCGAGTCGAGTCTTTGAGTTCCTATAAATATTTAAGGCATAAAGATAATTTTAACCCTTAACGTTTATAACTTTTGTCGTTTTGGCCCTTATTCTTTTTTGGGGATAAATTTAACCCTTAACCTATATCTTTTTGACAAATAGCTTATTTTTTAACTAGCTTGATGAATGGGCCGTTAAAAATTTAACAATGATATATATATGAAATATAATTTTAAATGAAATGGAATGTAACCTATCAAATACATATATATATGGAATATAATTTTATTCTAATATAAAAATATAAACAATTAAAATTCAAATAAAATATTAAAAATTAAATAATTCTAAAATAAAATATTATTAAACATTCTTAATCCTAACTACAATAAAATCAAAATCTTATTCGAGTTGTGTTTATATTTTTATTTCAGAATTTATAATCATAGTGTATTATAATTATTTTTTATTTGAGATGTATGGACAAATAAAAAATAACGAGAATAATATTATATAAATAAAATATCATAAACTAATATAATATTTCATTTTTTATTATATAACAAATATTTTAAATATCAAATTCTAGACAATAATTTAAATAATACAAAATCCATCACATTTAATCTTAAATATTATATACAATAAACTAAATTCACGGGAAAAAGGTTTCTATGAGACAATTGTGTCACAATAATTATATAGAAATTTTAAAAATATGTTATTTATTTTTTAATTTTAAAATATAATAAAAAATATAAACACAATTCGAATAAGATTTTGATTTTATCGTAGTTAGGGTTAAGAATGTTTTATAATTTTTATTTTAGAATTAATTAATTTTTAATATTTTATTTGAATTTTAATTGTTTTATATTTTATATTAGAATAAAATTATATTCCATATATATATATTTAATAGGTTACATTCCATGTCATTTAAAATTATATTCCATATATATATTATCGTTAAATTTTTAACGGTCTAGTCATCAAGCTAGTTAAAAAATAAGCTATTTGTCAAAAAGATATAGGTTAAGGGTTAAATTTATCCCAAAAAAAGAATAAGGGCCAAAACGAAAAAAAAAACTATAAACGTTAAGGGTTAAAATTATCTTTATGCCAATATTTAATTTTAATTATTTATTATGTTATAGTATGATTTATTTTTAATTTAAACGATTTTTTCTAATCATATAAGATATTCATATATATATATATATATTTCATATGTAGCAATATTTCTTTATTTTTATATATCAATGTATATATCATAAAAAAATGAGAGATTCGTTTCAAACTTAAAAATTAATCCTTTAATTAAAAAATTTAAGTTATTCAAGTTATTCGAATTTCTATTTTACAACTCGAACTTTATTTGAAATTTTTTCGAGTTGAGTCGAGTCTATAAAATTTTGAGTCGAGTCAAAACGATTCGAATATTTTCGCCTCGAGTCGAGTTGAGTTATTTGATTTTTTCGAGTCAAGTCGAATTTTGTTCACTCTTAGACTCAAATTTAAAACTAAACCAAATAATATTCAATCCAAACTGAAACCAAATGTAATTAAAATTAAACTCATTTTTCACTCTAAATTTAATTTACTATATTTAAAATAACACAAATATAAATGACTAAAAAAATCAAATTTTAAATAGACCCCACCCTAGGGATGACAATTTAATCCGAATCCAATTTGATCCGGAAAAAAAATCGATCCAAATTCGATTTTAAAAAAAAATCAAATTCGAAAAAAAATTTGAATCCTAATAGGAGATGGATTGGATATGGATTATATAAGGATCCGATCCGAATATAATCCAAATCCGAACTCAAATCCAATCCATATTTTATTCTAAAATAAATTATTTAAATTTATAAATCTTAAAATAAAATATAAAGTCAAAGCCCAATAACTTATAAAAAATATAAAAATAAAAAAACCTAACCCTAAATTTCGCTTTCTACGCTTTTCTCTACCGATTTTTTTTGAAAATTTTCTTACCACCGTATTACTCGGAGTGCGGCTGCTTCAGGGGGAGTTTTTTTTTACTTATTTTAAATAATTACTAGCATAAAAATAAATTAAACATATCTAATACGATAAAGACTAAAGTTTAAATGTTTATTGTTTATTTTATTTATTAGAATCAAATGAGTAATATAATTCGTTTCTATTGAAGAAATTTAGTTTTAATTTTAACTTGTTACTTTAGTGCACAAATTATGTTTTTGATTGATTTGGTATTAACACTAAAATTATATTAAAAGTTATTAAATTAAGTTATTTAAAGTTAAAGTTTAAGTAGTTTTTTTAATTTGTTCATTGAGTTTTAATATTTTTTAAATTTATTTGTGTTATTAATTAAAATATTTGTTTGATAAAAAATAATTATTATCTTCAAAGAAACTTGTTGAAGATTTGGAGCTTTTACTTTAAAAAATAAAAAATAATTGGATATGAATATTCGGATTTGGATTTAGATTTTAAATATTTTATTTGAATCGAACTTAAATATAATATAATCAGATATAAATTCAGATTTAGATCCATTGCGATTCTTGCCCTCCTAATCAAAAGTGTAGAAAACTCCAATCCGGTTTAGTAAATCCTGTAATAAAGCCCATAATACAAACTCAGTGTTTTCGTCACTTGGTCCAATAAGTACACAACACATTATCCAAATGGGAACTTTCTGGGCTAATCCTCAAAATACCTTTGACCAATCAGGTTTCCTTCCATAAATCTCACCAATCTCATAAACGAAACGAACAGAGAGTTTAAAGGGATTTGATATCTTCCTCCTTCCTTCCTAATTCTACATTCAAAACACTATTTTCCAGTTCTCTTCTGCTACAACCATGTCGGATCCTTTGAAAACATGGAAAGTCTTTGTTTCGACAATCACTTTCAAACCAATTGATGTTTTTGTTTTCTTGTTGAAAACAACCGTAGCTATTGTCGCAGTGGCTTCAATTTCTATGTTGATTCACTTTGCTTTCTATAATCAATCCATTTGGTTCTCTTCTCAAATCTGTAATAAAGAACAGCTGCAAAAGTTTGTTGCCGTGAATGTTTCCTACGGTCAAGATTACGGAAGGACGAATTTATCCCATATCTTGTTCGGCATCGGCGGTTCAGCGAAGACCTGGAACGAGCGGCGAAGATACTCGGAACTCTGGTGGAGGCCTAACGTTACCCATGGGTACGTTTGGCTCGACGAGAAACCTCCTGGCGATGAAAACTTACTACCAACGTCCCCGACGTACAAGATCTCCGAGGATACTTCCAGGTTTAAGTACACATGCGGGTATGGGTCACGGTCGGCCGTACGTATGGCCCGGATTCTGAAGGAAAGCTTCGAGCTTGGGTTGGAAAACGTGAGATGGTTCGTGATGGGGGACGACGATACAGTGTTTTTCCTGGAAAATCTGTTGGTCGTTTTGAACAAATATGACCATAATCAAATGTATTACGTTGGTGGGAACTCGGAGAGCGTGGAGCAAGACGTTATACACTCTTACAACATGGCGTACGGCGGCGGCGGATTCGCCGTCAGTTACGCTTTGGCGGCGGAGCTCGTTAAGGTCTTAGATGGCTGCATTGATCGGTACGCGTCGTTTTACGGGTCGGACCAGAAGGTTCAAGGTTGCATGAGCGAGATTGGAATTCCGGTCACTAAAGAGCTTGGTTTCCATCAGGTTAACGCTAATCCTCTCCTGTCATGAAATGAATGGTCTAATTCTGATTTTAGTCCCTTACACTTTAATTTCATATAAGTTAGCCCCTATAATTTGACAACGTTATCCAAAATTAACGTAAAGGATCAATCTCAAATGTCATTAACTAGCGTAATTACAGGTTAATATTATTAATTTATAGGCTAAAATCATAATTAGCTTAAAAGGAAACAAGATCATTAACTTGCTTAATTACAGGTTGATATTCGAGGGAACCCTTATGGTTTACTAGCGGCACATCCTTTGGCACCATTAGTGTCACTTCACCACCTAGACTACGTTCAACCCATATTTCCGGGTCTGACCCGGATTGAATCACTCAAGAAGCTAATAACCGCTTACGAAAAGGATCCAAGTCGGACCCTACAGCACAGTTTCTGTTACGACTTGAAGCGTAACCGGTCCATTTCAGTGTCGTGGGGCTACACTGTTCAGTTGTACCCGTATCTTGTAACGGCCAAAACGCTCGAAACGGCGTTTTCAACGTTCCAGTCATGGAGGACATGGCAAAATGGTCCCTTCACGTTTAACACCAGACCCGTCGAGAAAGACCCATGTGAGAGACCCGTTATTTATTTCTTGGATCATGCGGATAGAACCGAGACCAGATACGCAAGACACGTTGATGAGTCGGACAAAGAATGTGACAGGCCGGACTATGGTCGTGCTTCGGGCGTTAAATTCTTGGGCGTCTCGAGTGCGAAATTGAACCCTGCCATTTGGAACATGGTGAGTTTTTTCCAACCAGAACTTCACTTTTTTTTTTCATTTTTTAGTTGGCTAAACAGAATTTTTATGACATCAAATGTGAAACGTTGCTTGTTTTCATGGGTTTGTTGACCAGTATCTTAACTTGTTGATTGGGTTAGACACTTGTTATTCCCTAGGTTAGTTGAACCCGACCATGACATTTTAGCACAAAAATAGGTGACCTAGATGGTTCCACTCACCACACGACACTACTCCATGGAAATGGAAAAATCGGCTCATCACGTCAGCTATGATCCCATTCAATTATAATCACACATTTTACTATTAATCTCCAATTCATTTTCTTTCATCCAATAAATCTCTACTCAAAATTTTTATGTCATTTTAAAAATATAATTTTTGAAAACTATATTAATTACATGACTGATTGTGATGAAATAGGATATTTTCATTAGTTAAAAACCATAGCTGACATGATGAGTCAGGCCTATGACATAATCTCTCTCACGGAAATGACAAAGGTCATATCTTTGACTTGTGTTTATGGGTGGGTTGCTCCCACTTTGTCAATCTTGTATTTATTTTGATAAACCACCTTGTAGTAATCTGGTTGGCAAATAATTCAACAAGATGGATTTTGAAAAAGTAATAATAAGTTATTTCGATAGTTATTTTTTTAAGAATTGAAATTTATTTAAAACAATATTTTGAAATTTTGAATAAATATTGAAATTTATCATCTTTTAAATACATGTTAAATATAATGTACGTTAGACTTGTCCAAAATTTTTATATTTAAATGAGAATAACACATTTGTTTTGAATAAACAGGCACCACGTAGACAATGCTGTGAGGTCATCAACGGCGGAGAAGGGGCGGACCACCTGGTTCAGGTCAAGATCAGAGGTTGCCATAGGTACGAGACGGTGACTCCTCCGTAGAACGTGCCAATTGATATTGACCGGAAGGGGGGTATGTAGTGAAGGGGGAATGCCGATTGCCTGCCGTGTAATATTTTACACTTGGGGTGTCTTTCCCTCCGTTTCACTTATTACTCCTAAGCCATTTTTGGCGATTTGAATAGTTATGTTAGAGTTTTATAATTTTACAAACGTGATGAGAACTAAAATATGAGAATTTCATTTAAGGATTATTTATTTATCCTTATAGTAGTTTAAATTTATCTATTTTATATAAATTTGATCCTAAATTTATAACTAAGTTACAATCCACGTTTAAAAATAACATGGTAGAGAGGTAAATTTGTTTTTTCGTTTCAGTTTGAGAGTAAAATTAATTTTTTGGTTCAGTACGAAAGTAAAAAATTACTTTTTAAGAAAAACAACCTGAATTTAAGAAAACTCATTTTTTATATTTTAAATATTTAAATTTTACTATTTTTTAAGTTAGATACTTGCTTAAAAAATAATTTTACTTTTAAACTCATTTGAGAATAAAATTTATGTTATGCTATGCTATGCTATGTTATGTTATCTTCACACGTGAACTACTACATTAACATAATTTACCACTACATAGTGAGATTCTGGATAGGTGCAATAAGAGTGATCATACAAGACCTTCTGAAAAAGAGGACCCAAAATTTTGATAAACTACATTTATTAAATGATGTTAATCTCGAAATTTATTGTTAAAATTTTAAAAATATTTTTAATAAAGACGAGTTATAATTAAACATTATAATTATGTTTTAGATATGACAATTAATTATAAAATCTTATTGTTTATTCATATTACTATTACTTTTGTAGAGCTAGTGGGGATACAGACAAGCGTAATAGAAACGATCGTACAAGGCCCCTTAAAAAAGGACAATTGTTTTTAAGGGCCACATCTTTAAAATTAGTGGAGATTATGAACAATTGTTTCTGAGGTTCATATTTTAATAAATTACATAGGATCCATAGAATTTTTGAATCATCCCTACCGCTACGTTAATGTTATTAAATATCACGTTAGTATTGTAATGATCAATGTCGACCTTCTATAGTTTTAAGGGAAAACAATGATACAATTCAACTTGTTTAGGGCCAAATTGAGGGGGGGGGGATTAGGCCGAAATTGATAAATTAGGACAACCCATGAATGAAGGTAACCCTTAATTGATAATTTAGGCGAAAACCATGTCTCGCCTACTCGCCCTCTATAACTCTCTCTCCGATGATGAGTTCCTCAACCTCCGGCAATGTACCATAAAGTCCCGCGGCGTGGCATTTTTGAACTCCGTTGATGAAAGCTCGAAGATCTCGGTCAAGCCGTCGCTGTGGTTTCTCGTTTGAGTAAGAAATGCAACGACGAAGAACTCAACAGGTTTCAAATCACTTACCATAACATGACACAGGGTATTATTGATGTCGACAACGTTGGTTTTAGCTCCAGAAACGTTGGGAAAACCATTGAAAAGATGGAGAAATACGCTAATGCGACTTCTGATCTATACGAATCATTGATGACCCTCAACGAATTAGAAGCGTCAGAGAAGAAAATGCAGAAACAGAAGATCAAAAATGATTACTTCAACGAGGAAATCAGAAGACAAGTTCTGCATTTTAGACAGGTTTCCCTTTGGAGCCAGACATTTGATAGAACTGTCGGATTAATGGCTCGAATCGTCGTATTTCGAGGCTTCTGGCGTAAATCTCGAATCGTCCTCGTGATTTACGCCAGAATCTGCATTTGATAGTGTTAACTCCGTTATATTCCCCAAACAGAAATCGGGTCCGGTCGTTAAAGTTTCCAAGACCAAATCAATACAAAAACGTTCATACAGCGGAGTTAACGCCTTAGATTACCAGATTTCAGCCATAAGAAACAAAAGTCTGATACATTCGGGTCCGGCGAACACTGTAGGAGCAGCGGGGCTTGCCTTTCGTTACGCGAACCTAAACGTTTCGGCAGAGAGTTGTTTCCACTCGACAACAAGCATCGGCGAGGAAGCACGAGAGAACATGTTCTAGATGTTGCCGATAAGCCTGAAACAAGCTTTGAGAAGGAAGCTGAGTGGCAAATGGAGCAAGGATAACGAGGAGAGTGATGGGGGACAAGGTTTGTCTCGAGGGTGGAAAGAGGCATTGGAGGAGACACTAGGGTGGTTGGCACCAATGGCGCATGATACATTGAGATGGCAAGGAGAGAGGGACTTGGAGCAACAAGAACTGGATGTGAAACCGACAGTTTTATTGTTGCAGACATTGCATTTCTCGGATTTGGAGAAAACGGAGGCGGCAATCGTGGAGGTTTTGGTAGGGTTGAGTTCTATATATAGGTACGAGAACCGGCGGGAGAGACATGTCGATGTTACTGGTTGCCGTTGGTTATAATATAATATAGGATGAGTCTACCACGTGCGTCGAACACCGCTGAACACCACTAACGCTGAACATTGTTGAATACTATTAAACTAATTAATAAAAATTAAAAATTTAAAGGACTCAATATATAATTAGCAATTATTTAAAACAAAATTTTAATTAAATTATTTTTTATAGGAAGAATTACACAGATAATCATTCAACTATCATCATTTTTTTTGTTGGTCATCCAACAAAATTCTTAGTGATAACCGTCACTAACATTTTTTTTATTCTCATTTTGATCATTTTTCATTATATATTTAACGAAAATTATAAAATGATGATTTAATAATAATTTTAGTTTCTAAAATTATTATACTATATCAATTTAATCCTAATAGAAAATAAATCATCAAATATTTGGATTAAACTCTAAATTTTTCATCCACTTTCTTTTTTCTTTACAACACTACTCTTGAAATTAATTAACCAACTCACTTTTTATTTTTATTTTTTTTGTGTCTTTGGGTAACTTATTAAGTTTTAAATTATAAAACTCCATTTTAATTTTATGATTTGTTTTTTAAATCTAATTTAACTTTTTTGATTCTTTAAGTTACTCATATACATTATTTTTTGAGTCAAATTTGTACAAATATTTTAACATTTAACATATAAATATTAAAATAAAGCAATGTCAATTGAAAAATTATTTCTGCAATTCAAAGATTTTTTAAACGTTTATTCTAATTCTAATCAAATTCATTGTACACAAAATTATTATTTTTAATAATAAACTTATAAAACAATAATTGAATATCAGTTTCTTCTTAATTTTAATCAAAGTTCAACTCATAACTATTTTTCTATTAAAAATCAATTTTAAAAAAATACATTTTCGAACATAATTTTAAATTTAATAAATATTTTAATTAAATTATATTAGTTACAGTGATTGAATAGTAAAAAAATCAAAATAAGATTTGATGGGTATTGTTTATATTATTATGCTAGTTTATATAGAAATATAAGAACTTATTTGATGAGTTTTTTTAATAAAATTAAATTAATATAATATCATAAATTTAGGGATTAAAGTTATTATTAAACTATGTCATGGTACAATCTTATTAAACATTTAATGTTTGATGACCAAAACAATAATAATATAAAATATTGCTGATAATTTTGATAAAAAATAATTAAGTGATCAAAACAATAATAAAATAAAATACTAGTGATAATTTTGATAAAAAAAATAATTGAGTGACCAAAACAAAAAAAAATGTGACAATTGAATGACCATCCTTATATTTATCCCAATAAAAAATAATTTAATTAAAATTTTATTTTAAATAATTATTAATTATATGTTGAGTCCTTAAGGTTTTTAATCTTTATTAATTAGTTTAATAGTGTTCAACAGTGTTCATCATTAACGGTGTTCAGCGGTATTCGACTCCCGTCGTAGAATTTTTCTATAATATAATATCATATAATATCATATAATATAATATAAAAAAAAACACGATAACCAAGGACATGTTGGTGCCTGAATCATGTGATTACTAATTTGTGGATAGTGGGTCCATCTAATGTACTGAACATTGCGCCTCCGTGGAAAAACTGACGTGGTCTAAGCATGGTCCTTAACTGAGTTATCAGCTCACTCGCACCTTCGACAATGAAAAGAACGATACCAACGTGTCCAAATATGATTGGTCACTGTTTTCCACGCTCAACTACCGAGAATCGATGAAATTTTCAACTGTATGACAAGTGGGAAAATGGAGGATATAATATCGGATATCCACGAACAAGGGAAAAAAAGTAGTCCTCTAGTTTAAAGTTTCATCTTTACCTTCCCTCGCCTGAGAATCGAAGATATTGCCGGCGGTGATTGTCAGAAAATGGAAATAGATAATAAAAAACACAACCCATCGCAGATGAAGAGGTTCGGTTTCTGGGTCTCTAATTTTCTTACCTTATTTGATTGCTAGTTAATATTTCTTGCTAGTTAATTTGCTAGTTATGATTTATGGGAGTCTGTAAATAATTTGATTTGATCATTTGTTGTTCATTTTGCTCTGCAACTGTCATTTACCAGCTATGTCTTCTCTTTGCTTGATGGGGTTTTACCTTTTTAGCTTCTCAGTTAGGCGGGTCGGATTGGTTTTGGATTAGGTCGAATTGTGGGTTTGGATCATTGGGGTTTTCCAGCTTAGTTTTTCAGGTCAGGTCATCTCGGGTACGGTCGTTTTAGGTTACTTCTTTAGATCATTTCGGATTTACTTTTGGATTCAGATTGTATTCCCATTTCTATGTCGGTTTTCAGATTTCTAGACAAGTCGCTCATCGTTGTTGACATAAACAAGAAACGGAAACTAGAGGCTGAGCAATTGGGCTTGCCGTCACCGAAGCATCAATGTTGGAAGCAATGCTTGTCGTTGAAGCCTCCTACCTTAGGCAGTATCACAGAAGTAGAAGGGTTCAGTCCCTGCACTTTCAAAGGAAAGGAAGGGGCTGTTTATGATGTGTCCGAAACTGAGTCTGTAAACGATAGCAATAGCTTTGCCGAAGATTCGGACACTGCAATGTCTATGCATATCAATGATAAGTATCTGCTATATACCAGTGCTTCCTCCTCGTCACCTGATTGGGGATCCAGCTACCGAGGTTCCCATTCCGATGGTACGACTGTTGCATCAAGCAGTGTCGAAAAAGATGTACCATCTTCCCCTGGTGACAAGTTTGAAACTGCTGATGCCATACTAGCTGAGAATCTTCAGGAGACACTCGCCGATTATGGAGACGATATCGATTACATCTACTCAGGATACGGAAATTATCCCATAGAGAAATACAAAGATAATGAAATCGAAGAAATTCTTGACCCCGATGAGGAAAATCCAAACGATTACGTTCTTTCATCCGGACGATGGAGTGTTAACCAAGGTAATTCCCAACACTCTGAAAATATATATGCATTGCTTATACAATCTAACCAAGATTGGGTTTCCTTCATATATATATGTTACTGCAGAGTCTACACAAAACAAAAGGAAACCAACCATCGATCAAGAGTTCGAGCAGTACTTTTCTACGCTTATGCTGTAGAGGAGAGTACTTAAATCTGAACATCTCTTCTGTTCATACAGTATGTAATGTGGCTTGAACGACACTAAAGTCGAAATGTAACATTTGGCTTGTCTTGGGGATTATTTTAAGGTAACTCTTAGCTTTTGTCTTGTCCCTTTGTATCTGTAAGTCAAGTTTGGTTGTATATATATTGTTGGATAGCAATAAAATTATGTGGTATTATGCAACTATTCTCATTGCTCCGTTCCATAGTTATCCATGCAAATTTTATTTTTCATGTTAATTATTTTTTATTATTTTTATTTAATAAGAAATAAATTACAACCACATGCCTCGTTAAAAAACCTCTTTAAGCTTAAGTGGAGAAAAAAATATGTTTTTTACGATTATGCAGATTTTGTTTATTTTCTGAAGGTTTCATTAGTTCTAGCTCGTGAATATTAAGTCATTTCGAATATATAAGGAGATTGAGTTTGGTTTACTTAGGGTCAGTTTAGCATTGCTTTTAAAAAGTGCGGTGAAAAAGTGTTGTGAAAAAGTGTAGTGGAAAAGTTCTTTTGGAATTTTTAGTTTGAAATATATGTGTTTAGTATTACTGTCAAAAAGTGCTTTTGAGAAAGTAAATGACTATTTTAGACACGATGTTATAAGTTAAAAATATATATTTAAATGATAATTAAATTATTTTATATTATAATATTAACTTAAATTATGATAAAATATAAATATTAATAAATCTCATTTATCCAAAAAAATATTAATAAATGAATACATAAATATTTTTGAAAAGTGCTTTTTAGAATGCTTTTGAGAAAATATATAATTTTTATATGAATATATATAATTTTTAAATTAAAAAAAATAATTTATGTAAAATATAATTATGTATTTGTAAAAATCAAATTATAATAAAACATAGTAAATGAAGGTTAAAATTGTAATCTGACTCCTAAAAGCACTTTTTCAACCGCAAAAGCTACAAATTTTAGTTTTTGCGTTTGGTGAAAGTCACTTTTTAAACACAAACATAGTTTTTTTTTTTTCTTTCAAAAGTTAACTATTTAACATCGCTTTTGCGTTTTAAATCAGCTTTTGGACCAAAAATTGGTTTGAAAAATAATCCTAAACAAACCGTTAGTGCCAAGTAGGTGTAGGCCGAGGTTGGCTGAAACTTTTGCTTTGAATCTGCGGCGATTCAGCTAACTTCTGTTATAAACCAAGCCGTGGAAAGTGTGTGTGTCTTTGGACTTTGGAGTATAGGTCCAATTATACTGTTGGTACAACTCCCTTCATGATGGGATAGATAGGGTAAGGCAGGACTAATAATGGAGGGATCTGAGTACACCTTTTAATTCGGTAATCGGATCGATTCGAATTTTAATTTTTTTAACCATTTCATAGCTCGGATTATTTTGAATTTGAGGTTATTTTGAGTTTAGCTCGTATACGTTTGGTTATTCTTATTTGACACTTGAGTTCAGGTGATTTTAAGTTACCTATTCAAATCATTTTGGGTTCGAGTGAAAGCCGGTGGCAATGCCATTTTAGTGTTGCTTGAGAGTATCAAAGGAGTATAAGTCGTCCGTATCTTTCTCATACCTTCTTTTATGCCTCCGTTTTAAATTAGAATATAGGGTTTAGGATTCATTGTTAGGGTTTAGGGAATTAAGAGTATGATATATTTTTAAGGAATAGGATTTATGATATAAAAAATAAAAACTAAGGTTTAAAATTTAATTTTTTTAAAATATTTTAACAAAAAACATAATGAAAAGGCAAAAAAATTTTACTTCAATCAAATACGGCTAAAAAAGCTTTACCCTCCATCACCAAACTACTGGCATCCTTAATGGAAAGCAGAAAAGCCAGTGGCATCCAGCGAGCCAATTCATCCCCCCATCCCAATTCTCTCCCAACGCCCCCCAAACAGGGTAAACCGATGTGTTTGGAAAGAAAGTGCTTTTTTCTTACAATTAAGACAGTTAACATTTTTAATAAACACGACAGAGTTGAAGACCAAACATAAAACATTGGTCAGAGAACCCAAAGTGGTGAACGTGGGAACACTGTCCAGCACGAAGCCAGACCAGAACCATTTCTATCGAAATTAACTGTAGATATTGCTAAACCTAGTGTGTTTAATGCTAATAAGGTCAGTTTGGTATTACTTATAAAAAATACAGTTAAAAAAATATTTTAAAACTGTGGTTAAAAAATTGATTTTAAAAAATTAAGTAGTGTTTGTCATTAATATAAAAAAGTGATTTTGAAAAGATAAAATGTCTATTTTAGACATGATGTATTAGTGAACTTAAATTATATTTAAAAATTTTAAATTTTTATTAATGTTATGATTATTAAAAAATAAATTTAAATTATAATAAAAAATATTTTTTTGTAAAAATTTAATTTAAATGTATACATATTTTAGATTATATACGAACATAACAATTATAAATTAATAATAAATTAAAAATAAAATAATTTTATTCTTAATATAAAATATTATAAAATATATATTATTTTATAATTATATATGTATAAAAATTATTTTAACAAATATATTATAAGGGCAATTAAGTAATTTTATTTTCAAACTAGCTTATTCAACTTAAAAGCCAAAAGTTTTAGCTTTTAGGTTTTGATGAAAAAACTGGTTTAAAAAGCAACCAAAACCAACCTATATCTGTCAGAGTCACTTTTTTAAGTGCTTTTGGTTGCTTAAACAGGGCCTAAGTGTTTCAAGACAGTTCCGAGACAGAGACACCAAATTAAAAAAAATTAAATTAATTATTTATATAAAAATAAAAATATATAATTATATATATAACAATTATCTAAAACTTATAACATGAAAAAAGAATATTATTTTTCAAGTGAAAAATTAAAAGTATTTAATGTTTAGATATTTAATATTTAATTTTTTGTTACGAAGATAATCTAATAATATTTTTTAATTAAAATACTTTTTCGAAAAAAAACTAAATATTTTATTAATTACAAAATAAACGACTCATTTAATAAATTATAGAGGGCCTAAAAATCATTAAACCGCCTCTAACTTTGGATACTTAAATTTCTAAGTCCAATTAGGTTTAACTAAATTATTTGCCTGAAATATTTGAATATTATATCAGATTTTATATCATCATCTGGCTTACCAAGTCAACCAAACTTCACCTAATCAGGTTAGACTCCAATTTATATATTCTATTAAGCTATACATAATTCGTGGGTGAAAAGAATAATACTTATTGATTAACATATATTAAAATAATTTAGAGTAATGTAAAATGTATACAAGCATTTTATCTTTAAAGAAAAGTTGGATTATTTATTTAATTTTAGTAATATAATATTTTTTCTCTTATAATTTTGTTTTACTTCATTTATTTTAATTAAAATATTTTACGATAAACGTTATATATTACTAATTATATATATCGATTATGTATCATTAATTGTTTTAATTATTTTTTAAATAATAGAAATTACAAGTGATATTTTTTAAAATAAAAATTTAAAAGTAATTTTTATATTAATTTTTTTAAGTTTTTTTTGGGTAAAGTATATAAATGATAACTAAATTTTGATAAATTATTCAATTTAATAACCAAACTTTCAATTATTTCTATTATTATATTTCTAGTTTTGTATTAAATATGTTATTGATCCATTAAAAACCGCTAAAAGTATGACGTGATAAATAAAATATTTTATATAATAACACATTTAGCAATCTACATTTGCACGTTAAAACATTTTTTCTTAATTTTAAAAAATAAATTTATTGGACTCGATATTTCAACCGTTTTGATTGTTAAGTAGTGAAGAATTGGTTGGTTTGGTGATTTATTGTGGGTAGCAAGAGAATAAAAATAGAAAATGATTTTAGAGTGGTTCAGATTTCTAACCAAATCCTACATCCACTACCGTAGCTTTTTCGCTAAGAGTCTCCCAAATCCGTACACTAGGTGTCTGTATCGGTACAATGCGCCTACATAAAAAAAATAATCGTTAGGGTAGATGAAAATAGGATCGCTACACATACAAACGTATTGAAATGATCCAATCCATATCGGTATATCTCAGGACATATTGATACGGTTTCAGTTGTGGAAGGATTTGTATTGATACGGTTGACCCTGTATCGATACGCCTGTGTAGAAAATTAAATTTGACTACTCTAAACATTTTGAAACACTTTTAAAACTTCTCAAATTTATTTTTAAGTTGTTTGGATATAAGATAATCTTTTTAAATTAATCCAAAATATTTCAATTATTATATCAACACAAAATCCTAACAAACAAAGTTTAGCATTTATTATTTATATATATAATTTCGATTGAGACTATTTTTACTAAAAATAATTTAACATTAAACACTTAAATCCTAAAACTAAAACTCTAAACTTTGAATCTATTTTTTTTTAAATTCTGTGTTGTTAATCTTGATGAATAGCCATCGATCATCGGAGGAAATATTTATAATTACAACTAATTGTAAATTATATTTTAATTACCTCAAAATATATAATTTTAGTTTAATTTTTAAGGTTCATATATATATATAATTATAAACTTAAACAAAGAAAATTATGTTGTGATAATCATAAATTAAAATTATGTTAATTTATTTATTGTAACATTCAAGAGTTTAAGAGTGTTTATCTCGGACGGAGCTAAAATCAAATATTGAGAGGGATAAAGATCTAGTAAGCCTTTAAATTTAAAAATTATGAGGGACAAAAACCTTATTTTATTATTATCTAAATTACGAAGAACCTTAAATATAATTATACTAAAAAATTTGAAAAGGGCTCTTGTCCCTCCCACTTACAACATGGATCCGTCCCTGTTTATCTCGTATTCGCCGGTTGTGTATATAAATAAAAAATTTTAACTATAAAATTTAACTTTAATTTAATTAAATTTGATTTTTATAAAAAAAAATACTATTATTATTAAATCAAGTTGAAACCTGTCGATTTTACTTCCAGCAATAATTGAAGCCAAGCAAGGGTTAAGGTAAAATTCACATGAATTGCATGACCTATCTACCCCGATTTGAATAATTTAATTAAATAGATCTTCAAAGGCTTAAAACAATTCTTTAGATTAAATTATTAGAGAGAGATTAGAGAAAAAAAATGTATTTCATTAACACATTTTACATGAAGATAATATTTAATAAATATTATTTAAAACAAGTACGTTAAAAAAGTTACTATAAAAAAATTCAAACCATGTTCACACCTGTGAAGAAACAATAGCAACAGCGATAATAAAACCATAATATATAAAAATACATATTATTTATAATAATTTTCTGGAGATAAAATTAGGGGTGTAAACGAATCGAGTAGAGTTCGAATAGTATTAAGATCGGCTCGATTTGTTCAGATTTTTAGTTGAGTAATTTTAAACGAATCTGACAAATCTGAGCTCGGCTCGTTAAGAACTCGAGTCTAGTTCGAGCTTAATTGAGTTAAGTGTTGATTGATCTTTGATCGCATTTGACTCGAGTAACTCTTATCCGTCACGTCTCATTTAAAGCCTAATGAAGAAAAAAATTGATATATAAGCCGAGTAAACTTAAGTTTGTTAATTTTAGGGTTTAGTGTGTTAATTTAAGGTTTAAGATTTAAGTTTAAGGTTTAAATTTTAGGGTTTTAAGTTTAGAAATTTGGGTTTTAGTTATAAAAACTAGTATATTTATATTTTTGAGTAGCTCGTGAACTTTTCGAACAAAGTATTATGTAATTCAATTTGACTCATCAAGGATCGAACCGAGTTTAAACTCGAGTCAAATTTTAACCGAACTTTAATCAAATTAAATTTAAATAATTTATGATCTGTCTTATCTCATTTAGGGCCGTACGTGGAACACAACGAAGATGACCTGTTTTTTAGGCATCTCTTCTTGTTCTGGTGCTTTCTTTTGTGCCAAACTCGGTATAAAGTTGTAATAGGACAGCTAAGATAACTCTGTTTTACTTACTTTAATTAATATAGCAAGAAAAATATTATTTTTTTCAACACAAGTTAATCAAACGTGAATAAGCCAACCATCTGGTTTTGCCTATAAAACCCCATTTCTGCCTTGGTTCTCCTTCCCCCTAACTCTCTGATCTTCACTGAGAACCAATTTACAATCTCTCTGTTTCCTCTGTTTCTTAGTCTTTGCAAGACTCTTCCTTTGATTACCTTACCTTGTTTTCTAACCCGGTATGGTTATTTATACATTGCATCCTTAAATCAATGTAATATCATCAGTTTGGTTGTGTTGGTTTCAAGCTATGTTGGACTTGAATGTTAACTTCTTTTCCATTGCTAAATTTAGGTCCTTTGATCAAGTTCAAAAATGGAATACAAGAACAAATACAGTCTAACTCAAAGGCCTAAATATGACTGCCTTTTGTTCGGTAAGCTCCTTTACTTGAAGAACACAAAGTTTAATATGATGGTTTTGGACTAATTCAATTGAAACTGCGAATATATTTAACAACTTGGATGAAATTGCAGATCTTGATGATACCCTTTATCCAAAAAGTTCTGGTCTGGCAAGAGAATGTGGGAAGAATATTAAAGGTAAAGGATTGTGTTCTGAATCTGGTGCTTGGCTAGTGGCTAGTGGCTACTGGCTACCACCATTTTTACTATCAAGATTTCATGGTAATCTGTTTTCTTTTACTGCAGATTATATGGTTGAAAAACTGGGAGTAGAGAAGGACAAAGTTGTTGAATTGTCTGATCTCTTGTATAAGAATTATGGGACAACAATGGCTGGTCTTAGGGTATTGTTTACTTTCATTAAACCTTTCCTTTTTCAAGCATCATTTTCAGTAGGGGGGATATAAATTTAATGTGTATTTTTTCTCTTATTTGCAGGCTGTTGGTTATGACTTCGACTATGATGAGTACCATAGTTTTGTTCATGGAAGACTTTCATACGAGAACCTAAAACCAGATCCTTCATTGAAGAGTTTATTGCAGACTTTGCCTCTGCGAAAAATTGTAAGCGGCTTGATTACTTGATGCTTAAGTAAGTACTGATCATGCTTTTTTAATCTAATTGTCTCCTAACAAAACTTGATGATCTTGTTTTTAGATATTCACAAACGCAGACAGGGTTCATGCTGTTAAAGCCCTTAGTAAGCTCGGATTGGAAGACTGTTTCGAAGGGATTATCTGCTTCGAGACTCTTAATCCTACTCGTAAGAACATGGTTTCTGATGACGAAGACGACATCGAGTTCTTAGGATCCACCATTGCTGCTCCAACTGATGCTCCTTGTCAAATTTTCGACATAATTGACCATTTCGCTCATCCCAACAATGGTGCATCAGCATCATTACCCAAGACGCCCATCGTTTGCAAGCCACAGGAACCTGCCATAGAGCGTGCTCTCAAGATTACCAAAATCAACCCTCGTAGAACAGTAAGATGATCGACAATCCACTGATATACATTTCGTAACTAATAGCATTTTTATGGTCTATTAATGTTTTCCTTCATTGGAATTTTGCTGTTGCAGTTGTTCTTCGAGGATAGCATCCGCAACATCCAGGCCGGAAAACGCGTCGGTCTTCACACTGTGCTGGCAAGTCCTTGAAAGCCTTGGATGTTTTACTTAACATAGTTTCTTAAAAACAATCATGAAACTAACTCTAAATTTATGCAGATTGGCACTTCCCAGAGACCCAAAGGTGCAGATTATGCATTAGAGAGCATTCACAATATCAAGCAGGCAATACCAGAGCTGTGGGAAACTGGTAGGAAATCCGAAGTCTGTTATCCCGGTCAGGTTGCGGTCGAGACATCCGTGAGAGCTTAGATCCTACGTTGTTGTCCCCATTCCTTGTTACTGTTTAGAAGATGATGTATATTCCTAGTCAGTTCAGACAAGGAATGGTGTGTCTGTACGATTCTTGAACATACAAGGAACTTGACTTATTATTAACTTAACAGTTCAGACAATATATTTTAAGCCTATCGAAGGGGATAAGCTCAAAGATGTGTAAGGTTTCATGGCGTAAAGTTGGAAGTAAAAATAAATAAAGTTTCAAGCAAAGCAATATTCAGCTGCATCTGGTTATATTTAAAATGTAAATAAATAAGAATTTATATATTGGTAAAATTGAATTTAGCTTAGCATCAGCAAGCACCTAACAGAACTAGGTAAGTTATTTTAAATTCAATTTTTTATGTATAAAGTTAAAGTTAAAATTTTATTTTATTCGAAAGATCTAATGTCTTATTGTATTAAATTAATCAGTACGTGGAACATGTTTTTCATTATATTTCTTTTGAATAATTTAATAAAATAAAATTATGAATATAAAATAATCTTCTTCAAATAAAAATTTACTTAATAAAAAGATAAGATTAAAAAAATTAATAAAATAAATATATTTAATTAGTTGGTTTCATAAATAATATGACGAAAATGACTAAATCAAAAGAGTAATATAAGTTGTTATTTCCTTTTTTATTTTAATATTACACGTATATAGGACAATGATGTATCTAACAAATGTCAAAAAATTTAGGTTTAAGATTAATAAAAGCCCTTAAACTTTTTTTTAAAAAAAATCAATTAAATCCTTAAATTTATTTTAAGAAAATAATTAAGCCTTTAAATTTTTTTTTGCATTCAATTAAGCCCTTAAACCAAAAAATTGAATCAGTTAAGCCCTTGAATTAATAAATTAAATTAATTAAATTTTTTGACCAATTTTAACCATTAAATTTGAATATTTTTTGATCCACTGTTACAGAACAATGTGTCACAGTGTTTTCACTAGATATTTTTTAGAATTTTTATTTTATTTAAAAAATTATTCTAAAAATTCTAAAATAACATATAAAATTTATAAAAAAATACTTTTTGATTATTTTAAATACAACATGATAGAATTGTATTGTATCATGTGCTTATAATATCTGAAAAAAAAAACTGTTAAAATTAAATAGTCAAAATAAGTCAAAAAGTTTAATTGATTTAATTTTTTATTCAAAAGCTTAATTGATTATTTTTTCAAGGACTTAATTAAATGCAAAATAAGTTTAAAGATTTATTTAATTTTTTATCAAAAGTTTAAAGATTTTTTAAACCTTAAACTAAAATTTTATTAATATAAAATGTTTAATAACTGTAACATTTAACGGCCATTTAATTTTAACAATAAAATGAGCTTAATGCAAACAAAATAATAATTAAGCGATTTAATTATAATTTTTAGGATAAATTATACGGTTAATCATAATATTATGGGGTTAGTATCGATCTGACCATAATGTTTTAAAAAGAATTAAATACATCGATAAACTATTAATTTAATATTAAAATAGCCATCTACCGTTAAGGAACTAACGGACTGATGACGTGGCAACTAAAGATAAAATAAAATAATTATACATTTAATTCCTGTCATTCATATATTTTTTAATTTAGTCATAATTTTATTATAATAAAATAAAATAATTATTTATTTAGGTGATGCTTATTGGATGACATTATTTATATATTTTTTATTTATTAAATTTATTTTTTCTCTCCAATCAATTATCACTGCCTAATTAAAAAAGAAAAATAAATATCAACCCCTCTACTCACCATGGGAGTCAAATCTGGGTACCCAGCAAGGAAGCCAATTTGCATAACAACCGTGGTAAGCACAAATTATTGATACAAAACACTAATATTTTCTATACATTATTTCTGCAATAAATGTTTTTTTATTTTAAATATTCGAATAAAAATCATAAATATTTGGATATTTAGATTTAAAAATATTCAAATAAAATATTTTAAAAAATATTTAGATATTTAAATAAAAATATTCGAATAATAAATATATGAATAAAAATATTTATATAATAAATATTAGAATAAAAATCATAAATATTCAAATATTTGAATAAGAAATATTTGTATATTCGAATAAAATGTTTGAATAATAAATATACGAATAAAAGTATTCTTATAATAAATATTTGAATAAAAATTATAAATATTTGAATATTTACATTTAAAAATATTCGAATAAAATATTTTAATTTTAAATATTCGAATGAAAAATTCGGATATTCGTATATTTATTATTTTAATATTTTTATTCGTATATTTATTATTCAAATATTTTTATTCCAATATCTAAATTTTTTATTTGAATATTTAAAATCAAAATATTTTATTCGAATATTTTTAATCCAAATGATCGAATATTTATGATTTTATTCAAATATTTATTATAAGAATATTTTTATTTGTATATTTATTATTCGAATATTTTATTCAAATATTTAAAATTCAAATATTTTATAGGAATACTTTTAAATCCAAATATTTGAATATTTATGATTTTTATTTAAATATTTATTATATGAATATTTTTATTCGTATATTTATTATACGAATATTTTTATTTAAAAATCCAAATATTTTTATTCAAATATTTAAAATTTAAATATTTTTAAATTTAAATATTCAAATATTTAAAATAAAAAACACTTATTGCAGAAATAATGTATCGGAAATGTTAGTGTTTTATATCAATAATTTGTTCTTAGCACAGTGGTTATACAAACTGGCTTCCAGTTTGATTTTCATGGTGAGCAGAGGGGTTGATATTTATTTTTCTTTTTTAATAAATAAAAAATATAAAAATAATGTAATCCAATAAGGTGATGATATGTGTCATCACCTAAATAAATAATTATATTATTTTATTATAATAAAATTAGAACTAAATTAAAAAAATATATGAATGATAGGACTAAATGTGTAATTATTCTATTTTATCTTTAATTATCACGCCATCAGTCCGTTATTTCCTTAACGATAGATAACTATTTAAATACCAAATTAATGATTTATCAGTTTATCTAAATCTCTTTAAAGCATTATGGTCAGACCGATACTAACCCCATAGTATTATGGTTAATCGTGCAATTTACCCTAATTTTTATATAACATACTAAAAGTGATTTTATATATAGTTGAGTGACCTGACGTGAAATTTACCCTTATAATTATCCAAACAGAGGACAGCAGGAACACGCTATCCCTCATATTATTCCAGACAATCTTTTAAGACTTTAACCGTCTTATTGGAGAAAAGGAAGTTAAGGGAAGACTGAGATAAATTATTTATATCTAAAGCATGAGAGAAACCGAAGGGCCTGTTTGGATCATTACTTTGCCCAAAGTAAACGACTAGTTTCATGACTGGGAATTAATTGTCTCAGCGATTCAGGGACTTGATAAATTTATGGTTTTTCATTGGATAATTTCGAACTCAATTAAGATTTCATCGATCAAGTAAACCTGGGGAGTCAAGAAGGCTCCAGATTAGGGTCGTGCTTGTCTTGCGCAGATTGGCTGCTTCGTTACTGCTATTTAATTTTCCGTGAGAGGATGGAATCGCCTGCCGGTTCTTCGCCGATTAAGCCCCGAGATCGAGTCGTACGGGTACGTTCTTTCTTTATTTATTTAATTTTCAAATTATTCAATCGGGTGAAATGTGAAAATATTGAAGTTTAATTTTATTTTTTAACTCCTTATGTTGGGAATTTGTTATTGTTGAAATGAATATGCTGAATGAAGTATTGATTTTGTAATCAGAGGTTAGCTGCTTTAGGGATTCCGAAGGAGTACCTCGAAAGGTCTTATGAGGGGATAGTTGATTATGTTAATTGTAATGGATTATTGTTGCCAGAGATAGTTTCTGCAATCTTACCTGCCGACGAAGATGTGGCGGACTCTATACAGGATATTAATGTAAGGCCCAGGAAATGGATGTGTTTGACTATGAAAAATCAGTTCCGTGAGAGTATGCTTTGGTTACAGTGGCTGATGTTTCAGGATGAACCGATGAATGCTTTGAAAAACCTAGCGAATTTGAGTGTTGGTCAACGTGGTGTTTGTGGTGCGGTTTGGGGATCAAATGACATTGCATATAGGTGTCGGACATGTGAGCTTGATCCGACGTGTGCTATTTGTGTTCCCTGTTTCCAGAATGGGAATCATAATGATCATGACTATTCGACTATATATACGGGTGGTGGTTGCTGTGATTGTGGGGATGAAACAGCTTGGAAACTGGAGGGGTTTTGCTCAAAGCATAAAGGTTCGGAACAGATTCAACCACTTGATGATAGCATAGTAAATTCTGTTGCTCCAGTGCTTGATGCACTCTTTGTTTGTTGGAAAAACAAGCTATTTGCGGCAGAACATGTATTTCATGAAAATATGAGAGCAACTGATCATGGTGCTGAACAGAGGAAGGCTGCAAATGAACTTACTTTTGTGGTCGTTGAGATGCTCATCGAATTTTGCAAGCATAGTGACAGTTTGCTTAGTTTTGTGGCTAGGAGGGTAATTTCTCTAGATGGTTTATTGGATATTCTGGTCAGAGCAGAGAAGTTCGTTGGCGATGGTGTTACAAAGAAACTCCATGAAGTGCTGCTGAAATTTCTGGCAGATCCTGTCTTCAAAAATGATTTTTCAAAAACATTTTTAAGTTACTACCCAACTGTTATAAATGAAGCCATAAAAGAGGGAAGTGACAGCATTTTCAATAAGAAGTACCCTCTAGTCTCAACTTTCTCTGTCCAAATATTCACAGTGCCAACACTAACTCCACGTCTCGTGAAGGAGATGAACCTATTGGACATGCTACTGAAATGCTTGGAAGACATTTTTCTTTCTTGTGCTCGAGAAGATGGCCGTTTGCAGGTAACTTCTATCGTTATTGTTTCCTTTTGTAAACTAGGTCACAATTGCATGCAGCATGATGGCATACAATTTTGGCATTAAAAGAACAGAGCCTGAGATTTGCTCATTCTATGTCATCTTGGTTATCACAATAAAACATAACTCTCAAAAATGGTTATTGAAGAATTTATTTTACTAGTAGTGCGTTAGAATTTTGATGGTCTATACATAATTTTTGTGTTTACTTCTGTTGCAGGCTTCTAAGTGGGGAAGTTTGTATGACACCACAAACCGTGTAATTGAAGATATTCGGGTTGTCATGAGCCATGATGCAGTCTCCAGATATGCAATACAGGAGCAGAAGGACATTTTAAGAACTTGGCTAAAACTTTTGACTTTTGTACAAGGGATGAACCCTATAAAAAGGGAAACTGGCCTCCATATTGAAGAAGAAAATGAATCTATGCATTTGCTTTTTGTTTTAAGCTATTGTATTTCCAATATTCATTCCCTTCTGGTTGCTGGTGTATTTGCTGTTGCCTCAAGTGAAGAGGCAAATATTCTTTCTTATGCCGATAGGCAAGATGTGTATGATGTAGATAGCATGAGGCATGCAAAAGTAGTAAGGCTCTCCCAAGAGAGTTCTGTTTGCAGCGGAGCAGGAAGGAGTGTTTCAAAGACTACTGAAATTGGATCGGACTCCGTATCTCATCTTTTAATTCCCTCCTCTGCAATCTGGCTGATACAGGAGTGCTTAAGGGCTATGGAGACTTGGCTAGAAGTTGATGGTGGTACCTCTGCCTCTCTTCAGAGTTTGTCTTCTCCAAATAGTATTAGCATTTCTGATAGCAATTTTTTGGCAATAAAGAAAACATTGTACAACATTAAGAAAGGGAAATACTTTGGGAAGCGAACTGGTTCAAGTGAGAATCATAGCTCACAATGTTCTTCGCCTGTTTATAGTGGAAATCAAGCAAGTGATGATATGAACATTGTTAAAAATAGAGTCTCAAACAGTAAAAGCATGTATGATGAAACTGATCCAGTTGCATGTGGTTATATGGGTGATGTCAGTGCCATGGAGACAGACAGTGACGTAGGACTAGATACTCTGCGTGTTTTGAGCTTGTGTGAATGGCCAGATATTGTTTATGATGTTAGTTCACAAGAGGTATCAGTTCACATTCCGTTATATCGATTATTTTCCTTGCTTCTGCAGGAGGCATTGAGAATGTCCTATGGTGAATTTGTACTACCAAATATAACAAATGCTTGTTCAGCAAGTTCAATATCAGCACATACAGATTTCTTTGATCATGTCCTCAGGGGCTGCAACCCTTTGGGGTTCTCTGCTTCTGTTATGGAGCATCCTTTAAGGATTAGGGTATTTTGTGCTCAAGTTATAGCTCGAATGTGGCGGAAGAATGGGGATGCTGCCCTAGTATCTTGCGAGTGGTACCGCTCTGTTCGCTGGTAGGTTAAATTTGCTTTTTTTTGTGGGCATAACTAGTAGGAAGAACCCCCCAAAGTTTCCATTTCTTAGTTCTGTTGTTCTTTACTTGCAGGACTGAACAAGGTTTGGAGCTTGATTTATTTTTGCTGCAGTGCTGTGCTGCACTTGCTCCTCCTGATCTCTATGTTAAGAGAATTGTAGAGCGCTTTGGGCTTTTAAACTATCTTTCTCTGACTCTTGAAAGGTCAAACGAGTATGTATTTACCCTTTCAACTTCTACTTTTACATCATTGAAATAATTTTAATTCAAGTTCCTTTTGCTTTTCCGTTTGAATGGAACTTTAAGGAAGGAATTCCCATTTTATTAGGAAATTTAATACCCTATTAGGATGCTACTTTTGCTACTTGCCGCTCTCATAGGGACATTTTGTTAATTTGGTCTAAGTTTCTAGCTTGGGCTTCATTTTACACTCTCAAATTTAGCTACTAAGTAAAAAATCAAAATTATATCCCTGTTATATAACTTCAGAATCCCTGTTAAATTAAAAGCATTCTTTTGCATACATAGAAAGTCTTCTTTTTTTGCTTGGGAAGAGACATCAACTAGAAAAGATGGTCTGGACAGTGGCACTCCCATGTACCCATAAGGACTCGTATAAGATTCTGAATTTATGTTTTATATTATGAGACACTATTAGTATGATAAATGGTACTGCCTTTCAGGTATGAGCCAGTTCTTGTTCAGGAAATGCTCACTTTAATAATGCAAATTTTACTAGAAAGACGATTTTGTGGACGGAATACAGCTGACAGTTTGAAAAGAGAGCTGGTTTATAAGTTAGCCATTGGAAATGCCACTCACAGTCAACTAGTGAAATCTCTACCTCGCGACCTTTCTAAATCTGACCAGCTTCAAGAAATTTTGGATAGAGTTGCTGTATACTCTAATCCTTCAGGCTGTAATCAGGTTGGAGTTTGTGGTCTTATATATCCTTTCAATGTTATGGGTTGTCAAGATACTTTTTGACCTCTTAATATTTCTTGATGTTGATGTTATGCCAGGGAATGTATTCATTGCGTTGGGCCTATTGGAAGGAGCTGGATTTATACCACCCTCGTTGGAACTCAAGGGATTTGCAAGTGGCAGAAGAAAGATACTTGCGTTTCTGTGGTGTTCCAGCAATGACTACTCAGCTGCCTAAGTGGACAAAAATATATCCTCCTCTTGAGGGAGTTGCTAGGATTGCAACATGCAGAGAAACCCTCAAGATCATTCGTGCAGTGTTGTTTTATTCTGTTTTCACTGATAAATTTACTGAATCACGTGCTCCTGATGGAATCCTTATGACAGCACTGCATTTGCTTGCATTAGCATTAGACATTTGTTTTCAGCAGAGTAGATATGGTGGTGTAGAATGTCATATTGGAGATTCAACTTCTATTCTAGCTTTTGCTTGTGAAGAAATTACTGAATCATTAAACTATAGTGCTGGCAAACAGAGTTTGCTATCACTACTTGTTGCATTAATGAGAATGCTTCAGCGAGACAATGCAAACAGCTATATGGAATCCAGCAACTGCAATTTCTCTCCTTTGATTGAACGTTTATTAAAAAAGTTCGCTGAAGTTGATTCCCAATGCATGACCAAACTGAAACAACTTGCGCCTGAAGTGGTCAGCCACCTATCAGAATCTACTTCTAATACTGAGAGAAGTACATCAGGTTCAGCCTCTGATATTGACATGCGCAAGGCGAAAGCTCGTGAAAGACAAGCTTCCATAATGGTGAGTTAATCAATCTTGAAAAAAGTCTGGTAGGATGCTGGTGAAAGTTCTAAACAATCTTTAATTTAGCATTTTGCGCCTCTGCTAACATTAACTATAATGTCTCATACTTGGCCTATATAAAATTTCATCTGTGAGTCCTTTAAAATGAGGATTAATTAAATCAGAGGCCCATGTCACTCTTCTGAATCATATATTTTCGTGGAAGTGATCTGGGTTTCACCTCATAAAGGGGGATTGCTACTCATTGGATTGGATTATGCCATGTTCATTTATTTACTGGCCTGGTGCAAAAGCTTGTATTAAATGCTAAATGGTCCGTTTCCTGCATTTTAAGTGTTAGGTGTGTTGGCTGACTGTTGATTAACAAACTGAATTGACCCTTTAAATGTGCCAATTCCTCACTGCCATTTTGCGTAACAGTGGAGTCTATCAGAATATGGAAATTCAAGTAAAATGGAACATGATCTCAGTGTATTTGTTAGTTTGTGGATTTGAATCATTTCTGTATTCTGTAAATCTTCCTGCAGGCAAAAATGAAAGCAGAGCAGTCTAAATTTTTGTCAAGCATCATTTCCATTGCTGATGATGATTCAAAATCTGAAGCAGAAATTTCGGATTCTGATATGAAACATGAAACTGATGGTTCTGTGCAACAAAGTTGCTCTCTTTGCCGTGATCCTACTTCCAAAGCTCCTGTTTCTTTCTTGATTCTTCTCCAAGTAAGTGTTTGTTCTCCAGGTTTTTCATCACTTTGAGACGAACAATATCTTATTTTTCCCCTTCAAGAATTAACATTTTATTATTTCTTGAAAAAAGAAATCTAGGCTTTTGAGCTTTGTTGATAGAGGACCTCCTTCATGGGATCAATGTTCAAACAAGAACCTTAGTTATATTCCTACAAATAAGTTGACTGATCAGTTGAGATCAAATGCCTCTGCCAGCAATTCAGGATTGGCTTCTTTGTCAGCGCAGTTGACTGAAAATTCAGTTGTTGAGTCTAACAATAATGGACAGGAGCAAGATGGGGAAGTAAATGCCATTCTTGAGTTTTTCAAGTCTCGTTTTCCTTCAGTGAGGGGCATTCAAGCACCTTGCACGGCTACTGATGTGAGAGATAGTACTATATATAATTTGGAGAAGGTGGAAGAAGATATGTACATATCTATCCGTAATGAAATGTGTGATATTTCGTTAAGTTCAAGCTTTAGAACAGATCAAGCATCTTCTACTGTTGAATGTTCCTTGGAAAACTGCAAGGATGCTGAATCTGACATACTTGGAAAATACATTGTTGCACTTTCAAGTCAGACAATTGAAAACTCTCTGGGTACTGAAAACACTGATGTCGATAGAGAGTTTACGGAATCTACTTCACAACCTCTTGTATATGATGGATTTGGCCCATTAGATTGTGATGGAATTTACCTGTCTTCCTGTGGGCATGCTGTACATCAGGGTTGTCTTGATCGATATTTATCATCACTGAAGGAACGGTAAGTCTTCTTGAAAATATTGTTTAGTTGTTATTAGATAGATTTGATTATTTCTTTTAACATTATTCTGAATGTCAATAATAGAGTGAAAATTCGAAGGCTTGTGCAGCCCTATACCACTGATCTTTCTCAAAGCAATTATGACGTGTGAACTTATTGTTTAGTTCATTGTTTGGATTCACATTGTCCTATCGGTGAAGCATGCTCTACTGAAACTCCAAGTATAGGTTTGGAGCTTGAATCATGTAATTGGAGTTTTGCATGCCTAAATTTGTTGCCATTGAAAGGCACCTAGCCTTGAACTCCGGGTTAATTTCAATCTCACCGTGCCTTTAAATCCTCAAGCATCTTGTCCCTACTTCTGGTTAATTTCAATTTTCAACCTCATCATGCCTTTATAATTGTGAGTCTGTTAGTTGAGCTGTGAGGATGCCTTGAGTTCACAATTTGGAGAGGGTAGGAAATTTATTTGTAATTTCATTAAACAAGTAACCAGAAGTTTCTGAAATATCTTTATCTTTTAGACTTTAAATTATGCTTGCCTGGAAGCGATCTGGCATAAAAGTGCATAAGATATCTTCTTGCTCCGTGGTTGCAGATTTGCAAGGAGGAGTTTCTTTGAAGGGGCACATATTGTGGATCCTAATCAGGTACTAGCTTCACAAAAATGTTTTCTTTTGCAAAACCTTATCTTACATTAGATGTTGATCTTGTACTTGTCTGCTTTTGTCAGGGAGAGCTTTTGTGTCCTGTGTGTCGCAGATTAGCAAATTCTGTCTTGCCTGTAGTGAATGGGACTTTCCAAAAGTCTGGAAGGCAGACTACGACTTCAACTGTTGATCAAGTGCCTTCATTTTGTTCTTCTTCAGTAAGCAAAGAAACTTGTTCCCTTCTGCTTCAGCAGGGTTTATGTCTTCTAAAAACCGCTGCCAAGGTGGTTGGGAGACCTTATTTCTTTGAAGCTTTTTCTCTTCAAAGAAAAGAGAATTTAAGTCGGGATTTGCAGCCTATATCTCATGTGCTGTCTAAAATGTATTTTTCGAAAAAGCGGGATAGATTCTTAGGATCTCCAAGGTTAAGCCTCCCAATAATTTTATGGGATACTCTTAAGTATTCCCTAATATCAACAGAAATTGCAGCTCGCAGTGGAAAGACTTCTATGACCAGAGATTATACTCTTACTTCTTTGTATAAGGAATTTAAATCTTCTAGTGAATTTACATTTTCCTTGTTGCAAAGAGTTGTTAGGAACCTGAGCAGTACAAGTTCTCTTCATGCTCTTCAAAGATATAGAGGTCTTCAACTGTTTGCAGCCTCTATTTGCTCTGGGTCTGTCCTTGTTAACCACAGGACAATAAATAAACAAGAAGGTACGGCTTTAACTATTTATTGCTTTGAGATTCACTTGAAATGTAGCACGTTTATGAAGAATGTTTGATACTAAGTTTTGATGCTGTAGATATGTATAACAAATAGAAATCATGGTTTATCCAAGTTTGATGCTGCTTATGTGTTTTGAAGGATCTCTAGTCTTTTGATGGTTTGTGAATCACAAATAAATTGAAATAGGTCATTGCTAAAATAAGTGAATGAGATGACCTTTTCTACTTAATCAGTAGCAGGCAGGGATAAAGGGACGTAAGAGATGGAAGAATGTTCTTAAATAAGTGAATGAGAGGACCACAATTATTGTGTGTGTGTGTGTGTGTGTTTGGAGGGTTGGTGGATTTTTATTATATTTGGCTGTAACTGTATATGCAATCATAGGTTGTCTTTTGGATTCTTGTGGTATAAATTGGACTCTTGATTGAATGTTGGCAGACAATCTTCTTCATATCTTGAAACAAGATAAGGAAGCGATATATCCTGATATTCAATTATGGAATCGGGCATCTGATCCTGTTCTTGCTCGTGACCCTTTCTCATCATTGATTTGGGTTCTCTTCTGTCTTCCCTGCCCGTTTTTCTCATGTGAGGAGTCCTTGTTATCCCTTGTGCATCTCTTTTATGTTGTCTCCGTGATTCAGGTTTGCCACTATCTCCATTCATGTAGGTTCCTTTGCCCTATTACTATGGTTTTCTTTTCTAAACTTTCTGATGTCTGAAATGAACAATAAATTTTGATTACTGACAATGTTTCTGGTCAAATGAAACAATATGAAGAAACATTGATGCTTCTAAACTTCTTGGTAGATTTTTGTATGATTTTGTCTAAGCAACATGTTAAGCATCTTACCTAAACCAATTAGGAGTATGGGAAGAGACCCGATTTGGAGCACTTAAAATTTAAAACTTAACCTATTTGAGATGGACCACTTTAATGGGCCCAACGCATGTAGGTGAAGACAGAGAACCTCCCATGTGACAAGCTTGGGAAGGATATCCTTGCCTGTTTATAATAAACATCCTAAACTATTATTTGCTAGAAACAAAGGTAAGTTCCTAAAAATAGAGATAATGAGAACATGATAGATAGTTGTGGGAAACATGGAAGTTAAGTGGGAGTTGCAACTCTTCTTTATGATCATGTAGATCATGGGATTATGTAGGCCAAATAGTTGGAAACGTATGAGAATATGTTTTCCTTTGGGGATTTGTTTCAAAGGATGGGCATTAACTGTTTGAAATTTTCCTTAAAACAGTTATGTTCTATTAATGAAATTATTTAATCACTATAGTTTGGCACTACAATAAAATTTCTGAATGTGATTTCCGATTTCAGGCTTTAATATGCTGCCAGAGACATGGTTGTAAGGTCAATGGATTAGATTCCCATCATCGCCTAATTACTGATATCTGTGGCGCTCTTGGAGATTCTGACTGTGCTCACTGGTATTTTGTGTCAAATGATGTTGACCACTCTTGTGATATTAAACAAATGATTCGAAGATTGAGTTTCCCATACTTGCGGAGATGTGCATTGTTGTGGAAATTGCTCAACAATTCTGCCCCAGCACCATTCTGCGATAGGGATAACGTGTGGGAGTCATCTCATGTGACAACTGATATGATGGATACGACTGAAAGTGCTTTGGTGGAGCTTAGTGAAATACAAGAACTAGAGAAGATGTTTAAGATTCCCCCTATAGCTGTTGTTCTTGAGGATGAAATCTTGCAATCCTTAGCATTAAAATGGTTTCATCACTTCAAAAAGGTACATGAAACTTGCAGTTTCCAAAATGTTTTCTACTGCAATCCGACAGTTCCATTTAAGTTGATGAACCTGCCACATGTTTATCAAGACCTATTACAAAGGTTTGTTCCAAAATCCATTGTTAGACCTGCAGATATTGTTCCTCTTTCAAGAATATGGAGTTCATGAGAATGTGTTTCAACAGGTACATAAAGCAGTCTTGCCCTGATTGCAAGGCTCCACTTGCTGAGCCTGCATTATGCCTTTTGTGTGGTAGATTATGCTCTCCAAGTTGGAAATCGTGCTGCAGGTTAATGTTCATCTTTCTTTTCTTTTGCCGATTTTGTTTCGTAACATGTACATTTATCCACCATTCTCCAGTATTTTGATTGTTAGGATTCTTTAGTAAATCTAAAGTACTGATCTCTTTCTTTAATATTTGCCTTAACTAGGGAAAGTGGATGCATGGCTCATGCAATGAACTGTGGTGCTGGAATTGGTGTCTTTCTGTTGATAAGGGTATTGATCTCCTAGTTTTTTCTTGGAACTTTCACCTAATGTTTTTCTCAGAGTGGCTAATAATCTTTTGCTGTAACAGAGAACAACGATCCTGCTACAAAGATGTGCACGTCAAGCTCCTTGGCCTTCTCCATATTTGGATGCTTTTGGTGAAGAGGTAAAACATATACTTTTTATTAGCACAGTTTGTAACAATCATGTATTTTGGTAACTTGAGGTTGAAGCAGATAAAACATTGGTTAGTATTAAGTGTTAGAGAAACAGACATTGCACTTTCAACCTCTTCTACTGCAATCTACAACGGGTGGTTATGATTGTGTTATCACCTTTTCGGTATTGGCCGTAAAGGACCTTAGTTTACTAAGTATGGTAAGTTCACAAGCCTGGGAAATTTTGCCCCCATCATCTGCTACGGATGCAATTCAATGCAAAGAGACTTGGGAAATTTTGAATGATTCATTCATAAAGGTTAATCTACTTCATATTTTTAAACTTTTGGAGCTGATTTATTTTCGTTGCTGTAAAAACATATATCGAAGGTGCAAGTATCCTTAGAAATTATTCATTTGGTTGAAAAACTTATATTAGATACCTGAATTCTTAATGGTATCATGGCACTGAATCTTAAACTTTAAATGTGTACATGCTTGTTTTCATTGTATATTTGTACTTGCATTTCATATTCTTATGATCTATTTGTGATATTCTCCGTCACTTATTGCAGGATATTGAAATGCGTAGAGGAAAGCCACTGTACTTGAACGAGGAACGTTATGCTGCTATAACGTACATGGTAGTTTATATATCCTTTGTTTCCCTTGTATATTTGCTGTCCATGACACGAGGTGGTTTTTACATTTTCCGATGTCCGTGTTCGTTATAATCTATTCTCTCATGAATAGGTTGCTTCTCATGGTCTTGATCGGAGTTCGAAGGTTCTAGGCCAAACAACCATTGGTACCTTCTTCATGGTTTAGCTTGGTTTCAACTCATGATCAAGGTGTTGGTTAATCTTTGGTTTCTTTCTATTTCTCTATTTTCTAGCAAGCCGTCAAATTGCTTAGAAAATGGTTCTACAAAACTGAAGGTCGCCGGTATCCGAAAATGAATGCACAATGGATCTCGGACAGCGATGTTTGCATACGCCCGTTTTGGCTGGACATACCGGTAATCAGGTCAGTTGAGTAGATCGAGCGTTCCTTTTTCCTTTTTCTTTCCCATTTGTGTATTTTTACTCTGTTAATGAAAATTGATTCTTCAACATTTTCTTATATTATTTTTATGGGTTTGTTCTGTAATATGTTGTGTACATAGTTTCACATCCCATCACAACATGCTCAAATAGTAGATATTCTTAGTGGAACAGAAACCCATCTCAAAATACTCAAATCTTAGAAAAACACAATTAGGCTAAAGTTTTAAATCAAAAGATTATATATAAAAAAGAACATTTGAAGTTGGAAAGGACGAAACTGGTGTTCAGGGACGTAACTATATGGGGTGGGGATAGCCTTTTCTTGAAGAATTTTTTTTTTATTTTTGTTTCTCTATTTTTTTTTTAAATTGTGTTTTCATTAATTTGTCCTCTTATTTTTAAACATTTATTTTTAGTTTTTTTCAACCCCAAATTCTGACTCTATCCTGCCGGTGGTGGTGGGCTATTAAAGAACGCTGTTGTCTGCTAGTAGGTGTGTGGTTGCTGTTAGCTAGTGGGGTTTATAATGATTAAAAAATGTGTCCAGATTTTATTTGAAAATGTTTGAAAGATGGGATTTGTAACCAAACTCATAAAAAAACATAACTGAACAAAAAAAAAAAAGTTATGAAATTATATTACAGAGTGGTGGTAATCATCATCAACAATATAATATATGTTTTTTCCACTAAAGAATCATAGGATCTGTGTCTGAAATGATGCATGGAAATTCCAAGTTTTAGTAAAATTCATATTGTGATCAGAGTTTTGCTTCTTTTGGTCTTACTTCACAATGAAGATAACTCCATGAAACATTAATTCCAATATCTCATCCTGTGTGGGTCTTCTTAGATTTGCAGGTTATGAAATTTCATGGTGGACCAGGAAAGAACAAAATAAAACGATAACATCATGGGTGAATCCTCATAATTTATGCTTTGTGTGTCATTGGAAAGAAAGAAAAAAATAAAATTTAAAATTGGATCAAAATGAATTACTTAGCCATATTAAAAAGTTACATTTAAAGTGATATTTTTTTATAAATACGTTTGATAATCCAAAATAAAAATAAAATAATATAATTTCCTAAGGAAAAGTAAAAAAAAAAATGATGACTAAATAAGGACTTGTTTATCATGCAATATAAAATGTATTTGATAAATATTTTTTTTATTTCTTTCAGTATCAATGTATCTTTTAAAATCTACATTTCTCAAATATTTTAATTATAGTTGCTACTTGATTTTAAGTAATATAAAACTATATAAGATCGAACCTAGAAAAAGATTAGGGGAAAGTTGAATGAAATTTTTTAAGGGTTAAAATTATATTAATTCAAAAAAAATAAATGTTGATGATCGAACTATTCATTTGTTTTTATCTTTTTTTCCTTTAAGTCTCAGGTTTAAAACCCAACGAGAGTATCTTAAAGTTTTAAACTATTGATTTGGGATTATGCTCTAATTGCTCCCTCGTTAATTCTTCTTAATCTTAGGGATTATATTTTAATTAAATAATTTAGTACATATACCATCCCTCCCTTAGTTCCATGGGCACATGATATTGATGGGTCAAACTAAAATCTTTGTTACCCCACCAAATTTGGTACGTCAGCTTCCTTTTTATATTTAAATGAATTAAACAAAAAATAAATAATTGTTTGGCAATAATATAATCATACTTAGTGTTTCCTTACCCAAGCTTCCATTTTCATTTCCATGCAAATTAAATAAAACAACACAGTAAAGCCAAGCTCCTGTTTTAATTAATTTATTCGAGGAATGTTTTTGTAAGGCATATTTCATGAAACAATAAAATATGTTATGCGACCAGGAAAAAAGTTGGCATTGCATGAGGAAGAAGACAACCCTGTACGCAAATTAAATAAAACTACGTACAATTTGCCACTCCAATTAGTATTTTTTTAAAAAAATAATATTTAATATTATGTTTTTTTTATTATTTGAATATCTCCTTTGTTTAAATTTAACGAAATGGAAACGTAGCTTGAGTTAATAATAATTTTAGATCAAAAACTCATATAATCTATTATTTTACTCTAAAACTTTATCAATTTAAATATTATTTTAATTTTTAGATTAAAATTATATAAAAAAAAATTCTTTTGATTGAATATTTTTGAGGGTGAGTTTAAAACACACTGGGGACAATCAACGCTATAAAATTTAATCAATGGGAGAATAATATGGGGTCCATCGAAAGAATATTGCCATAAACACAAGGGTGAGAAAGGGAGGAGACAAAATTATATCAAAATTTAGATGATGTTTTATTCAAAAATTAAAATGATATTTTAAATTGATTAATATTAGACTATAATACTATATATAAGTATTTTGATTATACCAAAAAACGTTATTATCTCCATTATTTTTAATGATTGGGTATCAAAATAAAACAAAAATATAACGTTAAGTATCAATTTATAAACAATAATATGGGAAAAGTCGAGGTACTAAATGTGTAGATTTCCCATAAAAATACACCTTTTTATTATTTTTTCATTTGAAAAATACCATTTTCTTTAAATCAATAAAATATTGTAATATTATTAGCCTATAAGAAAAGAGTCTCACCTGAAAGTTTCAGTAACCTACTCTGTAGTCTAAAAATTGTTGTTATTAAATTCATAGCTGAGTTGAAATCGCAAGTTAAAAATATGCATAAACATAATTTTAATCCTTAACGTTTATAAATTTTATTATTTTTACTTTTATTTTTTTGTTAAATTTAATTTTTAATTTATGTTTTTTTTTATAAATATTTTATTTTTTAATTAACATAATGACTAAATCATTAAAAATTTAACCATATTGACATATCATATATATGTAATAATGTATTTTAAATAAAATGGCATCTAGCTTCATTTTACATATATATATATGACATGTTATTATCGTTAAATTTTTACGATAATGATAAATATATACATGTAAAATATAATTTTATTCCAACATAAAATATAAGACAATTAAAATTCAAATAAAATATTAAAAATTAATTAAATCTAAAATAAAATGCTATTAAGCATTCTCAAATCTTAAATATCATTCTATATATATATGACATATCATTATTGTTAATTTTTTAACTATCTAATCATCATGTTAGTTAAAAAATAAAATATTTATCAAAAATATAAATTAAAAATTAAATTTATCTAAAAAACTAAAATAATAAAAAATTATAAACGTGATAAAAAAAACTTATGCCTTAAAAATATACCAATTCAGTCAGACGATTACCTACAAATCAAATCAAAATAAACATAAAGGGAAGTGCAATTAGGGATATTTATGTAATTTACTTAATACACATTTATTTAATACTCTCCAAGCCCTGAATCAACAATAATTATATTAAAAAAATATCAATTAAATTAAGAATCAATTAATATACCTATATAACTTCTTAAAAATAAAACTAATATTAAAAGTACAAGTACATTATATGAGATATTATTTATTTTAAATATTTTAAATCATATTTTTTTACATCCATAGTGAGCGTACAGAGTATCTGGTCAGTTTCAAGAATTATTTAAAAAAATTAAAATATTTGTTGAATGAACCAACAATCCTATACAAAACCTAAAAGTAATTGTCCATGACCTTCACTAGTTATAAAATTATAGCCCTTAAAAGCAAATGTTCTTTCTAGGTGGCCATGTGCAACCGTTTCTATTACGTCCGTCCAAAACCTCACTAGTTCTACTGAAGCAATAGTAATAGTAATAATCAATAAGATACTATAATCAATTGTCATATTTAGAAAATAATTATAATATTTTAACAATCCTAACTCATATTTCTTAATAACGTTTTTAAAAATTTTCAAAAAATTTTGAGATTAACATCATCTAATGAATATAGTTTATTAAAATTTGGAGCCTTCTTTTTCGGGACTTGTACCGTCGCACCTATTACCCCTATCCACAACCCCACTGCATCTAAAATGTACACCCTAATTATTTGTGTAGGGTTTTACGTAGGTTCCATAAAAAAGTTGTGTACTTAACCAAAATCCAATGAGTTAGGTAAAAAATAATGTTATCTTCTAATAATTTTAGTTATAACACAATTACTTACCATAAAAGGTCTTGGATTTGATGATCTGGACTAAGAACGTGTTATAACATTTTTCTAACCATTTCTGCAAAAAAAAAATCAGTAGGTTCTATAAGAATTTATGTAATAACTTAAAATCCTATAAAATTTATAAGATTTAATATTATCGAATAATTATATAAGTTATCATACAATTTCTTACTATAATAAATATTTATGTAACTATTGTTTTTTTTTTATTATTATAAGTATTTATGTTACGGTCTTATAAGAATTTATTTTAGAATTTTATACCAATATAATTAATTTATTTTAGCTTCATTTTAACCTGTGTCACAGCCTACCGACCCATGAATCGTAGTGCGTTGCTTTTGTAAAGAACGAAAGCTGCTTACCAACAAAGAATAAAGCACAGTCAGCAATCAGCAATCAGCACCGTCAAAATAAAGCAAGTATCTCCCTCCTTCACACACAAAACAGGACTAGAAGAAATGAAATGAATAAATATAGCAAAACTTTTTATTAAAATTTTTGACAAAGTTAAAATTTATTGTTTTTTATAGCCATATCCTGTTAAGAGTGAAAATATAATATATTATCCATGTAATTTTTTTTTTACATAAACCGCCTATTTTTAAGTTATATACATGTCAACCTGGTAATATATTTTTTGATAGTATTATTAAGGATGTAAAAAATTAATTTGATTGAAACATGTTCGAGTTAGAACTTAATTTGATCTGAAGATACAATAATTTAAAATAATTTATATTCAATTTGATCCAACTTGATAAAACTCGACTTAAAACCCGTCCAATTACATGTTTTTACGTCCCAAGTATTATTGGTTTTCGAAACATTTGTAAACCGTGAGATGATCCCATTATATTATACCAAAACTATGTTGAATTAAATTTGTTGGAACATCATTATATTATGTTTCGGAACTTTGAGTTAAAATTTTTACCTTTTTATACGATTATATTTATAATCTAAAAATGTTAATTTTTTTATAAACTCTTATTATATTTTGATTTTTTTCTATTTTATTAAAATTAAAGTACTCGTATTCGATATATATCGTTAAAAAGATGGTGGTTGGAATTTTCTATGAAACTATAATAACAATACAGAATGATTTATTTTTTTAAAATGAATTTGGACCCAACCCCGTGATTTACTTGACTACATGACTTTTGTCATGATCTTGTAAACTTTTACTTGATTTGTCATCAGGAGTTTGGTTTTCAAGATGATTTTGGCACCTTTTATGTTGTCACAAATTTGTACATTTAGCCACATATGGCTGAATATTTTGTCCAGATATCTGAAAACAACAACCCAAACTTTCCGGGAAATTATCTCACCCGATCGATCCAACTCGAGAATTAATAGGTCTAGTTTAGGTTGAAAATTTTTATTTTTTGAGTATCTGATCTGATTAGTTTTATTATATATAAATAGGGATATTTAGTTTTAAATTATATTTTTATTTTAGATTTTTTTAATATTTATATCTAAAATTAAATTTAAATCTTTAAATTAATTTTATTTTTTATTATATACTTTTAAGTTTTAAAAATTTTAAATATACTTTTAACGTTATTTTAGTAATGAAATTAATAAATATAGATGTATATATAAATCCAAATATTCTAAAATTAACTTTAAATCACTCATTTTTATGTTTAGTTATGTATTATAAAATTTTAAAATTTATATGTTTAATATATATTTTTTAATTTTAAAATAATAAAACAAAAAATAATAATTATGAACAAGGTACACGTTACCCGAGTCGGTACCTGATAACGAATACTCAATATAAATAGACCGGACACAGACCGATTTTTTATGATCCAAAGAAATTGAATATCAAAAACCGGATATCCGATAATAAACACCCCTAAGAAAGATAAACAAACAATAATTTAAGATGTCCACGATATTTTGATTTAGGATTAAAAAACAAGTTTCGAAAATTTGGTTTACAATAGAAACTTTATATTATATATTTTCAAAAAGAAGTTAAGAACATTTGGACTTGCATATAATGTTGATTATAAGTTGAGGATGGTTGTCACGTATAATTATATATATATATATATATAACAATTTCTCTTAAAACTGAATTTTATGTTTCAAACTTAATAATTATATATATATATATATAACAATTTGTCTTAAAACTAAATCTTATGTTTCAAACTTAAATTTAGGTATCATATATATATATATATATGATAGAGTTATACTATGTAAAATTTTTATATTAATTTATGGTCATTAGATAAGTGAAATAAATTTATGATATTGACAATAAAAAAATATAAAGATTATCATTTAAAAAAGTGTCATGATTCAAAATTAATGTAAAACTCTTTAAGTTTTACTTGGTATATACTTGATCTCAATAATATATATAATGAGATTCACGATAGAATAAAAATACTAATTAAAAATTAATATAAAAATAAAAATAATAATTAAAGATATTTATTTTATTCTATGAATTTGAATTTTGGTATTTATCTTAAAAATATAATAATTATTTAATAAAAAAATAATATCGAGATAAGTATAGTAATTCAAAATGCACGTGCTTGGAAAATAGATGAGATTTTCTTTTATTCTTAATAGGTATTAAATCCATAACTTTTTAAAAAATTAACATATAACTTTTAAGTAAGTTTTAGAGATATTTAACATTAAAAAATATATAAGACTATATCTATTAATAATTTAAAATAGGTGTTTATAAATAAAAATTTTAATGATAATATTTGAATAAAAAAGTATGTTAGAAATGTCTGACAAAAGCATTTCATTTTGCAGTACTAGGAAAAAATATATATTTTTTTATAAATTACTTGTACGTTATATGATGGCTTATGTTTGGGATTCATGATTCTCTCTTCTAACAATATCCTCTTCAAGATTAAAATTTGAGTTTTTTCATTTAAAAAGTAACGTGTCTTGCCATTGTAACGTGTCTTGCCATTGCATCCAATATTTATTGATGAAAAAAATATATATATTACCTAATAGAGAAATTGAAATAAATTATTTAACAAAAAATATATATATAGGGGTAAGGGAAGAAAGAAAACTGCATCCATAAAGCTCGTGCATAAGATCCAATCACGGGGACCAAGATTCAAAGTCAGGTCCACATGCTGATAAACCAGTACTTTGTCTCCTAGTGAGTCGTGAGACGAACACGCGCCTACGCGCGTAAAATTTTGGAAATGGGTCAGACATTCTATTCTCTAGTCCTAAAGCCAGTATCCTTTGACAATTTGACCCGACGGTCGCCTTTGCCAGTATTTCTGCGTTGTTCTTAGTAGTATTAGGGTTTGATCATAGCTATTTCTCTTTATTCAAATTATAAGTGTTTAAATTAAGGTTTTGTTGTTTATTACAAGGAAAACATATGATATATTCATATATTTAAGAAAACTATGACATGTTTTAGTTTATAGATTTGAGTGGGATTTTAGAGTCTTTTGAGAGTTTTGTCCGTATATTAATTATAATATAACAAATAAAAGAAAATCTCGAATTATCAATAAGAAAATCATTGGCAGCTGTCTTAAGTATGACGGATAAAAATCGTTTATCTTTTAATTATATTTTTAGTGTCTTATTTTGAAATAATGCGTTTAGGGTTTAAAAAAATTAGATATACAATATATTTTTAAAATATAAGATTTAATGTTTATGATACGAAAATTAGGATTAACTGTATAAGATTTATGTTCGGGTTTTACCTAATTCTTGCCAATTTATCAAGTGAAAAATTTCTTTCTTTCACATTCACATATATTATCATTACCAATAGATCTATACGATATCATCACTATCTTGTGTGCCTCAGCAATCAGCGGATACAATAATGCAGCAATCATCAATGACAGAACTGGGAGTGGTAGTCTTGTCCTTGTTCTTACCATAAAATGTAAAAGATAACGTGTTTTGTTTTACAAACAATTAAGATTTAAAAATAAATTATTTTGGAAATTAAATAATTTTGATATTATAAAATAAAAACTTCCCCATGCAATGTATGGATGCCACAAACTTAAACAAGGGAAATAGAGTTGACAAAGAAATAGAGTTCACTATGTCATTCGTGGTTCCAGTCAATCAGAACCGTTCGTTTTAGTTTTTTTAAAGTGAATCATCACCTCTTTCTTACATGTAATTAGTGAGTAGGTAGTTATTAGGTAATTATTTAAAGATCAACGGTTCTAATTGTTTGGACCATAGATGACGTGATAAACAAGATTCACCTAATAATCTCTTCGATTGTTGACCATTTATGCACTAAAAATATAGATTGTTGTGTAGTTTAGTCTCATTTAGACAATATTACAAGTACTAGAATGTAGCATCAACACACATTGTAAACATGCCTAAAAAATGTTGTTCAAATGTTAAGACATAGACAGCCCTTAAGATCTTCACTCAAGTCTAGAAATAGAGATTACCATCCGGATTATCAAATTCATAAACGAATCTTAATTATTAAGAATTCTTAATTTTTATCAAAACACAACGACCGACAACATATTTGTACTATAATATAAGTTATGTATGGTAATGTAACATTGATTAATTTGCTTTTGCTCTTGTAAGAATATCATCAAAAGACATTGAATTGTCAATATGATCATTGTACTTGGTAAATGCAAGCCTAACCAATTCTAGGGTTTTAGTTCATAGATTGGATATGGAGTTGGAAAGCAAGTTACTTTGTCTTCATAACAGTTGATTTTCTTTATTTAATTGAAGCTGACAGTAACAAAAGAAAAAGAAGCTTCAACACCCAGATCTTTAAACAAGAGAGAGAGAGAGAGAGAGAGAGAAACCCCAAATCTATAAAGGATTGGTTGTGGAAGATGAGCTGAAACTCGAAAGATCCGTCCATTGAGTTCCGCTCCAGAATGGATAATTTCCTTCAAACCCTAAAAATGGCCGAATATTATTATTATTATTATCTTCCATTTTCACCGAAGCCATTTGGGTTGCCATTGACGAGCTTGATATCTTAGGCCGAACCTGTTGACCAACACCGTATCCCGATGCTTCAACTCCTCCAGTTTCAAATTGGTACGAAGGTTCTAAGCCTCCAAGGAAGGGAAATTGCGGCGGCGGTTGTTGTTGTAGCCGCCACTGGTCCAAGCCATTCATTGTTAAAAGTGAAGTACCAGCATCCGTCGCAGCAGCGCCACCGCCAGCCCCACCGGCTACACTTAAAGGACTTCCTATTTGAAAACTTAAGTGATCGTTTGATCCTCCGAGTGGAGCCGAAATCGAACCGTAGTTCAACCCGACATCAGCAGCACTGCCACCAAATTCATTAAGATGGTGTAAGGGAGCCATGAACCTGAGTGCAGGAGCCTGAGGTCCAACTCCAAGGCCTAGAATATCACTTCTTCCGCAACTGTTTGAAGAAATGGTAGTATTCGAGGAACCGGAAGCCGTTTGTCGCTCACCGCTCACCGGCGATTTCGATTGTCTCCCCTTGCTTCTTTTGTTCCTACGGCATCCGCCTCCCACCGGAACACTCCTTAGAGCACCCCCTCGGGTCCAGTACCTTCTACAAGTTTTGCAAAAGTGACGAGGCTGGGTAAGGCTGTAGTTGTTGTAGTAGCAAAACTTCGTGTTGGTTGATTCACATCTTGGGCACTTTAATGCCACCTCCGGCATAGGTATGTTAGCCAAACGAGCTCGATCGGTCATAGAACCTGGCCGGATCGAACCTGCTCCTCCACCTCCTCCATGTGGTTGTGGCGGTGGTGGCGGTGGAGGAGGAAGGTGTAGGGAGCTCGCACTGCCACCAGAACCATCATGATGATTTGGATGCTGTAAAACATAAAAGAAAGCAGGCAAAAGAAATCAAACACTGGGTAATTGGTATATTCAACAAGATATAACAAAAGTAACAACACTAGGAATATTTATCTTTAGAAAATCTTTGCTTTTCCATCAAAAATGAATAAATTCAAAGAAAAGAAAAGAAACCCTTACTTGTTGCCAGTTGGGTGTATCAAGATAATCTGGGATTGAAGTAAAAACCATGGTTTCCTGGAATAATTTCTTTCCCTTTTGTAAAGGCAATTAATAATGGTGGAGAAATGAATCACATCAAACAAAGAGAGAGTGGTAGAGAGAAAGAAAGCAAAGGGAAAAGGAAAGGAAAGCAAAGAAGATGAGATGTGGAATGAAGAGAATCAAAAGGAGCCTTGGCTACTTTATATATACTAATATATTTGAATTTAATACTTCAGTTATTGGTCTTCTTCCTTCTCTCACTCCACTCTTTTTGTTTTATTGATTTAGGGTTTACAAAAAGGAGATGTTTCTTAACCTTTAAGCTTTTTTACTTTTTTTTTTCTTAAGCTGGTCATATAGAAATAGTGAGGTGTAGTGATTCCTTTGTACTTATAAAAAAATAGATTAGTGGCTCTCCTCTTGCACTTGCATGCAGAACAGTTGGTCACTTTGAAATGTATGGAAAGAGAGAAAATGGCAAACCAGATTATATTAATTGATTGATTTGGAAGCTTTAACTATGATTTTACGATGAAATGATAAATAGTTCATCACGTAGAAGAGACCTTAAATTTTTAAGGTTTAAGATTTAAATTATAACGTTTATGAATAAAGTAAAATAGATTAAGAGAATCGTCGTACGTTAAAAGCTTATGTTATCCAATGTAGAGTACTAATTGTCTCATAATAGAAGTTTACAATATCTGATTCAGATTTGATGTTTAATATTTTTTATAGAAGTATTAAAAGAGAGGAAATATTCAAGATTAAGACGAGGATTTACGACCATAATCATAAATTAACTGCATAACTTGAACATTTTCCAATAATCCAAAAGAACTACTTGAGATCATATAAAGACCATAAGAAGAGGTTAAAGAAAACTAACCAAAAGACTCGAACAAAAATAAATACAAATATATCTGATTGCATCAACAAACGAACCATAAAAGAGAATCAAATATATAAAAGATTACTAGAAATTGCAAATCAAAATCAAGCTTCATGAGAAAGCTAACCACAAACGCAAAACCACGTATTCAAATATAATTCAAGATTTTAAAATAGAAAGACGAGAAGAACAATAAATTAATATCATCTTAATCAATCGAGTCGACGTTAAATTTAACCCTTAAAGAATTTCAAAAGACTAAATGACCGACAAAGAAATAAAGATATGTCCGTAAAAACATACGAAACATACTATAAAAACGTATATATTGGTGATATTTAAATTAACAAGAAATAAAAAATTAAAACATATCGTCAATCGTTCTACTTACGAAACATATCAATAACGCTAACTATTAAATTAAATTTTGAAAAATTAAAAATGCAAAAAAGATAATTTTTTAAATATGAGATAATGATAAGTTTTTTTTTTTTTTATTGAATTATGAGAGTTAAGGATATGTCTTAAGTAAAACAAGTGGTGTCCAACAGTTGAAGTGTCCCGACCAAATGAACTTTATCCCCTGGTTCTGCCTGTGCCTGCTTCCGTTACTAGTAGTTTGCTTTATATTTGTCATGGGTTCCACTTCCACATGCACTGGGATGCCATGAAAATTATTATTCACATTTTGGTCCCAAAATTAGATGTAAAGGTTTGGGAGATTTTATTGTTTTCCCAACCTTCTCTGATTACCAAACTGATCCCTACATTCCCAATACACTTCTTACTAAGGTATATAAGAATTTGTTTTTGGATTTAGTCCCTCTACTTTCCAAATTTTATGATTTGATCATATACTTTAATATGATATAAATTGATCTTATTATTTTCAATATGTTACTAGTAAGTTGAGTTCGACTTGTAACGATATTAGGTCCAATTGTTTAAATGATGAGTTAGAATTTTTCAATATGATTCGGTACATAATCAAAGTGTCGTGAAAATTATTGTTAACAATATTCGATTGATTATAGATTTAGATAACGGTTAAATGCTTAGGATGTCTTTATTATGTTCTACTTCATATTTTTAATGAAAAGTAATTAAAGGGTTTGTCAATTTGAATTGTTAGAAGGACTAAATTATGTTGAATTTGAAGAAAAAAAAATATAACACAATAGAGGGACTAAAACTACACAAATAGATAAATGAATGGGGAATCTTAAAGCTACCACATATTGACACCAGGCCAACTTTAACGGTCCAATATCAAGTTTGTTTACACGGCCCAACCCAACACTAAAAAACGAATATACATAATGAAAAAAAATCTGAAACATTTTTTTTTGCATAATGTCATAAAATGGCCCTAATGTTTGATTAAGTTGTCATTTTAATTTTTATTTTTTGAAATAATTTAATTCTTAACGTTTTATTTTAGGTAGAGATGTGAACAGGTCAGGTTGGATATTCAATTCACCCGCACCGACTGAAGAATCATACCCGCCACCCAATCGACCCGGGGTAGGATGAAAAAAGTGTAACCCGATCCGACCTGATTTTTAAGCCTTGAAATCCGACCCGACTTGAATCATTAAAAATTAGGGACTTAATTGTAAAAACTAAAAGTTAGGGATTTAATTCTAAAAAATAAATTTTAGTGACCTAATTATAAAAAAATAATCTTAGTGACCTAATTGTATAAAAAGGATAAAGCGGGATCATTATTGTAAATATCCTAAAATATATATGAAAAAATTGCACTATTAATCTTGGGTCGATCATGTCATAAATTTTCCACCATAAACCCGAAATCGACCTGAGATCACCTTTAAAAATCTTGACCCTACTCGACCCAAACTCGAATTTTCTACCAAACAATTGACGGAAATCATCGTGTTCGTCTTCCGTGCTCATCTATAATTTTGTGTTAAAATATATCCTATACTAATAAAAATTATTATTCAACCAACATTAATATATATAAAAAACTTATATAACGATATTCATAGTGATAATTTAGTTGTTTGCTCGGTCCCGAATTTGGTTTATTTCTATACAATTCTTTATTAAATTTAATTAAAAAAATCAGCTTTTCTTAAAAAAATATTTAAAGTAAATTGAGTAATTTTTGTGTGACTTATATAAATTATCACTAATTTTTTTAAAAATTTTGATCATTTAACTTTAAAAAATTTAGTATAATATTCGAATTTCATACATCGAACAATGGACGGTGAACATTTGTGTTTAATTTTAAATTATTTTCATATTAAATAATAATAAAAATATTATATCATACTTAAATAATAATAAAATACTTTAAAACAATCAAAACAAAAATAATTCCAAATTTTAATGATTAAATTAAGAATTGTAAAAATTAAATAACCAAAATAAAAGTAAAAAAATAATTAACGAATATCCGGTGTATTTTACCCTTTTCCTATATAAGCTCATTAGAAATCTGGGGTAGGCGGAGAAAAGGCTTCAATTGAAAATTCCCTCCTTTTTGCAAGTTCTCCAACCAAAACACTTGGAAGCCGTAGATGAGCGCCGAATCGACGGTTCAAAACTGCACAAATACACATGACACGGATCGATAGATAAAACCCACGGATCTATTTATAAGCCGTCGATAACGTTCCAATCCGACGGCTTTCCTTGCTTTCTCCTGCCTTTGATAACACTGAGAGAAAAACACACCTCTCGGACCTCTCTATTTATACTCCCTTTCGCGTTTCTTGTGCTTCCAAACAACCTCTATTTTCTCTTTTCACCGTTTCTTTTTCTTCATAATTTTCAAAATGTCTGGCCGTGGAAAGGGAGGCAAAGGGTTGGGCAAGGGCGGAGCCAAGCGTCATCGGAAGGTTCTCCGGGATAATATCCAGGGCATCACCAAGCCGGCGATTCGTAGATTGGCTCGCAGAGGCGGCGTGAAGCGGATCAGCGGCCTGATCTATGAGGAGACACGTGGCGTCCTCAAGATCTTTCTGGAAAATGTCATCCGTGACGCAGTTACCTATACTGAGCACGCCAGGCGTAAGACGGTGACCGCCATGGATGTTGTCTACGCTTTGAAGCGGCAAGGAAGGACTCTTTACGGTTTCGGTGGTTAACTTGATTGTCCGCTTCATCAGTGCCTTCCTTTGTAAATCTTATTGTTGTTGTAGTGCTTTTGTTGTCTCTTAGTGTAATGGTGTTTTACAAGTAGAATGTATTCTGGTTTTCATCTGTAATGAAAAAATTCTCTGGCTTTTACGTTGAATAAGAATTCCCAGCTTTAAACATTGGAATGGACGGTTTGTTCTGGATTTCCATACAAGGATGTGCAGATTGTTCCTTTGTTTTATAAATCTTTTCTATTTCATTGGGCCTTAGGCCCATAAAGGGGTTTAAGATGTTTATAAAACAAAGGATTTAAATAAAATTAGTGGTTTTAGTTCTATAGTTATGAGTAAATTTAATATTTAGACTTACCTTATCACTAAAATTATTTTTAATTTTTATTTTATAACTATAATTTTATCTAACGTTTTTCTGAATTAAGACGAATTAAATTCTTTTACCTCAAATTAAATAAAATATTCACTTTTTAATAGAATAAAAAAAGCCCTCTTTAACTTATAAATAACTCTTAATATTTCCATTATACTTAAAAATACGTACAGATAATTTAGTGATAAGGGAAAAGTTGGTGGCAACGTTAACGAATGGCTCACAATGTAAAAATAAAACAATTCCTCTAAAGGGCCCAACCGGGTTCAAACCGGTGACCTCTTGATCTGCAGTCAAATGCTCTACCACTGAGCTATAGACCCCTTGGGTTTTAATAATTAATTTTATAAATTTTATTTATTCCATACTTATCCCAATATTTGATCCCCACATAAAAAAATAAATAAATAAAAAACAGTATTGCCAGACCTTCACTTTTCTCTTTTGTTATATAATCCTTAAAGAGTATTCTAATAGTTTCGATATTATCGAACTACAATAATTTCACCATAATTTTTTTTTCTCTTGTCCTTTTCTTTAAAGTTTTATTCTTCATATGTCTCTTAATCCCGGAATAAAATGATAATTCAAAGTTTATGAACATAAACTTGGAACCCAATCATTTTCCAAATTCCAACAGATAAAACAAGAAAAATTGTTATTGACACAAAGATCCCCAGATTTTTTTTATCCATATCAATCCACAAATTCAGTCCACCAACGTTGCATCTTTTAGAAAAATAACAATTCTTTTTATCAGTCTCTAACTTACATGCTCCACGATTGACACAAAATACCAACTATTGCCATCAACAGAATCGTCGAGTGTTGGATTCAAAAGTTTGGTCACCATCTGTAGTCAAAGGACACGGCACGCACCGACTATTGCGCGTAAGGGTGATACTCGATCAAATCGAATTAAATTAAAAATTGAGTTATTTGAGTCGAGATATTATATTTCACAACTTTTTTTTTGAATTTTTTAAATTTAAATCGAGTATATGAAATTTGAGTCAAATTTAATTGTAATTATTTATCATGTTATAGTTTAATTTGATTCAAGTTTAAAGGACTTTCTCTAATCATATAATATATACATATATTGTTCATATATTTCATATCTGACGTATATTTATTTATATTTTATACCGGTATAAATATATCAAGAAAAAAATATGAGACTCAATTCAAACTTAAAAATCAATCTACTAATTAATAAAAGATTTGAATTATTCGAGATTCCATTTTACAACTCGAATTTTATTTGAATTTTTTGAATTGAGTCAGATTTATGAAATTTCTAAATCGAGTTTTTTTAATCTAAAGTAGAGTCAAAAATTTAATTTCTTTTAAATTGAGTTTTGCTCACCCTAACCACGCATGGTTATCATTCTGCTGTGAAGAAAATAAGCCAACTAAACTAAATTAAATTGAGTCTAGTTGAACCGAACCAAACCAAAACGAACAAAGTCAATGACCGGATGTTGATCGATGACTTTTTTGAGACCTTATTTGAGGAGTTATTAACGTTCTGAGTTCGTTGACACAATCTATTTTACCAAACTTGAATCTGAGTTTGTTGGCACAATCTATTTTACCAACTTGAATATGGTATACTATTTTTATGTGTTTTTATCTCCTAAAATAGTATGATAATGTTACGAATTCGATAAAATTCATGTAAACTTTAAAAACTGTGTAAGGTTGTTAAAGATATTTATATAATTACTTGTATGTCCATTCGAATTGTTAATATAGATGTAAATAACATCAGAATTTTTGTCAACCAAAAGATCAAACTCCCTACTATAGATCATAATGAAGTAAATATAATCACAGAAGACGATCAGGAAAAACAAAGGGAATAACAGTTCGGCATATAAGATCCAACAAAGTTGATTTTTAATGTCACAGGGACAAGCAATCCAATTTCTAATATAGGGCAAATCAGCCCTGTCTGTCCACAGTTTTATAAATTTAAACTTCTATCAAACACGAAATTTACACAAGAAATCACAAACTTCATCAACAGAATATAACCTTCCACTTAGTGATCTGACTCAAATAATGATTCTTACCAGCTGTACTAAGATAGAATGAAGGTATATCCATCCCCTGCACGCGCCGTCCCCAGCCGGAGTAAATACTGTACTAAGTTACCTTTTCCGGGTAAGTAAGAACTCTGATATCTGTAAATAGCATTCAAGTTCAACCAGGACATTGGCCATACATTAGGCAGTGTTCATTTAAAATATTGGAACTTATGCAAGACATGATCACAAAATCTAGAATAATATAAAAATTAAGGGTATGTATGCATGTAAGTATGCAATGATTATATAAATAATTAACCTTAAAGGAAGCCTCCACCAGTCCACGAAGAATCTGGTTTTCCGTTGTGACCGACAGCTTTTTTATCAGATGAACCTCCGTTATAGAAATGATCATATCCATCATCCTTGGCGTCATCCCAGCCAGCCCAACCATCATTGCTATGAGAGGCAGTCACTTTAGTATTATCATCCTTCTTGTTGTCTTTCATGTCCCAGTCATCCCAAGAACTTGAATTGTAAGAATAATTGTTGCCAGCAGAAGCGGATTGTCCTCCGGAAGAAGAATTCCATCCATTAGTATCTTGCTTAAATTCATTATAATATCCGTTCTTCACACCACCATTTTGCTGCCAGTTATCTGTTTTCCAGTTCATGCCATCTTTAGTGTACTCCTCAACTTTCTGTGAAGCCATTGCCATGACCCCTTTCATGATGCCCCACGTCCTCTGCCCAATCTCACTTGTCTTTGCAGTGACAACATTCACAGTTTCATTAACCCTGGCATCATAGCCACCCTCCTTCACCTGCCAAAAATGAAGAGGAAAACTATCACGACCTTGTGTACGTAATTCTAAATCCCCCATATACTTACAAGTCACTATCAAGGGTAGAAAACCCATCTAGTTATAACTATAGAGGTAGCCAAAACAAAGATGCCAAAACTAAAGCAGCATGTTTTTCCTCCAAGGTATCAACCCAGGCATATGAGCTTGATTTGAATGTAAGGTATCAACAAGGTTCACAGACTCACACAACATTGCAATTCATACAAATAAAATTTAACCATTGTAAGTATGAACTTGAACAAATCAAAGAAGAAATCATAATAGAAATTCCTGAAAATACCTTGGAAGTGAACTCCTTCGATCCTGCTTGAACAACATTTGCAGCAGATTGAGCTGCAGATGCAGCTACCAAAGATAGCCTCCCAATCCCCTGCACCATACACAAATTAATCAACAACTGATAATTATCACGATGAAGTATACACCCATAAATTAAGGGGGAAAAAGAGGAATGAAATATTCTCTTAACCTGAGACACAACAGAGAGCACATCCCCTTGAGAATTATTATTATTCCTCTGGGTAGGCATAGGGCTCGATCCAAAACCAACATACTTCCCTCCTTGCGAAGGGGGTAACCCTTCAGGCTTTGATTCATTCTCCGCCATTTTCCTCGCAAAGAAGCTCTCCTTATTCGCCGCTGAAGCCTCCAATTGGGATCTCGTATACATATCCTCACTCGATCTTGACTTCACCGGTGCACCTCCCATTCCACCACTGTGATACCCCCCTGCTCTAAAATCACTCGCTGATTGATTCCTCCTCATCTCGCTCGAAGATCTAAATGAATCGTCATTATCCCAACTATCCCACCCACCATCATTCCCGGTCCGGCTACCTCCACCGCTCAACGGCGGCTTCCTATTACCACCAGCACCGCCGTTGAGAGTCTCCTTCACAACGGGTGGATCTCTCCAAGCACGGCCCTCGGCTAGAGTTTGGATACGATCGCGGTAAACTCGCGGCATTAGTGTTATACTTGGTCACGATATCTTTTTCTTTAGGAATACCGTACTGTGCCAAAAAGGCGTTAAGCTTCTCGTTACCGCCGGATTCCATTTTCTTGATCTGAATATCGGACCACGAATCCATAGTAACGGATCGGACGAACGATATGTGAACACCTAAGCCGCGGTGTTTGCCGGAGCACTCTAAACACATGAAAACGCCGTAGGAAACCGAAGCCCACTGAGGATTCTTTTGATTACAGTCGACGCAAGTTTTGTTACCCGGCTGTGATTGGAGATCCCGTAACCGTCTCGTTGCCGCCATTTTTGAATCAGATCTGAACCGAATTCGATGGGAGGAAAGGTGGATAGTCAAAGAAATTGACCAATAAAATCGAGTAAGGCTAAATTTCAGCGGCGGAGGGAAGAATATCCCCGACCGGCGGCGTGGTGGTTTCGGAATACGCGATTTCTGTGACTAATCAGTAATCACCTACAGCGTAAAATAAATACTAAAATCCGCGTGGTTTGTGTGAAAGAAAGAAGCCAAAGATGATTGATTCAACTCACTTAGCGAGTTGTGACTCGTTCTTGCACTCTGCAAATCTGTCCCCACCCAGTACTTATCGGCTGTTGCCTGTTTGCTGTGAGCCGATGATTTAAATATAAAGGCAAGTATGTTTAGCGTAAATAGGGAATTTTATCTTTAATAGAATTGGATTTAAAATCTAACACAATCGGATACAATTGAAATTTAAGTAGGGAAAGCAAATATCAGTTGGAGTTGACTTCAAGTTTTTGCACTATAGATTGTTGAATATTATAATTTATTATTATTAAAAAAATAATTTAGATTTTATATAATTTTAAAAAATAAATTTTAGTTAGAAATATTTAAATTTAGCACAGGTCTCTATTATTTTTTAAAATTAAAAAAAAAACTTAAAAATAATGAAATTCATGTATATTTGAAATAAGGGTGAAAAAAATTTAACTCGACGTAAAAAAATTAAAATTTTTAACTTGATTTTAGGTAAAAAAAATACTTGACTCATTTTAAATTGATTTGATTTTTTTTTTTAAAAATCGAGTTATAAAATAAAATTTTGAAATACTCAAATAACTCAAAATTTTTAGTAATTAGTAGATTAATTTTTAAGTTTTAGTCGAATCCTTTAATTTTTCTTAATATATATATTGATATAAAAATATGGAAAAAATGTATGCATATATGAAAAAATATATACATATCTTGTATGATTAAAAAAATCATTTAAATCAAGATCAAACTATATTATAACATGATAAATAATTATAAGTAAACTTATATAACAACTCAAAACTCAACTTAAACTCAACTCAAGTTTTATACATTTGAATCGAATAAAAAAACTTTAAATAAAATTTAAATTAAAAAATATTACTTTAATTTGAATAATTTAAATTTTTTAAACTCGATTTACTCTACTTAATATTTATCTCTATTTCAAAGTGAATAAATAAAAAATTATTACGTTTTCTTACTTGTGCTATGTTGTTACGAGATGATGTCGAGGATGTTGGTTAGAACATTATAGTGACTTTTACGTGTGCCATGTTGATATTTGTTTCTTTGTAAAGCGGATATTTTTGCACTATATTGTTTTATTTGTATTACTTTCTTTTTATTATATTCGAAGAGGTTTTAATAAGACGTATAATAATAATAATAATAATTTATATTAATAATAAATATACAACGTTATTAACCTAGTTTGTTAATCATACCACTTGTCTACCTATTATTAGAAAAAAATTAATGGTTTAAAATCTCATATATTTTTTGTAACTTCGAAAATTTTAATTACTTCTTGAATAATTTTTATAATGCTTTTTAAATAATTAAAAAAACTATAAATCTCGTCGTATAGATTTACCTTATTGTTATAGATTTAATAAAAAAAGCCCACACGTTACTGATTTTTCACTATAAATTATTTCGTTGTTTTAATATCGAAATCGATAAATGATGTGTTTATCAAATGACAGATATAGTAATTACAAATCGAATGTTATAAGTTTTTTTGTGAAAAGATGAGAATTTATTTTATAGCGAAGACATAACATTTGACGATAAATGATAGAGAAAATATTTAAAATATATATATTTTATCCGTCTTAAAAATAAAGTTCTTTATTGATTTTTTAAAAATTAATTTTTTTAAACTTTGACTATAATTATATTAAATATTTTAAATAATTAAATTTTCTAAATTATATATCTAAAATCTATTCGATTAGAAATTTTTAAAATATATATTTTTTATATTTTTATCAATGATAAATTTTAAATAATCAAGAGTCAAAATTGAAAAAGTTTAACCTAAAAAATCAATAAGAGACAATATTTATGGGACAGAGAAAGTATAAGTTATTTTAAAATAAAAAATTAAATTATATTTTATGTAAAATAAATGATTATAAGAAACATTTTTAATTAATGTCAGCCACTTAACTTTAACATATTGTCACGGGGCTAGGGTTCTACTAGCGGAACCGTGCGGCCTTAGTCGCGAATCTCTTCGATGGTGCGGCTAAGTCAGCCTAAAAATCCAAGAGAAATGCTTGGATAAGCACAGCGGAAATAATAGCAAGGCAAAAGAAAGATGAGAGAAAAGTGTTGCTTTCTATTACTCAAGAAAAGTGAAGAATGAAGTGATTTACAAATGAAAGTGAAGCCACTATTTATAGGATGGCTAGCTACGATCTAACGGTTATAAAAGAAGTAAATCGATGGCTAAGATTAATCTAAGACAAGTAATAATGGAAGGAAAATCATGGTTGGTGAGCTTTCCTTCAATGCATGGATGAATGTTGATAGTTTCCATAAGCGTTGGGAGACACCTTCCTTGAATCAGGGGATTTAGTTGGTGGCTCCTCCATTCCATGTATAATCCGGTCAATTGGGCATTCTCCAAGAGAGTTGGTTGGATGGGCTTGAGAAAGGCCCAAGATTTCAGACAGAAACACTTGGGTAGCTCGCAAAGTATTGGGCTCGGTCTGGGTGGCAAGGCCCTCGGACCCCGGGTGCTGCTGGAAGATGCGGGCAATGGGTTCGCCCCTCGGTGGGATGGTGTGGGCGCGGATCTCACCCCTTGGTTGCGCATGACTTGTGCTGCTATCGGCCCGCACGGGTGGATGGGTGGTGCGGGTGGTGTGCTCGGCTCCTTGGTGTGCACGTCGGGTGCTGTCCTTGGCTCCTTGGTGTGCACGTCGGGTGCTGACTTCCGCCCCATGGTGTTGGGCAGAAACTATGGTGTCCGACTTGACCCCTAGGGGTGCGGCCTCCTCGGTCATGTTGGCCCCTTGGTGTGCGGCCTCCTCGATCATGTGGTGGCTGGGTGTGACAATATAACCAAATAAAATATTTATATACTTATTTTGATTAAAAAACATTATTATATTAATAAGTATTTGATGAATTGGTAAGACATATTACACTTAAGGAAAGGATGAGAGTTCATACTTTAGAGATAATATTGTTAAGAGAGGTAGGCTCGTACCCTAGAATTGTCAAGGTTTAATGAATAAAATTAATTATAAAACTTAATTGATTTAATTTTTTAGTTTAAAATTTTAATTTATTAATTTTTTATTTAAAAACTTAATATTTTTTTAATAATTTAGAGACTTTTTACACTTTTAAACCATAAAATTATATTATTACAACATTTATTTTGCACTTAAACAAAAAATCCACATATTCTCGTTGGTATTATTTTTATTATTATTAAAGATGTTATATTTTAAGTTATGAGGTCGAATATATTTGAATAACACAATATAAAATATATAAGGACTAAATCCTATGTTTTACAATACTAGAGGTACCAAAACCTCAATCTAACCTTTTAAAAAATAATAATAATAAATAACAAATAGCAATAATTTTCAACGGCCAACCGATGCTGACGTTACAAAGACGCTTCCTTCCACATTTCTCTCATCTTCTTTGATAGATTTTCACTTTTTACATTTTTATTATTATCATCTAAGCTTTTTTTTGTTGGTTTAGGATTTGTTGTTATTTTTTTGTTTGATTCGATAAATTTCTTCCATTGCCATGGCTGCTCCACCTGCAAGGACTCGCGCCGATTACGATTACCTCATCAAGCTCCTTTTGATCGGTGACAGCGGTAATTATTTCTTATCCTTTTATTTATATTATGTATCTTTGATTTGAAATGCGATCTACTCGATCTTGATGTACATTGATTTTGCGGAATGTTGGCGTTCATTGAAAGGATTTGATTTATTATTTTGGTAGAAAAGTAGGTGTGATACCGGGATTGGTATATCTCATTACCTTAGATTAAGTTCAGGCTTATAGATTATCGTGCGAAGATTTTGTTGCACTCGCGAGGTTGGTTGGAAAACAATGTGTGTTTTTATTGTGATTCTATGCTAAATTCTTGTTGGCATTTTTGGTGTGAATATATTTGGTAATGTATCACGACTTAATATAGCTCATTGCCATGGAAGTATTGTGTATCTCGAATCTCGATTAGTGTTTTGGTGATTTGATTAGAGCCGGGAGCATGTGTACATTTGCATGAGAGAAACTGTTGCTCATATCAGGCTATGGCTCTGAGCCTCTGCTACAATTAGTCATTGTTGGCTATAATTTGGAACTGGTAAGTGATATTATACTTTTTTTAAGGAGTTTTTCTTGGAAATTTGCAGGCGTGGGTAAGAGTTGCCTCCTTTTGCGTTTTTCGGATGGCTCATTTACTACTAGTTTTATCACTACCATTGGGTAGGTGGTTTTGAATCGTATTAACTTGTTTTATTATTGTTTCTAAACGGGGCATGCGGTTTAATAAGGTTGTGTCTCATTTTGGTAGGATTGACTTTAAGATAAGGACTATAGAGCTTGATGGGAAAAAGATCAAACTGCAAATTTGGGATACTGCAGGGCAAGAGCGGTTTCGAACAATTACAACTGGTTAGTTTTTTTGGTTTATAGGTGTCACTGACTGAAAATGAATGGTCCATTTAGAATTATACCTTATTTGTTTGGTGAAATAACTTGATAGCATGACTTGGGCATTAATTTACTTGAGCCTGTTAATTGCGAGCATTGTTGTATGGTCTAACTTGCCATTTCAAATATTGTTAAATTCAGTAACAGCTTTAGTTCAAGGTGGTTGCTGTCGCTTTTACATTCTCCTACCTTTTTTTTTTTTTTTTACTTTTTAGTCTTTAGGAAGTTAGGAGTCTGTCTGTTTCCATGGACTACACACTTTCTACCCTGTGATTTTTAGTCTTTGAGAAGTTAGTAGTCTGTCTGCTTCCATGGTCCACACACTTTCTAACCCGCCCATTGTTATACTCTTGACTTGTATGACAAGAGAAGACAGATGCTTACCTTTCATGTTTTCTAGATTCTTGATTGAAGGTGTTTAATATTAGTATTATCTTTGAGGGTGTTTGAAAATTTTGTCTCTGTAGTATTTTATTTTGGTCTCTTCAGATGTCTTCTCTCTAATACATCTGGTTAACAGATGAATTAAGTTGTATTTTATTTTCGTGCAGCTTACTACCGTGGAGCCATGGGTATCTTGCTGGTATATGATGTGACTGATGAGTCATCTTTCAATAGTAATTACTGAACTTTTTACCCTTTGGGTTTTCATGCATTAGTTGTTCTATCGTATCCATTTCTGAATCTTCAGAAATGTTTATGTTTCCACCAATCTCGTTCTGTCATTCAGAATTTTCAGTTTCCTGAAAGGTTCAAACATGAAAAGCATATTCCTTATCCACTTATTTGAAATTTCCCTTTTTCCATTATAATTATCTTATCAATTGAACAATATCCTTTATATTCAGACATCCGAAACTGGATTCGAAATATTGAACAACATGCATCAGATAATGTCAACAAGGTTCTGGTGGGTAATAAGGCTGACATGGATGAGAGCAAAAGGGTTTGTTTCTTTCTGTCTTTCTTGCTTCCATGAGTTTATCGCTTGCATATACAGTTACCCTTCTTTTTGACATATTGGCCTGGTTCGGTTTCTTGTATATGTCGCTGAGGAATATCTTTTCAGGCTGTCCCTACTTCAAAGGGTCAAGATCTTGCTGATGAGTTTGGCATCAAGTTCTTTGAGACTGTATGTAATCTTTACTCCATATTTTGTTGTCCGCTTTTATGTTTTGTGATCTTTCCTAAACGCTCAAGAGCCAACCTATCTTGCAGAGTGCAAAAACAAACTTAAATGTCGAGGAGGTTTTCTTTGCCATAGCTAGGGATATTAAGCAAAGACTTGCGGATAGTGACGCGAGAGCTGAGGTATGCATCTCATACTTGAATGTACCATCATATCTGATAAGAAATATACTTGTTATAACTATGCAAATCATTTCCTTCAACATATTTAAAAACACTAGTTCCTAATGTCTATTTTCTTCCTCTTTGCAGCCAAATGCAATCAAAATTGGGCAACAAGATCAGGCAGAAGGGTCTGCAGCAAATGCTCAAAAATCAGGTTGCTGCGGGTCTTGAACAAAGCTACCATTGACGGTGAGTTCTGAAGGGTACATTTTCTTTTCTCAGGAGCTCTATCAGTTCAGTTCGGAAAAACTAATTTCATTATAACTATATCGTTCATGTTTGTATTCTCCTGCTTATCATTATCTTTACATCTATTATTCTTTTGGTGTGAAATGATAGATCCTTGATATCCTGCAACAATTAATCATATCAGATTGTTTTTCCTCTTCAATTAATGAATACAAAATGTTGCTGAGATACAAGCAAATACACTAACATGAATCCCTTTTCGAAGCATGACTCCCTACTCCTAACATGATTATAGGCTACATAGGAACATACAAAATGCTAGGTGGAATTGACATGAGAAGCAATTTTGGTTCAGTAGCTTACATTACCTTTCCAAAGCCAGAAGCACTTCTCTGGTTAATAGGAGAGCTGATTATCGTCTGAATAGCGTCGAACAGCATATTCTGAGGTGTGCTTCTAAGCTCTTGGACGGTACCATAAATTGTCTTCCCATTCTCAAGTATATGTGATTGTTGGGAGTTCTGTATCATCATCATCATAGCCTCCAAATGATAGAATAGTCCTCTCTCCCTTACTATAGGACGGAGCATCTGACAACTTATAGCTCTCCCCCTTGTAGCTAAGAGTAATAGATATGGTGCTGTCATCTCCTTTGCTGCCTGTCTGACCTATACCAAAATGTGAATAGCTTTGATCATCAAAGTTAATTGCTCGAGCCTCGAGCTGTTTCAGTATCGAATAACCGTTCATAAAACCGCCCCGAGATTGAAGTAAAACCAGATGCATTTCCACATGGAGAAACACTCATATCATGAGATCGTTTGCTTCTTGTTACGAAACACGTCTGTCTAGGTACCATCCATGAACCATTCATGAGATCGCTTGGGATCAACTCTAGATGCAGTGCATGTTTTATAATATTAGGGTTTAACATGAACCATTGGATTAAAAGGGATTAGATAGATATTTAAATATAAAGGACAAAGTTGTACGATACCAAGCAGTAAATCTTGGTCATTGGATTAAAGTCAGTGACATTTGGTATAGTAATGAGCCTTAGATTCTAGGACAAAATGGTTAAATTACTGGTTAGAAGATAATTTTAGGTAAATTATATCATTTAATCTTTTGTTGAGTTTCTTAACCGTAAAAAATTATAAACGAGTCTTCCGATTAACTGTGACTAATAAATTAATCTGATTCATTAAAAAATAAATAATTAATAAAATTTGTATAATAACAATCCTTAACTTTTTATATTTTATTTTAATCTGGTCTTAAATTTAAAATTTTATCATTTAATATTTAAATATTATAATATTTTGCCCTTAAAACCCTAAACTTTATCTTTTTTCCTTTAAAAAAATAAACCTTCATTAATATTAACAGTAGCTATCTGTATCTCATTTGTATGAGTAGTGAAAAATCCCTGGAGAATCAAAACTTTGATTGATGTTTATGGTAGGCATTTACGATGAACTACCTACAATAAGTGATGCATACCTTACGTTTTTAAAACATAAAAAATTTAAAATTTGAGAGACTAAAATATTATAATATTAAATAGGCATAAAGACAATTTTAACCCTTAATGTTTATAGTTTTTATCGTTTTGGCCCTTATTCTTCTTTTGGGATAAATTTAACCCTTAACCTATATCTTTTTGATAAATATCTTATTTTTTAACTAGCTTGATGACTGGACCGTTAAAAATTTAACGATGATATATATATGAAATATAATTTTAAATGACATGGAATGTAACCTATCAAATACATATATATATAAAATATAATTTTATTCTAATATAAAATATAAAACAATTAAAATTTAAATAAAATATTAAAAATTAATTAATTCTAAAATAAAAATTATAAAACATTCTTAACCCTAACTACGATAAAATCAAAATCTTATTCGAATTGTGTTTATATTTTTTATTATATTTTAAAATTAAAAAATAAATAACATATTTTTTAAAATTTCTACATAATTATTGTGACACAATTGTCTCAGAGAAACCTTTTTCCCGTGAATTTGGTTTATTGTATGTAATATTTAAGATTAAATGTGATAAATTTTGTATTATTTAAATTATTGTCTAGAATTTAACATTTGAAATATTTGTTATATAATAAAAAATGAAATATTATATTAGTTCGTGATATTTTATTTATATAATATTATTCCCGTTATTTTTTATTTGTTCATACATCTCAAATAAAAAATAATTATAATACACTATGATTACAAATTCTAAAATAAAAATATAAACACAATTCGAATATGATTTTATTTTATCGTAGTTAGGATTAAGAATGTTTAATAATATTTTATTTTAGAATTAATTAATTTTTAATATTTTATTTGAATTTTAATTGTTTTATATTTTTATATTAGAATAAAATTACATTCTATATATATATATGTATTTGATAGGTTACATTCCATTTCATTTAAAATTATATTCCATATATATATCATCGTTAAATTTTTAACGGTCCAGTCATCAAGCTAGTTAAAAATAAGCTATTTATCAAAAAGATATAAGTTAAGGGTTAAATTTATCCCAAAAAAAGAATAAGGGCCGAAACGACAAAAGCTATAAACGTTAAGGGTTAAAATTATCTTTATGCCTATTAAATAATAAGAATTAAAATTTTAAATTTAGAATCACATTAAAATAAAATATAAAATATAAATTTTAAATTTATTATTATATATATTTTATTAATTAGGACATTATCAGTCATTTATTTTAGTAAAATTAGATTAATTTATTAATTACAATTAATTAAAAAATTATTTATAATTTTTAATAAGCAAAAGTTGGGGTTTGTGACTTAAATTGAATTAAGTTTGGGAATGAATGTGAATTTAGTTTTTCTGTTTGATTGAAGTTAAATTTCATGAATCTCGATGAAAATCAAATCAGTATTATTATATTATACATGATTTAATATGTTGGTAAATATTTAAAAGGGTATTGGAATGATTTTTTGATGTCAAAGAATGAATTTTTAAAATTTATACCAATTTTTAAATATCAATAAAAAGTTAAAATATTTATATTAATAAAATATAAACTGTAACACCTGAAGAAAAATAAAAAGAGAGAAGTCACTGTGGGGTTTCAAACCCATAACCCTCAACTTGCTTGACTAGTAACCCAACCATCTGAGCTAGTTAACTCTTATGTTATAACCTCTCATGTCTTGTTCTTAACCTGTACCTGTTCTTGTTAATTAATAATAATAATATTAGTTCGAATATATCGGTTTAAACCATGTTGGAACCTTTTAAATCAAAACCCAACCGACGTTATCCCGACGTGTCGACGACTCGTCTGTGTCCAGCGTCAGAGGGCGATCAAAACCCCTCCTTAACCGCTGTCGTTCACCGCCGCTTGAACCCTCGCCGGAGATCGCAACAATTCGGGTAAGTGGGTAAGTTTCTTACCCTTTTGATCTGTTTTTGGTATTCTCGTGGGTGAAAATCAGTTTCTGGGATGTTTCTGAGGTGAAATCTGAGTTCAAGGGGTGTTCTCCGACCGTTTTAGGCCGCGCGTGGCCTCCACACGCCGTCGGAGGCGATATCCGGCCACCGTGGACAGTTTTCGGGAGCCAGTCGGTCCGAACCGGTCCAACCTGAGTTAAACTGGCCTTGAACCGGTCAAACCGAATCGACCCAACCCGAACCGACCCGTTAACCTAACCCGTTGACTGACCTGTTGACCTGACCTGACCCGTTGACTAGTGATGTCAGCGTTAACTACTGACGTGGCAGCTGAAATCAGCGTTGACTTTGACCAAAAAATCAAAATTTTCAAAAAAACCTATTTTATGTTTTTCAACGTCCTGAATCCATCCGTGAAGTCCGTTTTTCGAAATTCAATCCCGAAAGCCTCCAAATTGGACTTTAAAGTCTCAAGTCAAACTTTTCTTCTAAGTTAAGTTAAGTTCAGAGCTTTAATCTGGGTCTAATATCGATACCTGTTTAATTGTAGGATCTCATAGTCCTCCCGATCGAGTACCGACCCAGTCCGGTTCTTCCCGATTCGACCAGACTCGTGATCCGATCGTGACCCATATGTACTTTTAAACTCTAATGAATAAATCTAGTATCTAGATTCCTGTATTGATATAAAATTTTATCGTATACCTATAGGGTCCAGTACGGCTGCAGAGCGAGGCTCAACCGCCCAGTAGACCACTTGTTTGATTCTGCCCTTTTGAGGTGTGTTTCCTTGTGTGCTATATGATTGTATATTATTGTTTTCCAGTTTTAAACAAACCAAGCATGTGCACATGACTATTTTTCAGATTTTACTTAGACCTATATGTTGAACCTGATCATATTCTGTTTTACTGTATGCCTGATATATTTCGTATGATATTTCCTGATTAGTATTACATGATATCATATTATTTACTGTCACTGTCATCATTATATCTGTTATTACTGCATGCCTGATACTTTGGGTTTGGGATGATGTGTAGTGCCTGTTATTCGGTTCAACCCTGATCCAGCTGGTAATTTCGTCCTGTTTACGGTTCCTAGCTACGGTTAGGGTAATTCCGTCCTGATATTGGTTCCCGTGCTATAGCCGGGGTAATTCCGCCTGTTACCTAAGGTGATTCCTTAGGCCGGTACCTTTGCCCCATCGGGCTTAGGTTAATGCCTGTATCAGATACTGTTCTGGGGAACTGTATCTCGGAGATCGGTTGGAGAGTAGTATATCATGTCATACATTTTCATACTCTGTTTTTCTGATGTTATTGTATATTTGTTTATACCTGTGATTTATATGCACTGTTGGAACACACTGGGCTCCATAGCTCATACCCGTTTTCTTTCCCCTTTCAGATAACCGTGGATAGACATCCCGGATTTGGCACTCGAAGGATCTACACCTTCCCGATTATCTATTGATGTAATATTTATATTTTCCAGATTTCAGTCAGGGTGACATGTGCCTTTATTTTGCTACTGATATGCCTATATTTTGTTACCGATTGGTTTGAACTTATCATGTTTGTCATTGTAATATGGATTGTTTTATGAACAACGTTTTAAACGCATATTACTTTTGAGATTAACGGTTTTATATGATCATATGGATTTATGGTCGAAATTATGATTTTGATGGAATTATCATCTTTACAGGTTATCTTGATTTTGATTGAAACTTGTATCTGTTTATATTCGTTTGAAAAAAAAAATGTGACTACTTTAGGTCGGGCTTTCCGTATAGGCCGGTCCAGGGGATTACATAAACTGATCTGTTACGATGATCGATAATATTTATATTAATTGTATGTTATAAATATTTTGATAGTGTTATAAATATTTATAAATTATTTAAATATATTTATTTAAGAGATATAAATATTTTGATAGTGTTATCGTTTGATAGTTTTATTGGTGCTACTATTCGAACATACTATTGTGAGGTGCACATTGCACCGTGCAATGGGTCTTCAGTCTTCAGCATGAACGGGTTCCACGTGTCACGCGGAAACGGCATAGTACTCACGTAAGTTTGGACCCCACCACCAACCTATGATTTCGTATTTTCTTAACAGTCATATAACTTTCTTTTTATTTTTTAAATAAGTTAATAGTTATTACGGTAGTATTTGTTTTAAAATATAATCTTTGTCATTTGATATTTGATCGTTTAATCATTTTGTTGATATTTTTAGTATTCAAACTCGTGATCTCTAGGAACAATAACTTTCATGTTTATAAACAGGGAACGAGCATGTATACAAAAATATGATCAATGTAATTATAAGGAGAAATTATATCACGGGTCAATCTCACTATTTTATTTAAAATTAATTATTAAAAATTATCTCTTATTATTTTTTTCTATCATATTTTCTTAAGTGAATCTTCACTCATATTTAATGTTAATTCATTTTAAAATAATTTTTCAAGTGAAAATTTACTTGAAAAATAACATAAAAAATTAAAATTAATAAGATAAATAACTTTTAGTGGTTGATTTTATAAACACATCGTAAAACTTACATGTAATATAATTTCTCAATCATAAGAGATGAAAACATTTATTTCCTTTTGTTATAATTGTATCTTTCGAAAAGAAAATATTTAGTTCTGATGGATTAATTCACTTTATGACCACAAAATTTTGCTGGTTTTCTTACTTTAAAATTTTATATTTTTAACAAAAAGTAATAATTAAAATTTTAAAATATTAATATGTATGAATTAAGTTTGTTATTCTAACTCTCGACTTGTTAAAAAATAATATGTTTAAAAAATCTTAACACGTGTATCATATTGCATGAATATGTTTAAAAAAATGACAAGCATTGTCTGATTGTTAGCACGTGAAATCCAAGGTTTGTGGAAAAATTATACCATTGAACCCTGTTCACCACGTCATCCATGGTCCCAAACAATCAGGACCGTTGATCTTAATTTTTTTCAAGTGAATCATCACCTCTTTCTTACATGGACTTAATGGATGGGTAATTATTAGGTGATTATTTAAAAATCAACGGTCATGATTGCTTAAACCATAAATGATGTAGTGAACAGGGTTCACCTTATAATCTTCAAAGGTTTATGGGTTGTCAATGTCACGTGTGTTTAAATTCGCTCTAGAATGGAACGCCAAAACTGATGGTTGTGTACTTGTGTAGGTGAAAGGACTTGTTTAATTTAATGCAAGTGATTTAAAGACTTGATTAACATGATTCAAAGATTAAATGTCAGCTTAAAATCTAAGAAATACATTGAGATATCTAATGCAATTAACCCTAATTTATTACATAGTGGTTATTAAGGTGGTAGAATGACTGGATTGACATGATACTATATACATCAAGGACTAAATTAAAATGTTTTAAAGTTTAAAGACTAATTTAAAATCTAGAATATAGTTAGAGGATGTCTAACACAATTACTCATAACTTGATTACCTGTGCTTTTTGTGGGCATAAATCGTATACTTTTTCTCATGCATTTATTTGTGTCTCCGCTTTAAATTAAAGGTTTTAGAGTGTAGGGTTTAAGGTTAGGGATAGGGATGGGCACCTGTCGGATTTTCGGCCTACCCGCACCCGACTCGACCCGAGTTTAGGGTGAAAAAAATCCAACCCGACCCAATCCGATTTTTAAGCTTTAAAATCCGACCCAACCTGACCCGACCCGAATCATTAAAAAAATAAAATTTTAGAGACTAAACTGTAAAAAAATAAAATTTAGGGATCTAATTGTAAAAATATTTAATTTTAGTGACCTAATTGTAAAAAAATAATTTTAGTGATCTAATTATATAAAAAATATATAAAGAGATCATTATTGTAAATATCCCTAAAATATATATGGGAAAATTACATTATTGGTCCCGGATCGGATTTTTTCCACCCTAAACCCGACCCGACCCGACTCGAGACCACCTTTGAAAAAAACCGACCCGACCCGAACCCGAATTTTTCATCAAAAAATCCAATCCGATCGGATCGGGTCGGGTCGGAACTCATCGGGTTCGGGTTCCGTGCCCATCCCTAGTTAGGGATTGTGGTTAGGTTTTAGAGAATTAGAGATAGGGTATATTTTTAGGGTATATGGTTTAAGATATAGAAAATTAGGGTCACAAAATTTAATGAGAGGCACAAAAGGATGCATACAAAAGAGGTAGAGGATTTTTGTTTTTTTTTTGTTAAAATATCGGGCGTAAATTGTCTACCTCTTTCTCATGCCTTCATTTTAGAATACAGGGTTTAATATATAAAAAACTAGGGTTTAAAGTTTAAATTTTAGTAAATTTAAATACACAAATGAATTCACGGAAAGAGACGATTTTTACCCTGAAATATCTCCTATTCCCCCACGGGTTTCCATAAATTGAACGACTGGCCTCCTCCTCCTTGCTCAGTCTTCTCTACCCAATCTTTCCTTCTTTTACGTTCACCCTTCGGCTAGCTAAGCTACCTGCTGCCTTCTCTTTTATCTGCTATATATCTCTGTGTTTCTCTATATATTATAAACCTAACCAGTAGAAACAACAGATACTATCTGTGTGAATAATGGCAGACTCTTCTGCTTCATACATCCACTTGGTAATAACCAGACAACTAATCTTCTTAATTAATTGTTTATGTTCACTAACAGTTTCCATATTCCCGTATATGCAGGTGCATCATCTTATCGAAGAGTGCTTGATATTCAAGATGAGCAAAGAAGAGTGCATGGAAGCTTTATCTAAGCACGCACACATTAAACCCCTCATAACTTCAACAGGTTCTACTTCTCTCTCCTCACTCCTCACTTTCTTTTTTTATTACAGTCAATGATCTGTCTGATTTCGTGTTTCAGTTTGGAACGAATTGGAGAAAGAGAACAAAGAGTTCTTTGAGGCTTACGCAAAGGGAGGAAGTCATAGAGCAACTGAAATAGAGACAAGGCAAAGGATTCAGAAGAGACTTTATAATTCTAGAGCTGATCAGCAGTAGTAGGGGAAGCGTGATGGAAGTATCTGAACCAAAAGGGATTTCAAGCTGTGACAACGTTCATGGCCCCTCCCTGTTTGTTTGTTTTTGTACTAGTGTGTCTTTATAGAACACAAACTTAACCCCATGTCTTGTCTCTGGCGTTTTCCACGTGTTGAAGGTCAATCTAATACTATTGTATGTTGTTTTTATGCATGCATGCTTTTGCAGAGACCTGTTGCAAGAAGGTGTTCTGAACCGCATACTTTGACATCACAGAAATAACACCATATGAAACACACACACAAATATAGAAACAGAAATGTTGGGGTTCGATGGGAATAAGAAAAAAACTTGGGACTCTGAGAAAAGACAAGCACTCTGTCCTTTAGTTAGGGACTTTGAAAAAAACCTAGGGTTAGATTTTTGATAAAAATTAGGTTTAGGGTCGGTTTGGATGTTTATCGAAGAAAAAATTAGGTCATTTCAAATTTAAGAGGTAAAATATTTGCTTCGGTCTAATTAATATTTATTTGATGGACTATGTTTAAGATTTACGATTTTTTAAAATAATTATTTAATTTAAAATGAAAATATTTATTAACTTATATATTTTTAAAACTATTAAAATTCATCTAATTCCGCTTGATCCGAAATGATTTGAATATTTGATAAATCTAATATAAAACCAGAACCCACGTTCGTGCATCAGTTTAAAAATACAAATATGTTAGTTTAGGCATCAAACGATTATATCCCTAGAGTTTCTAAGAGTTTATGGTTCAGGTTAACTTGTCTAATGGAATGCAAAACTGGGAGAAAAAAATATATATTTATATGCAAAATATAAAAGAGAATAAAATTCATGAATCTAGAGTACGCGATTCGACGGTGATAATGAGCTTGACCAGCTCGCGAGCTACTCAGGTTCGATTCGGTTAAAGTTCGGTTTGAGTGAACTCGACTCGAGCTCGGGTTTGGCTCGAGACCTTAACGAGTCGAGTCGAGCCTACTCAAACTCGGCTCGAAAAATTCGTGAATAGACTCGCAATAATTATATAATATATATGTTAAATATATATTAAAAGTAATCTCCTTAACAAAAGAAAAACAATAAAATAAATATAAAAATCCACTAAAAATAAATTAACTAAAATAAATTGAGTATTTCTTTCCCTTTCTCAATATTTATTTTGTTTCATTGTTGGTTATGAAAAAAGTTTTTAACGAGATCCTATCTCTTTTATAGAAAAATATAACAAAATTATCTATTTTGAGTCAAATCGAACCGAGCCTGACGAACTTTAAGCTCGAGCTAAACTCTATAATATTATTTTTAAGTAGAATCCAAACCTAAATTTCGAGCTCGCCGAGTGTCGAGTCCAAACCGAATTTAATAACCTTTGTTTTCGAACTGAATCTGACCAAGCTCAGACTCGACTCGGATCGTTATCAAAGTTACTCACTTCACATGCATGAAGATTTTTGATTTGACGTGAAATATTGAAGCTCGTAACTTTCGTACTAAAGGAATCAAGTTCAGTCCTCGCTAACTATTTTAAAAGATTTTTCATAAACGCGTTTCGTCCTTTTATGGCAATTTCTCTAATATATTATTTGATATTTTCATCTCTATATTTTTTTATTATATCTATTTTATCATTAATAACACACTTTAAATTCGATATTATTGACTAAATATCGTTAAGATCTCAGAATCATTGTACATCAATCTTAATGCCAACAATATTACTAGGAACGAAATTACGTAGGGTGAGGAAGAACATAAACGTCATTAAAATAAATTTATAATTAATTAAAATACAAAATTAATGTAATTCACAAAAATATTTTATTTTATTTGTTGCTTGTACCTTGTGTATGTGATAAACAATAATTAAACTATATAATTTTGGTTTTATTTTAATAAAAAACAATTACTTAATAACTACAAAATAAAAATATAATTATTTAGAATTTAATTTTTTTAGTGTTGAATATAAAAGGACATAAAAAATGAATAAAGATTTTTTATCCCTATATAATAAAAATTATATGTTTCTTTCTCTGTCGTATACTAAAAGTTAAGTTTAGAGTTTAGAGTTTAAAGTTAAAATTAATATTTCTAAAATTAAAAATATAATGTATTTTAAAATTTAGAATTATGAATAAAAATTTAATTTTCGTTTTAAATCATCATAAAAAGACAAAAAGAATAAGAGAATTTTTTGTCCAACGGTTCTATGTTATCATATGACACAATTTGTGTGGGGTGTGTGTTAAGCTAATGTTACAAATTAGTTAAAATTTTAGGGATGTAACACTTTATTTTATAATCTATAGGGGTGTTCAAAATTTTGGATAATCGAATTAATCGATCGATTCGATTTTTTTTTTGTGGTGTGTGTTAAGCTAATGTTACAAATTAGTAAATTTTAGGGATGTAACACATTATTCTATAATCAATAGGGGTGTTCAAAATTTTGGATAATCGAATTAATCGATCGAATCGAGTTTTTTTTTAATCGGTCAGTTAATTTTAGATTGGATCGGTTAACGGTTAATGATTTTTTAAAACTTTGATTATCGGATAATTTGATTCGAAATCGATTAATTAACCGAATTAATCAAAATTTTTATATAATATATATTATATATTTTTTATATATTTATTTTTGGTCATTAAACTTTTAAAAATTATAAAATAGTCATTAAACTTTATAAGACTAGCGTAAAATAATAATTAAATTTATTAAATTAAAAAATAATCATTAAATTTTTTAATATTTATCAATAATTTATAACGTACGATGAATCAATGTAATAATTCGATAAGTTTAATGTTTTTTTTTATAATTTTTAATAGTTCAATGCCTAATTTTTTTTTTAACATAGTTTAGTGACCATTTGTGTAATTTACTCAATTTTTTTAAAAGTTCAGTTAACCGAATTAACTGATCGGATTAACCGATTTTTTTTTTGGTTCAGTCCAGTTAAATTTTTTTGAAAATTTTCGATTCGGTTAACGGTTAATACGAAAAAAAATTTGGTTAATGAAATTTTGAAAATTCGGTTCGATCGATTAACTAAACTGACCGATCGAACACCCCTAATAATCGAGGATCTATGGTAAAAACTATGTGACGTTTTTTGAATTTCCTACTAATAAAATTTAAATTTTAATGAAGACGTCACTACTATACACATTCTATCTTATATTATATTTTAGCGGCTTAAATTTTTTAATTTGACTCAAGATACTATTAAAATTTAAATTTTATTAATAAATTTTTTTAAAGAAGATACCACATGCAAGTGACGTCTCTAAATTATTATAATTTTTGTCATAAATTTTAAATTATAGAGCAATATACCTTATATACCTAAAATTTAATTTAAAAGATAATATTCACTTAAAATCTCTAATTTATGACATTTTCTAAAAAAAGTTATTTTCTTAATCCCATATACCACTACTAAATTATACCGACCAATGATAACTACCCACTTCATCAACTTTTCCATGTCATATTTTTTTTCCAAGTGAATCTTTACTTTAAAAATTAAAAAATAATAAGGTGAATGATTATCATTAGTCGGTCCTATGAATGACGTGGTGGGACTGACCCATGATATAATTTCTCTGTAGGAAAAATTATATTATGGGTCAGTCCCACCATGTATCCATGGGACCGACCAATGATAACTACCTACTTCATCAACTTTTCCATATCATATTTTTTTTTCAAGTAAATCTTTATTTTAAAAATTAAAAAATAATAAGGTGGATGATTATCATTGGTCGGTCTTATAAATGACGTAATGAGACTGACCCATGATATAATTTCTCTATTTGTAGTGATTATATTTTTCCTGTTTTCCCCATCGTTTGTCTCCTTTCTCTGTACTTTTCGGCTCATAACCCGAGTTATTGTCCCCTTGTCTGGCCTTGAAATATATAGGTACTAGATTAAAAGACAAAGGCCTATAAGTATACAGGTAAATAGTATTATCTTGTCTATATTGCGCAGATTATTATTGATTATTAGTAAGAGTTTGAAATTTAAATAATTTATCTGTATAATATATTTTTAAAAATATTAAAATTGAAGAGCGAGGATAAACTGCAACGGAGGTCATTTAATTATATATATTTTTAAAAGATTAAAATTGAAGAGTATACTATAGGATAAACTGCAATAGAGGTCATTTAATTATATATATTTTTAAAAGATTAAAATCGAAGAGTGAATATAGTGTATAATTATAGGGTAAACTGCAATACAAACCATTTAATTATTAATATAGTTACGTTTAGTTACCTAATTATTGAAAGTTATATTTGGATCACTTATTTATGGGTAAAGTTACATTTGGGTTACCCATTTATTAAAGGTTACATTTAGATCACTCAGTTATAGGTAAGGTTACATTTGGGTCACTCTTCATATTAAAAAAAGGTTTATTAATTCGTGTATTAGATTAATTAATGATTTCAAATGAAGTACTCTAATGTTAACAAGGGTATACAAGTGATTTAAAAGAAAAAACGACCAAATTGATATGCTTTTTTCAAATATGAAGAGTGACCCAAATGTAATCTTACTTATAATTGAGTAACCTAAATGTAACCTTTAATAATTGGATGACTCAAATATAACTTTATCCATAAATAAGTGACCCAAATGTAACTATACCCACAATTAAGTGATCTTCGTTGCAGTTTACCCATTATTATATCAGAATATATAAAAAATATAGGTATCATATTGAAATATTTGATAAAGTATAGGGGCAAATGTGCCTTATCACATTCATATAGTGGATTGGGTACCTTAATGGCTCAAAACTAAACTGAACAAATTGTTATTGGGCCTGAAACATCAAATCCAACAATAAAACGCTGCGTTTTGTAGAAAATACCGAAAATTTTGGATATCCTCTTTGATTTAAGGGTTTTGAACTTCGGCCTCTGCGTTATCATCAATCAGGGTTTTAGTCTTCTAGAGAGAAAAAAGAGGGCGAACTCTGTTTTTCATTGAGAAATGGAGTCTCTTGCTAAAGTGAACTGCCGTCACCAACCTCTTCATCTCTCTTTCAATCAGTACCGTCCATCTTTGGCTATACCCAACTCGTCTGTAACCTTCAGGACTTCATCGATATCACCGTCATTCAAATTGCACTCCATTAGGGCTTCATCTTCCTCATCGTCTTCGTCCTATCAGTCTCCCAAGCCTTCCCTTCTCCAAACGCTAACCCCTCTACTCAAAACCACTTGTATCACTCTAACCGCTGCAGCAGCACTCCTGTTTACGAGCTTCCAACATAAACCCGCGCTCGCCGCCGCCCCGACGGTAACACCCACGGTGGAGCCTGCCTCGATGGACTTGGATATCTCATTGGAAGAACAAGAGAAAACCATCGAGGAACACTTGAGGCAGAACCCAAATGATATTGAAGCTCTACGGTCACTCATGGAGTTGCGAATCAAATCGAAGAAACTCACTCAAGCTATCGAAGTTATCGACCGTTTGATCGAGCTGGAACCCGAAGAAAACGAGTGGCCAATGTTAAGAGCCCAAATTTATAGCTACAGTGGCGATTACGATCAAGCCAAGAACGAGTTCGAAGAGATAATAGCTAAGGACCCAGTTCGAGTGGAGGCTTTTCACGGCCTTGTAATGGCTTATTCGGAGTCTGGCCAAAAATTGAAAGAATTGGAAAAAAGAATTGAAGGGGCAATGGAGAAGTGCAAGAAAGAGAAGAAAAATAATGATTTTAGAGACTTTAAGCTATTAATTGCTCAGATTCGGGTCATTGAAGGGAACCATTCCGAAGCTTTGAAGGTGTATGAGGGCTTGGCTAGGGAAGAACCAAAGGATTTTAGGCCATATTTGTGTATGGGGATTATTTACTCTTTGTTGAAGAAAAAAGATGAGGCTGAAAAATACTTTGAAAAGGTTAGGGGACTTGTTCCTAGGAATCACCCTTACAGGGAGTACTTTGTTGATAACATGGTGGCAACAAAGCTTTTCGCTGAAAAGGCTGAGAGGGAAGGCGCTTGAAAGAGTCGAAAGGCGCTTGCTTTGTTTGTCTTCACTGGTGCAAAATGGTGGTTTTTACAAAGAGGTGCCCTTTATTTTGTTTAGCTTTTTAATTACCTTTCAATGTTTTTGCTACAGTTTGGATAACAATTTATATTCAGGTAGGTATCTAGCATTGTAATATGCATTTTGATAAAAGGCTGATAATTGAGTGTTTAAGTCCTCTGCCTGAATTTTGCATGGACATCTTAGGAAAGTTGGTATGTCTTAACGCTCTATGATTGTTGCATTTAATAATTTTTCTTGGTTTATTACTAGCATTGCGGAGTTGCGGTGATATTACTTCCTAACACCTCTAACTAAACCTTTGACATGTTGTCAAATACTTCCCTTATGAGGGTAATTCATAGAAGTAGATGTGGTTCATGGAAGATATAGGATATGGTATCATATTTTCTCTTTGGATTTTCAGTTGGAGGCAAGCATTTTAGTCCATTTATATGCATTGGGAGTCGATAATTACTGCTGTGAAGATTGCTTTGTTGTAGCTATCCATGCTGGTGTTACAATAGTTGCTTTATTATGAGACTCCTTTGATAAGTGAGATATTGCTAGAATTGTTGGTATAGGAAGAGGAATAATCAATGAATAAATTCTCAAATTTTGCCCGAAGAGGGAGCAAGAGAGAGGGTGAAATTAAATGTTAATCTGCTGTGTTTCTGCTACAAAAGCTAGGGAATTTTAAGCAGATTTCAGTTTCTTTCTACATGAAAAGTTTTTTTTAATATGTTGGTGTGATTACAAGATACTACCTGTTCAATGTTTCTTAACTGTTTAGTAACGCGCACACACCGTGTACACATGGTGTTCAAATCCCTGTCACCTAGGTGAAATACATCATCCTTTATCACTGGAACCACTCTACGGGTTCTACTTGAAAAGGTCTTTTCATCAATTTTCTGAACTTGCAATGGCTTCAACCTTTGATGCCTTGCATCTATTAAAAAAATACCCCATACACGATATACCTAAAAATAAAACAAAAATGTCCTGTAAAATCCAGATATATAAGACTTTGTAGATTTACAGGGGTCGATTTACTTTCTTCTCCAGTGAGTTATGAGCTGGGGCTGCTTGTGCATATGAGATTCAAAGTTGTTGAACGAGTTCGGTGTAAAACATTACTTGACTTTGAGCTCATGGCCGTTGGATCACTTCATTTGTAGTCAAGTTTATATTCCTTGATTCGTAAGTTTTTGGATTACTTTCATTTAGAATTTTTTTAATATTTGTGACGTTAAAACTTTATTTAACAGACCGAAATTAATAAACCCTTAAAAATAGCTTAAGTACTGAACTAAAAAATAATTTATGCCCTTATTGCGGCATGGAAGTAATTTGCTTTATAACATATTGTCAATGGATATTACATCTTCTAAAAAGATATATCTTGATATATAATATTATCATTTAATATTTTTTCTTATTTAATTTCGTGATGTCTTTGTCGTGAATTAATTATATTTATAATATATTATTGTTCTGTATGAAATTAGATCATCAAATTAAAGTTATCAAACAGAGGAGGAAAACATAATCGAGAATGGAAGAAGCATACGATTCCCTACTAGTTTCTTTTTACTTTGTTCAAAGCAACATTATTCTGATTCGGCTACCAATACCAAGTTCCACATGAACACTAAAATTCATCAGTTTCACACCCAAGAGCTAGTCTAATTTCCTCCTTCAAAGTCCTAGAAAGATAATTACATCATTTCTTGGTTAAATAATCGGTGGAGGCAAGACCTGGTGTTGCCGTTGCAGAGGTCCAAAATTGTGCATTCTTCACCTTTGACACACTGGCAAGGACACTCGACGGCGTTACGTCTCCGATGATAGTCACCTTCTTTGCCTTGAAGTCAATGTTGAAGGATGTCACACCTGATCAGTCATTGCATAAACAAAAGAAGTGGAAAAAGTTATATTCGACCGAAAATGATTCAAACCCGAAATAAACATAAGAAGTTGAAATAATCCAAACTCATAATGATATAAAATTTTCAAAACTTGGATTGATCCAAACCCGATACCTTCCATTCTTGATAGATGTTTCCTAAGTTTTCCTTCACATCCTTTGCAATGCAATGATACCCTTAAAACCACAACCTGAAATCAATTGGAAATTAGAATATCAGGAAATGTTAAGCAAAAAATGGAACGTATACTCAGTAGCCGATTCTCAGTAGCATAAAATCAAACAGAAAAGGAGCAAACCTGGTCTTTAGGAGGTTTCTCATTGAAACAGGGTTTTGAAATGATGGAATGATCTTGTTTTATAGCTTGAATCTTGTTTTCTTCAGCAGGAACCAGTGCCCAAACCGGATCATAATCCGATAAGAAAACAGAGTCACCCAAGAGATACCTCGAGGAACCAGGAGGAGTGAAAAGGTCAATCCCCTTGGCCTTGCCATTATCTTCTTTACCAGTTGTTGGCTTCTTGTTTTTGTCATTGGACTTGGCTGAAACAGACGAAGAAGTCTTTTTATGATCCTTTTTTGACTTGCTTGAAGAAGACCCTTTTCCATTATTCCCAAGGTTAATCTGATTGGAAGTCGGAAGATTTTTGTTGAATCGTTTAGCGTCTCGGATGATGGGGTTGTGTCGATCTATAGCTCGACCGCCGAGTTGTATGGCAGATCCGGAGGAAGTAGACGATGCTGCTGATTCATCCCTGCTTAAATATCTGGATGTTGAAGCTTGTGATGCGCACAAGATATCCATTGGTTTCATTTTTGTTGCTCTTTGAGTTAGGATATTGGCAGCACACAAGGATAACTAGTTTTAAGAATCTGCATAACAGGAAAGGGAGTGAAACGAGGAAAATTCCAACAAAAAGGTTGCTGCTCGGTTCAAAGGAGGCGTGAGAAGGGATGGGCTTGGGTCGAGATAATCATTCGAAAATTTAATATTTTTGTTTAAATTTAATGTTATAATTAAATCCATTTCAGTTAATTAAGATTTTTTAAAAAAATTAAATTAAAAATTTGATTCATATTAATTTTAAGTTTCAATCATTTCAGATTTAGTTATTTTTATTTACACCATTTTAAGATTGATTCTCTAAATTTTTTAGTTGGATTATTTTAAATTTTCATCATTTTAAATTATTTATTCAAATTATTTTGACTTTTTTATATTCCATTTGCATTTGAGCAAAGTTCGTGACAAATTCGAATACTTCAATTTTATATTTAATTAACTGAAAAATTATATCATGGGTAAATCTCACAATGTCATCCATGAGACCGACTAGTAGAAATCATTCATCTCATTTTTTTTTCATTTCATATTTTTCTAAGTGAATCTTCACTTATATTTATTGTTAATTCATTTTAAAAACAGTTTTTTCAAGTAAAGATTTACTTAAAAAATATATGACATAGAAAAATTAATAACATGTATGATTTTTAATGGCAAATTCCATAAACATGTGATTAGACTTACCCATAATATATTTTTTCTTAATTAACTTGGATTGAATTTAGAGTTTCAACCGGTCGCCTTTTGTATGGTTAGCAAACTACTTTATGGAAAGCCTTAATAGGGGAGAGAGCAAGAGGTGTATGTCGTAAAAGTGTTTATAATATTCGAATTCTGACGTATAGCCAGGGATTTGTATTTTTCAATTAATTTTAAAAAAATAAATACGATTTTACTGTTATCAAATTAAATTTGTGTTCGAATAATTTAAATTATATTATTAGATCGTTGAAATTGAACGATATGATTATATGGATGAACCTTTCTATCACTGTAATTATGTATCTAAAATAACATTATTTTAGACATTAAATTTTAAGGGCACATTGTTTTTGTTACTAAACTTCAAAACGGTTACGTTTTATAGCTAAATATATATCATTAATTATTACTAATGATTGAATTGGTAACAAAATAAATTTAATTAAATTAAGCTCGAGTAATAAGATTTTCTTGTGAGCTAATTTTAATAGTTAATGTCCTCTAAAATTTTATAAGTTTTTTTTACTATAAAATTATGTATTCGTTCTTATATACGTGACTCATCGAAAATTTGAATTTTTACTTGATATACGATATATAAAAAATAAAATATAGAGAAAGGAAAATGGGAAAAAATACATGAAGTGAGATTCTTATAGAACATATGCTTCCAGATATTAGAGCAATAAATAAGTTTGGAATTTTTATTTTTCACCCATGGATGGGGAAGATATAAAGGCACTTTAGAAATTTCTACTTCACAAATTTAATAGAATCAGATGCTTCCCTTTGCTTTTACACCCCAAGTCCATTCACTTTAGGAAATGGACCCATTCAATTCGAGAGTTTTGAGATGTAGGATGGAAGAATTTTCAGTTATCCGAGTTGACGAGTTATATTTTACATCTTAAATTTTATTTGAAATTTTTCGGTTCGAGTCTAGTCAAGTCGAATCGAACGAATTCTTATAAATAGTTAATTGTAATTATTTATTATGTTATAGTATGATTTGATTTTAATTTAAACGACTTTCTCTAATCATATAAGATATGCATATATATATATATATTATATGTAGTAATATTTCTTTATATTTTTATATATCAATGTATATATATCATAAAAAATTGAGAGATTCGTCTAAAACTTAAAAATTATCATTTGATTACTAAAAATTTTAAGTTATTCAAATTATTCATTTTTTCGAGTCGAGTCTAGATTTGCTCACCCATACTTTCGACCCAAGTAGAACGTCACTAACCACCACCCTATCCGACCCTTAAAACATCACATGACACCAAGTTGTCTGATCCCCCCACCCTTTGCAAGGGTATCCACAACCCCATTCGACACACTAAGAGACCCCTTTCCACTTACTCTCTTATTCTTGTTAGTTCTCTCAGGTGATAAGATAGGGTATGACCCAAAGTCCCAAACTTTGTCACTTGTCCAACTCTTTAAACATTTTTATTATTCTTATCATCCTTGTGACCTTCAATAACCTCAACATCCGGCTCCTGAGTTTTTGCCATACCCATATTATCGACCGACACCATAAACTCAGGTGGGCATTCCACCAAACCGTGATCTTGTCCCTCATTCCAACTTGCCATACCCTGTTGCACACCATCATCTTGCGAAACAAACACAACCTACTCATCGGACATCCATCTTTGTGATCTCATCGGAGACTCGTTCTTCCCCACCTGGATTATTTTTTCTCATTTTTTTCTTTAATTTTTTAAAAAATTATGTTTTATAAATTTGTCATTCTACTTCTAAATATTTATGTTTTACCCCCCTTAACCCTAAATCCTGGCTTTGTCCCTGGTTTTGATCCTTCCTCCTTGATAAAATACTTGCCATAATCCCTTCATTGGAATTATAATTGACTAAAGTTTAAAATAATATTATTTTAAATTTTAGTCAATTTCAATTCTTATATATTTTTTTTAATTTTAAAGTATTAGTTATGACCCGAATATTATTTGATGATATGATTAAATTATATGTAACTAAAATGATCGAATCGGAGAAACTAAACTTATAGTTTATAATACTTCAAAAAACCAGGACTAATATTAGAAATTTACATGAAAAAAGTACATATTTAAATTGTTTTATATAATCTAATGATTGATTTTAATGAAAAATTTGATGATGATGTTCATCTTAAGAGACTTGATTCAAGTATATGTGCAAGGTGTGTGACTTGTTAAAATGTTAAGAAAATATGAATAAATACTAACATATAAATACCGATGATATGATTAAATTATATGAACCTAAAAATATCAAATCGGAGAAAATAACTAAAGTATGTATAAATGTCAAAGTGTAAAACAATACGAACAAATTCTAACATATAATTATATCAGGTCGGGTCAACACGACCCAATTGTAATGATTTATCGGGCCGAAGAAAGATACCCAAATGAAGAAAAGCCTTCCAAATGCAACGCCCAAAACCCTTAATTCGGCTCCGAAGTGGACAAATCAAGGGTTTTACATTTTCACCTTCAAGCTTTCGAGGGTTTCGGAGAAGAGATCAGTGCAGCCGCAGCAGCAGAGCTCACGATGGGTAACAGAAACAAGCTCAAATTCAGCTCATTTTGATTTCAGAATGATTTTCAATGCCTTATGCGTTTTTTCCTTTGCTTTTGGTTCGAAAGCGAGGATAAAGGTTCACGAGTTAAGGAACAAGTCGAAGCCGGAGCTGCTAAGCCAATTGAAGGACTTGAAAGCAGAGCTCGCTCTGCTCCGCGTCGCTAAGGTCACCGGCGGTGCCCCTAACAAGCTCTCCAAGATGTAAGAAATTTGCCAATTTCACCTGTTCCTTTTCTCTTTAATTCCCGGCTCTCACTTATTAGATCCAGAAATATATGATTATTATTGTTATTTTTGGCTGCAGAAAAGTTGTGAGGTTGTCAATCGCGCAGGTTTTGACTGTGATTTCACAGAAGCAGAAATCGGCTCTTAGAGAAGCGTATAAGAAGAAGTTCCTCCCTTTGGATCTCCGTCCCAAGAAGACCCGTGCCATTCGCCGCCGCCTTACTAAACACCAGGTCGTTATAGATTTTGTTTTTGTTTCCATTTATTGAAATATTTGCAATTTTTATGGTTGAACACTTAAATCTTATGTGTAATTGTGTATATGCAACTAATGATACTATAGTGAATTTGTGATATTAACTCTGGAAGTTTTTAAATATAATCAGATATTGCCAGCTAACTGTCTTTGTTTGTGGTCATGCCAAAAACTTTGAATATAGGTCTAGGGGCTTATGTTACTTGTGCAAGTGTAGGATATGTGTATGTACACGACAAGGGCATGGTTAGATTTTATAAATTTTTCCATGTATTTGAAGGATTCTTGGGGGTCATTTTCTCATATCCATGTGTTTATGTTACTTGTGCAAGTGTAGCATGTGTATGTACATGTCACGGGTATAGTTACATTTTTATAAATTTTCCATGTATTTGAAGGATTCTTGGGAGGTCATTTTCTCATATCCATGTGTCCGGCACAAGTTTGAATTATAGGTGCTTTAAGTAAAATGAAGTGTCCAAGTGACTTAGGAACTAGGAGATTTTGGATTGCATGAAAATGTGGAGGATCCTTGGGCTGGGGTCATATTCTTATATCCGTATGTCCAACAAAGTGGAGGGTTTGAAAATGTCTTGAGCCTAGCATGAAAATGGCAATTGATATTACATTATCTTTTGGTTTGAATAGGTGTGGACAATATTAATTTGTAGTCCAAACTCTTGAGGAATAAACCTTGTTGTAGGAATGAAGGTTTTTGGATGGTTCACTTGAGGAATTACATATTTGAAATATATTATTGATCAACCGGTTTGAGCTAATGCTGGAATTAAGTACTGGCATTGATACTTGTTTAACCAATGGATATAGTAGTTATACTCCTCAAGTATAAAGTCTTGAATTTTTTCATGGCGACTAACCGTAGCTTATGCCTTTTGACTTCGGCACACATCACGTTAATGTTATAATTAATTTTAGGTCTGTAGTATCGAGAGTGGTTGGTTGTTTTGTTTTTGCACTCTGTTCTTGATGTTTGGTACTTGTGGATGCATTCTCTCAGATACACTAATCAGTTTACTAATTTGTTTTTCTGGGTTTCCATGCAGGCATCTTTGAAGACAGAGCGAGAAAAGAAGAAGGAGATGTATTTCCCTCTAAGGAAATATGCCATCAAAGTGTAATCAAACCAGCTTCTTCCTCTCTTTCTCCTTGCTGTTTTTACTTTTTCCTCAAAGTTCATGAAGTTGTGGTTTTGATGCAGTTATGTGAGCATCGTTTTTGTCCCTTTAGTACTGTTCATGGAACATCTGTTTGAGCACTTTATAATATGATCTCTTTTATTACTAATACACCAATATGTCCCTCATTTTATTTAATACTGCCTTTCGATGTCAACCCTAACCTCAAAATGATATTCCTGATGTAGTGTTAGAGTTTATGGTTTAGGTTTTTTAACTTTTAGGATTAAAAATTTAAAATTTGAGTTTTAGATTATAAATATATTGATTTATTTTATTTAATCCGTGTATTAAAATTTAACCATTCATACGTGTTAAATTGTGCTGGGAATTTTTTGCCGTCCTTAGTTAGGGATGGGCACGGGTCGGGTCGGATTTTTAGTTCACCCGCACCCGACCCGAAAAATTATACCCTCTATCTGTCACCCGATCCGACCCGAGTTTTAGGGTGAAAACTCTCGATCCAACCCGATTTTTAAGCTTTAAAATCTGACTCGATCCGACTCAAATCATTAAAAAATTAAAATTTTAGGAATTAAATTGTAAAAAAATAAAATTTTGGGATCTAATTATAAAAATATTTAATTTTAGTAATCTAATTGTATAAAAATATATAAAGATGATCATTGTTGTAAATATCCCTAAAATATATATGGGAAAATTACATTATTAGTCTTGGTCGAGTCAGGTCGGATTTTTCCACCACAGAACCGAACTCGACCGAGATCACCCTTGAAAAAACCCGACCCGAACCCGATTTTTTTACCAAAAATTCAACCCGATCGGATCGGGTCAGAACCCGTTGGGTTTGGGTTCCGTGCCATCCTATCCTTAGTAGTGACAAGTTATCCATCGGTTGGGCAGTCAGGCAACCAAAGCAAAGATTTTACGTTTTTGAATTGGAAAATTGAAATTATTCTATTTTCTAATACCATTAAATCTAAAATAATTTGGCAGTCTACATCACCATCAACGGAAATGGTCACAAATCTATTGCTAATGGAATTCATTCGATTCAACCATAAGTCAAATGACAACTGAGAATAAGGGATACATAGACCCAAAAATTTAACCTATTTGGATAATAAAAACTTAACCTATAAGCACCAATGTCTTCTTCATCACATTCAGAGGTGAAAACATAGTTAGTAAACTTGTTAGATTTATGACGATTGATAGTTACAACGTACGTTTTGGATCGAAATAAACTGAATTATTAGAATAGATAGATTAGAATCTAAAGAACAAAAAGTAGTATTACAAACCTGGTTCTTCATTTGTAGTTTTTAAAAGTTCACTGCAGCTAAGGGACACTTGGAAGTGGTGGTGGAGTTGTTGCAGCACACGACGAAGGAAGACATTGTGTTGAAAAACCAATCCGGTTCGATCCGTTGCATATTGTGGCGAATCGAGGCCATGAAGGTGTTAGAGACTATGAATTTCAATTGCATCCACTCCATGTTTATGTTACTCCGAGGCTGCTAATGATCAAACTCTGTCACAAGCCTTTTGTTTTCTTTAGTGCAAATTACATCTTAAGATGCCGCATTTTGATCAAGTTAGATAACTACCGTGATGCAGCCATTGTCCGGGTGCTACTGGACCATGATCCGAGTCTAAGTAAAATGGCCGGACAAGCTAATGCGACACCTCTTGTATCAGCATCTATGAAAGGGCATACAGCTGTAGCTATAGAATTGCTGAGCAGAGATGTGTGCTTCCTAGAGATTCCCGTTACTTTGCGTCCAGGCAAGGGCAGGTGGATATTGTTAAAGCATTTCTTGACAAGATCCACAATTGGCAAGGACTGATAAGAAAGCGCAAACTGCACTGCATATGGCTGTCAAAGGAACCAGCAGTCCAGCATTGCTCTAGACAAGTACGGTAATACCGCATTGCATATTGCCACTCGAAAAAATGGACCGATGTATTGGTTATTGTCGTACCTGTACCATGTATCATGTATGTAATCTTTGAAGTAGACCTGCTAATAGATGGCATTGACTCTGTTTTTTCTTGCAGATAGTGAACGAACTCGTACAAGTCTCTCTCACGATCGTGAATGCGCTTACAGGAGACTGTAATAGCTGAAATGAAGGACATCTTGTTTCATTTTGGGGCAGTTACAGCAAACAACCTAAACCAACCACAAGACGAGCTGAGTAAAACCATGAGAGAGATCAAGAATGATATATATATCCAACTCGAACAAACCTGGAGAACGAACCGAAATGTGGACGGTATTGCTGTGGAGCCTGTGTAAACTTCACAAGGCAGGAATCAACAATACCACAAATTCGGTCACTGTGGTATCCGAGCTTGTCACAATAGTTGCATTTGCATCTATCTCGACAGCTCCCGGAGAGGACAATGACTGCAGACTGCAGCCGTTGTTAGCCGTACACCATTTAAGATCTTTTTCATTTTCAATGCGGCAACACTCTTTATTTCACTCGCGGTCATGGTAGTACAAATCACGGTCGTATGGGGCGAGTTGAAATCAGAGCGAAGGGTCATCTGTTCTAAAACTGAAGGATCACATAATTTAACATAGAAAAGATAGCAAAGGGAAATCCTAGAATCAAATTATAGGGCTAGAAGAATATTAACAACACCTTGACTTAATAAATAGAAATACAGGTAAGTTACAATTGTTAAAGAGTTGTTGATACATTTCAGTATAGAAAACAAAAATTGAAGAATATACACCACATTTGACATTACAAATACAATGAACTATCACTTCCTCTAATGGTAGCTTTTGCTTTAGTAGGAAGTTATTTTACACACTTCTTTCTAACCTTTTGAAACAATCATGCAAGTAGGTCCTTTTCGAATGCATCGTATTCCCACTCTACGATTTCATCCGTTTCATCATCCAAACTCTCTTCGTCGTAATGTTCGAACTCAAATTTCAGTTTCTTTTGATCTGTTTTTTTCAAGGAAGACTTTAATCGAGACCATGGATTTAGCGGCGACTTGGTGGTGGACTTCGACTCTGATATTAGAATTGGATTTTCAAGTTCCAAAGTTGGTCTCTCAATGGATTCAAATTCTTCCCTTATACTTTCAAGATCATCAAATAGCTCTTTCAGCTTCTCATCTTTCTTCCTGGATGGTGGCCGAGTAGCAGCATTAAAGGGAATGCAATGTAATATAAAGGGAAACGAAAAACAAGATAGAATTCTTTACCTGTAAGTTCCCTCATTTGGAGAATAAATCTGTGTTTTCATTGAACCCACTACACTAAAGGTACTTACAAACTGAAAAAGGAAAGAAAAAAAGAGGGTTAATTCCATCAGAAGTCCCCAAATGATGATCCAAATTCTAAATTGGTTCAAAGCTTCAAAACATTCTAATTAAATCCTTAAAGTATCTGTACTATATCAATCAAGTACATCCATCAGCAAATCAGCCTAGCCGTCAGCTTGTACCTATCAAATTGTAACAACATTATCTTTTTTTTTTTCTTTAAAGACATGTCAGATCCAAGTCTTAGTGCAATAGGTGCACGCGAGTTTAAAATATGGTTTTTGTAGTATTTCTAGTATGCTCCATGTCAAACCCATAACACCCATGTTAATGGCTAGGCTAACGAAAGGACTTGATTAATAAGATATTTATACTTTGAAGATTCAATAAGCACGTTTTGAAGTTTAAGGACCAATTTAGAAACTGGGCCATAGTTTGGAATGTTTGGTGTAATTAACTAAAAGGAAAGAAAAAGAAAAGAAAAACAGAACATTCTCATTTCTTAATATGCTAAAACTGATATTTTGCATACCACACACACACACACACACACACACACACATATATATATATATATATATATATATATAATGAGATTGATACATACTTTGGATTCAAGGCTTAGATATTCTTCTTCAAAATTTCTCCTTTGGTCCTTAACTGTTTCTCCTGACCTGATTGATTAAAAGAATCATGCAAAGATTGACATAATCTAAAACTGAAAACTATAAAGAAACAAAGAATTATACCTTTCAGTTAAGCTCAAGTTCTCCACCAGTTGCCTAATTCTTGTGAGGGAAGGTATGAGTTGTTCCTTAAGAATATATGATAGAAACTAAATAAAAATGAGGAATATATGTTGCAAAAAATTCCATGGAAATGAATAGGAGTTAGATATATTAAGTTTTAGACAAGCTTTCATTGATAAGATTGTCAGAAGAGTAGTACCTTGTAAACGATTAGAAGGCGAGTGACCAGATTCACAAAAGATTCTCCATATCTTTCCAGTTCAACACTAGCAAATTACAATGAAAAAGGAAAGGAAAAATCAAAACCAAAACTCCAAGTAAGCATTTGAAATGGGTAATGACGGGATAAATAGTCAATAGAAGTGGGTAGCATCAATTCAATAGGTGGTTAAAAGAGAGGATGTACATACTTGACCTGCTTCTCCTTTTGCTCAAGGTAGGTAGTTTGGAGAAACCACGTATCTTCCAGAAACTGAATCCACACATTCACAACGTCTGCTTCTACTTGGCATGAAGCAATCGATTTTGAAATTTCCTTTTCCTATGAACAGAAGAAATAGGAGGCAAGTTTCTGAATATAAATAGAGAGATATTTCAGCTTATAAAAGTGTATCGTCTAATTGGTAATTGAAAGCAATTATACCTTTGATGACAGTTGTGAAAGAACCTGGTTACTGGCATCATCAAAATGATCTCGCTCTTCCCTGGCATTGTGAAGGCGTATACGAGCAGCCATAAGTGATGCATTGACCTGAACCAGATTCATAACTGTATCATAATCCCACTCTGGTAAATATTGAGAAACCTCTTCCAGCTAATGTATCCTACGTTCGCCTCTCACTTTTTTAAAAATATCCAGAATCTGACACTTGCGCCAGACATATTTCGAACACAGTTGCAAGGATATGATTCACTGAGGACTCTAAATACACGGAAAAATAACAAATTGAATATTCCCGTATTGGACAAATACAGGTATCTGACATACAGGACCAGAATGAATACACACTAAAAGAAGAAACAAAAGGAAGGCTAAAACTAAACTTAACCATGTAATATCAGATGGTAAATGATTCAGAAAAGAATAAGCTTTCCAAGAAGTAGTATTATGATTCAGAAAATAATAAGTTTTCCAAGAAGTAGTAGTATTAAAGTAAACCTTTTTAAGTTCAGCTTCAAGTTCATCTTTTTGCTTCTCAAGTTCTAGAATCCCAGCTTCCAGTTCCTGGGAAACTCAATATCAATAATCTTTGATACTCCTTATATATAAGAAAAAAAAAAGAGGAAAATTTTGTTCAATCTGCAAATGTTACATCTGAAATCAGTTGAAAATCACCTCTGATCCACAGACAATAATTGAAAAACTCAGTCCATATTGAGTTGATAAAGAGAAGGGAAGAATAGGCATTGCCTTGAGATCAATGCCCTCTATGTATTTCAGGAAGAAAGCATTCAAACTGAATGATTATGTGAAGTTCTTCGTTTGATATTCTGATTAGAAAAGAAAAGAGTTTCGCTTGATAATTGATACCTTCTCTTGTTGGCTAATTTCGTTGGTTTTAGCAATACGAAAGCTAATTGCTTCTTCTTTCTGAACCCTGATTGAAACACATAGGGGAAAGAAAATTTAGAAAAACACACAAAAAAGCTAAAATGAGAAGCAGAAAATTCAATCAAACCAACAAGGAAAGAGTGAAAAGCCTTTCAAACACAATGTATGAATGTATTTCCCATATTTGACATATATAGAACTATTATATTTGCTGTTGCATGATATGAGAATTTAACCAGCACAACTGGTTACCACAAGAAAATTCCCAGATTCATGTAAGTTTTAGTTCATTTCATTTAGCTCTGAGTCTTTATGTTTCTTTAAGTACTGATATTCCATACTCATATCTGAGACATTTTCGGACATGACTATGGAATATGATCCTCCAAGGACCTTCCACATTTACAAAAAAATCAGGAAAAAAGGTTGAACAAACCAGTACCAGCCACCTACCCGTATCCAATAAACACATTCCCAAGTTACATGGGTTAATTTTCACTCCTATAACTTGAAAAAATAAAACCTAATCAACATGATAGGTTCATTTCCCTCCAATAACTTAAAAAAAAAAACTCTATAATCAACAATGATCCAATTATCAAACTAAATAACTAAATGTCAGTAAGCCCTGCAAGGTTAGTGCACATATAAAAAAAGCGAAAGGGAACTAATTTGTTTTAAAATATTCCAAGGAAATGTTAAGTTCCACTTAAAACCTTTGTTCTAAAATGCGCCTTTCAGCCTTTGAGGTTGAGTTAATGAGAGATTCTGACAAAACTTTTACTTTATCGACCTGCAAAAAAAATAGACCATATATTATTATAGGTAATTAACAGTTACAGTAATTAAAAAACTATGACATCGATCTGGTGTTCTTTTTCAACACCATATCTATAATTTACCCTTGAATGGATTTTGGTTTTCCAAACAGATCTTTCCAAGAAGTGATTGAAAAAAGATATTTCCATTAGAATAACTTACTAGAGCAGGTGAAATTAGCAGAAAAAAGATACAGCAGATAACAATCAGTTGCTGTATAATAGGATTGCCTTAAGCTCTTAACAAAAAGACCTTAGAGTTGGGGGCAAGGCTCAGAATCTTACATTGTGAGGTTGGCAAGTATTTATATTGAGAGATGTAATGAAAGGGGATAAAATATGAAGTTTTGAGGGGCAAAATACATGCAAGATAATTATAAGGTCCTAGGATTTTCAATAGCAACCAAGGAGGGACAAGACCCCAACGCCTTCCCCCTTTGTATCCACCCTGCTTAGAGTCTTGTCCATGTTTGAAAGAGAAGCACTAGTTGTTAGCCAGAATTCTTGGACACTTCGCAGTTCACTAATTGTTATATATCATAAATGAAGAGATATGAGGTGGAAGAATGGTACCTTTTCAGCATGAAGTTTTGGAGTATCCCCATTGCTTAAATATTTTTTCTTTAGTAACAGTGCCTCCAATCTGGAATATAGCCTGATTAAGCCAAGAGCTTCCTTAAGAGCCTACAAGGAAAGATCACATCATATACAAAAATGACAGTTATGAGAGCTAAAATGAATATTAGGATATCATTGTAATGAATAATTTTTAAATTTTCACCTCTATCATTGCAGCATTTTGTTTTTTAGAAAATTCTGCAGGACCTTCAATTGAAGAGCTCTGGAGTGCCTTCATATCTCCAAGTTTTTCCTTTAGACTGCATGCCTCAGCATCTATTCTGATAACAGACACAGAAACAAAAGGATGGAAAGGATTACATTTTGTTCCTATTTTATTACAATTAAATATGTTTACAAATGTTAATGATTGCTTAAACATGTGAAGATATGATAGTAAATCTATATTAGAAAATAAAATAAAAAAATTAATAGAAAGATCAACATTCACCCCTAGGTTTTCATGAGCTTTATAAAAAGAAACCAAGAATCAAACCCCTTTAAGATTCAAGATATTCAGATATATTCTTATATTAATTACAAATACCATTGCTCAAAATGAAAAGGCTACTTAATAAAAAGAAACAAGTAGGTTTTAAGGGGAAAATATTTGGACTAAATATTATAAGCATACCAATATATGTATGTGTGTATTATAGACTCGTTAATCACCTTGCAAGACCAACATTTATTTTGATCCCTTTAATTGCAGTTTTAGCATATTGGAGCAATTCTTCTCGTTTTATCTGCAAGAAATAACAGAGACAAGAATAAAGAAGAGATCACATTTACGTTAGATTAAGGTAAAATGAATAAGAACAAAAATATGTATATATATGTTAGATTGAATCTAATCTTTTGTTAACATATATACAATGTTCTTACCAATACTTCCTCCTGATAGTTTGAGAATGCCACTGCTAAGTTCATTATGTTGCTCATTACTGTCTGATGAACTTCCTTCCCTCCTTCAATACAGATCCTGAATATTACCAAATCAATTCACTTTACTTGGAATTCAAATAATAGCAAGACAAAAAGCATGAGTTATAAACAATTTCTCCCTTCTCAAAGTTATTGATCTGAAAAAAACACTTTTAAGCGATTAATTTAGGTCAGTATGGAGAATCAAACACTCAAAAGTAACAAAAAGAGTAGGAAAAATCACCTAAGTATTTCCATAAATAGTGAAACCTCTTCCTCATTTGGTGCTTCAAGAATCTGAGTCATACAAAAGAGTTACCCTGCGGTTAAACTCAATTGATCAGCAAATACAAAGCCCAAATATGCGAAGCAGACACAGTACATGAAAGTCCAGCGAAAAAGTAACAACAAAGGATAAATAAAGCAACATTTAGTCTCTGAACTTGGCAACTTTGCCCAACTTGGTCCCTTAATTTTTTGGATCCACATTAATCCCAGAACTGGAGAAAAGTTGCCTAGATAAAATACTAAAATGTTGCTTTATCAAAAACAAAAAGAAACCCCCCCGAATATCATATGGCTACAGCTTTCTAATAAGAAGAGTGACAAAACAACTAGACATGTATATATTTTAAAGTCATTTTTCTGGTTCTTAAATGATTATGATAAACCCTAACTGCTATAAGAATCATTATGGCAGTCTATTAATACAGATCAATATGGCACACACACACACACACACACACACACATATATATTTGTACAGTCCAGCTAGAGATGGCCTAAGGTAATGATACAGATATCAGATAATGATCCTTCTTTTTAGCAAGAATGTAAATGACTTGAGAGATAAGCAAGTATGGCTCCTTCATGTGCAGGAGAAGCTATGAAGCAACAGAAATAAACTAAACTAAGACATCGAAGAAAGCAAATTTTAGGTATTCACACACACACACTATACCGGACTCCTTAGCTTTAACAAGCTCCATAGTCCTAGTTCAAGTACAGCCTTATTCATTTTTTTATGATAGTCCAAGTACAAGTTCATGGCTATGATGCATAAGCCCTTCCTGTGTCCATTACTTTTCCATTAACTTAAATTACAAGTCATTTCTAATGCAAACAACCAAAAGGAAACATTGGCATTAATGACTAAGAACTTACTATTGACAGTGTCATCCCTTCAAGAGCTTGACTATAAAGAAAAACTTCCCGAAAGTTCATTGGTTCCCCGATTTCAGGATCATAGTAATACACCTGTAATCAACACCCAAAATAATCAAACATCAAAAAAGCTATATATATAAATAGATATATATAGATATAGTTTTTAAGATGTTTTTGTATCATTGGATAGATAAAATGGATGGTTGGGATTAACAATAGAATATGTGAAGATTATTAGTTGAAAAAAAATAAGGAGTTAATCTCAACCATCTATTTCATCCCTCCAATAATCCAAAAGAAAGGTGTAAAACTATGAGTTTTACATTGTGTAAGTGGATCCTAACCCTATATATAATTACTAATCTAATGATAATATAATTTTTTAATGATAAAAAATACAAAAAAGGATTACTGACCAAAGTTGGCTTTTGGGTTGAATCCTTTATCTTTTCACAAGAAAACTGTTCGACATTGTTTTTGTCCTTATCATTAGCAGCAGTGTTGTTGTTATCATCTTTAGTAATGTTATTATTATCTTCATCATCACTAATATCTCTCTTATTATTCTGATCATTAAATAATCTGTCAATTTCTTTAAGGGCGACCAGCCATCGTCTTAAAAGCTGAACCCTTTCAACTCCTTTACATGATACTGAAACTTCTTCAAGTCTCTTTACCGTTATTCGAAGATTCTGCATATTCTTAGTTGCCTGAAAATTACCATAAAATAAACAAATCAAATTTTCTGTTAAAACTAAAAGGATTAATTGCACCAAACTCAAAAATGGTTAAAACTTGCTAGTGTTTTAATTAATTCATCAGACTATTGTATCCGGTCACCATAACTATTAGCTTAGGCACTAAATGCTAGTTCTGAACTTCTGATATGCACGATCAAGTCACCAATTTGCATGCTTAACATTTAAAGCAACCGAAGACAAGGTATTCGAAGTAGTATTTAATGCCTGGAACCGCTATGATAACAGGACTTCATTAATAGGATATGAATTTAAAATCTAAATTATATGTACTGAACAAAGGCGAGATAAATCTGAATTGAAAAAGGAGATAGATATGAGATTTACAATGCGGTTATGTATCATCCTGGCCCCGCCAAAGACTACGGAATCGGTGACACTCCATACAGAGCGTCTCGGAGTATTCTTCCCGCCTACTTCCGCGGTTCTACCAACAGCCGTTCTTATCCATGACATCTTCTTCCAATCTGAAAGAGCCCTATAAAATTCCTAACAATAATAAATGTAGAAAAGACGAGGAAGCATTAAAGAATGGAGATTGATTTTCGTTCTTCACTTTTGCATGTTTGGAGAAGACGAAACGAAGGGAACAAGACAGTGAAAAAATTTGAAAAATAAAATAAAAACAAGAACGGTGGAATGAATGGAGACCCACAATTTGGGCGTTGACGTAGGAACGTAAATATTTGTTTCATTTCCCGTATTATTCGAGTCCCTTCCCTCTCCTTCGCTTTCCTGCCTTCCTTTTTAACGACCATTTCTCTAGCTCTCTAAATTCGGGGAGTAAAAACTTTGGATATTCATGTCCATTCGCTAATAAATGATTTTTAATGAATATTAAAAAGCAGCGCATACCTGAATTCAAACTTTAAAGAAGATATTATTTAAAGAATCATAAATTTCAAACATAAACTATAATACAATAGATACGTAACTTATCAAAAAAAAGCGAGACATTATGTCCATGACAAAATGATTGTCTCCCTATTTAATAACAATCGTGAACAATAATAATCGGATAATTAATAATTAATAACAATTTTATTAGTTGATTTAATTAGTAAATTATATTAATTGTTTCATTAATAAATTATATTAGATAGATGATTATATAAATATATTTGATAAAATTAATTAATAATTGATAATTATTAAAATAAATAAAATGATATATAGAGACGTGATTATATGTGATATTGTTTGAATAATTTATTAATTATTAATATTTTATATCTATTAATACTAATTATATTATTAAAAATAATTATTTGACAAATATTATAAAATATGTTTGAATAATTTATATATTAATTTATTATTTATATAATTATTTTTAATATAATTTAATTACTTTTAAAATTTAAATAAAAATATAAATATGTGAAAATAAAGTTAAAACAAATAAAAAATATTAATGGATTAAAAATAAAATAAAAAGGTTAAATTTAGGTTATTTTAATTTTTTTATAATTGTTAAGAGTAAAAGGTTTTTATAACTCTTATATCAAAATTTTAATTAAAAAAATTTTTATTAACATTTTCTTAATTAGAGGTTTCATTATTTATTAAACATACACATTAATGGATTTCTCAGTCAAACTTCTAATATTAGAGCAAACCTCTAAATTTAACTCAAATTATTATTTACCAAACAAAATCAATAAATTAAATATTTATTATTTTTATCATTTAAATGTTTAAGTTTAAAAAGTTTTTTTTAATGACGCACTTAATTGAATTTAATATAAAATCTTATGAAGTATCAAATCAACATAAAGAATGTTGGCACAAAACAGCTATTGGGACTGATTTTATTCACTTCAACTATCAATGAATCCGTGAAATCATTACTTTGAAGGTCAACAATGAATGAAAAAAACTAGGACTGAAGAAGGAAAAGTTTAAAGCTTCAATAACCTCGAAGTACGCTTTACGTCAACTCGAGTCAATGGTGTTCTTTAAGCTACTGGATGTCTCATTCGATTTCCGGCAACGGAACTTTCCAAAAGTTCCATGAGTTAAAATCTTCCTGCAAAGGTGTCGGAATATCAGTGACCATTGAACTTCAAAGGCTCCGAGACATACCTCAACTGGGGACAGTTCTGGAGAATTTAAGAATCATATTTTGAACAGGGGAGACGATATTCTTTTACCTGTTCAACCAATGAGGTTGGCGGAAACATGTCGTTAACAAGAGTATGCAACGACGTATAGGACTTCACATCGATACAATGGCTAACAGCCACCTCACCCTGACAGTTTCAAGTCGGAATGTTAGAAAGTTGGTATGGTAACCTCAGTATTGATTCTGGTTCATTTTCACCCATCAAGAGTAGGGACATAGAAAGCATGTATACCTTTGGGTTGATGATAAAAATCTTGCCCTTCGGGATCCCGATTTTTCTATAGCTCAGTTCGTCTGTGTCTCTGTTTCCAAATCCCGCATAAAACGGATTGTAGTCGGAGGGGAAAAGTTTCTTAATATCCTGCAATGCACACATAAGAAAGGAACCCAAACTGAAAGGACTGATCCTATTGCAGTGACCTGTTTCAATCTACATTGAGAAACAGAAAGGATTTGGGGGTTTACCTCTAAACAAGCTATTTTGAACTCGTGAGGTGCTCTTCTTATCACTGCAAAATTTAGGTGGAATAAATCAGAACGAATGTATGCAACTATAGTAAACCCTAAAGATTCCTTCAACGAAGAAACTATATGCATGCATGCGTGCATACATACATATATATATACACACTTCAAATTAAAAATTATAGTGTTATTTTCTTCAAGATCTAATTATAAGAAATCTAAACAATTAGAGAAACATAAAAAATAAAATTAATAAGTCATGATAATCAAAGATAATATATATTACGGGGAAATATTATCTAAAATTTAGAAAACAAACTAATCATCAATAAATGAGAGTATCCACTTGTCAACTTTCTAAAGTGCCACATAGGATTATTTACTACATTGATTGTGTTCTATATATGATCATCTGAATTAATCACCAACCTAATTAAAAAGAAAGGTTTAGAAAACAAACTAAGTAATCAAATCCTTCTAAAAATTGTAGTGTTATTAAATTAGTTTATATAACCTTTTAAAATAAATTAAAGAGTTTGACCTAAATTAAGAAGAATTTATAAAAAATAAAAACAGTTATGGTCTACTTAACATGACTAAATTAATCACCAACCTAAATAAATTCATGTATTCTTCTGTGCAATAGATGTATTTTTTAATAGAAAATAATTCATGCATATTATTAATTAAAACCAATACTTCATTAATAAATTATTTATTTGAAATTTACTATAAAATGCATTTATATTTTTTTAACATTATGTGAAGTCAAGCCATCCTATATAAACAATAAGATACAAAGCAAGATCTCACCTTCACGGTACAATGAGGGAAACAACCCATCGGGAGAAATAACAACAGGTCCATTTGGTAAAGCTTTTCCATCCTATATAAACAAATCAGTATAAATGCATCCTATATAACAACAGGTCCCTTAATAAATCTTTTTAACCGGGAGGATGGTTTTGAAATGTTTATCTAAAGCACACCAAAACCTGGAGTACTTTTTTCCTACCTGTTTCAGGTTGATCAGAAAACTTCTCGTTAGATATGCTTGAACAATTGCTCGTGCACTCAGAAATAGCAGCTGATATCCGTTCTCCTGTTGTTAACAGACAAATTCAGAAATTTGACATCAGATACCCCAAGGAAATCGATTTTATAGAACACACGTCAAAGTATGTTAGTTAATGGAATAAACTCAAGACCAACACAGGGGTCATAAAAATTAAAAAGGCAACCACATGGCCTGACAATTTATCATTTAAATCGAATTCCCAAGTGACAGGGATAATTGAACCCAGCTTTCCCTAGAAACAATACTGTGATTGTGCATATGCACGTCACAAAATGTTAGTGAAAAAGGTGGACGAGCATGGAGCAATTTCTCAGAAAGGAATTTTACCAGCACAAGGCAAAGAAGTGCAAAAACAGATTTCATGAATGAAAATGGTCAACAAATGTTCACATCATCATAATACTAACGTTGAAATCATTATTCTTAAACTTGCATTCTAGAACCTGGCGAAGGAAATATACGATCACTTACTAGTAAATTAAGTCAAATAGAATACAGAAACAAATGAAGAAAAAAACATACCTTAATAGCAGAGAAAAGTTTAGCTACACCAGATTGTGTCCAATCCCTTCCAACTAATGGCATAAACTGGCCTAAAACATCAGACCTGGAAGAGATGTGTCAAGGTTAGACACATCTTGTTTAAAACTATACATGATTGAACTATCACTTCTAGAAATATACATTATTGCTTTAATACTAAAGATCATAGTGGAATACTCTCAGCTTCAAATATAAGGTTTTACAAAAAAAAAGTTAATGGAATTCTCTCTACTAGTGCAGTTTAATTTAGTACTCGTATCAGAATAACATATAGTAAGAAAATTATCTACCATCTCCAGAATAAACATAATAATAAGAATCAAAAGGGAGTTTAGAAGGTCCATTAATGGGTGAAACAAGAACATCTTAAATAGTGCATGGATATAATATCAGAAGATAAAAGTCCATACTTAGTGATAGTTCCATCAACATCTGAGATTACAATCTTCGCATTCCACTTCCACAAGTAAATATGAGCATCAACCTGTTAAAGATTCGTAGGTTTAGGAGGATAAATTTGTAGGCATTAACACACCCTTGCAAACCTAAAGTAAGAATTTATTGGTAGAAAATTGAAACCTGCTGTGTTCCCAGAACCCTGGTGGAGAAACTGAAAGTAATCTTATTCTGACCATCTTTCAGATTCAAGGAAGCTATCTGCTCACTGGTGGGAACATTTGTCCTGATAAATTGCTTATGGGGAGATTCAATCCTCCCACTGGATGCTGGAGTTGAACCTGCTGGTGAATTTTGTAGAGTAGATTCCGTATCAACAAATTCCTCTTCAGTGGATAAATTGCTGTGTGTGGGGTCAAGTGTTTTAACCCTTCTAAAGGGAATGGGCCAGAGACTCCATCTACGGCCAGAAGATGTGGAAGTAACTGTAGGGTCATCGTTCTTTCGGTTTGATGACTCATTCTGTTCAACAGGGATTGCATCTTGGGCTTCAACATCTAACTCTAAACCAAATGCAGCCATTCCAAGAACAATAGGAGCAGCATTTTCCCATGGAATATATCTCTCTCCGAATCGGATGATTAGGTTTGCATTCTTAATAATTGACATTGCATTATTTTTATATTCCTCATGTGATATGCGGTGTGCTTCAAAGACTTCTGCAGCGGCATCTCGTCCCATACCCGCATGAAGTTCATTTCCACAGAGTGAGATCTCAAATCCTGGAAATACAAGGTGAGCAAGAAAATCTAAGACTATGATAGGATTGAGAAACTATTTATGTTTCCATTTTCTGAAACAATGCTCTTTTCTATTTTCTAAATTTTCAAAAACATGTTTGTTAAATAAATAAGAAGACATGTTTTAAGAAAATAAAAGAGTGAAACGTGGTTGGTATGTGCATTTTCAAAGTTAAAACATCAAAAGTAATTATTGGCAAACAAAATACAATAATATGTAAAATGTTAGCTAGAATAATAAAAATAAAATAGCAAGAAACATATGAGTTCAATACAACAGAACAAACAGCAGTTCATAATTCATAATGTTAACAATTATCAAGAAAAGAACACATATTCTTTTCCCAATCAAACTCTACAAATATAGTAACATAGACAAAACAACTAGTCTATAAAACAGAAAAGACCAAAGTCAGATGTCAAAGTATTGGTCCACTACACTAAATAGAGAACATATTACTATGTTTTTCAGCTTTTGTCCTCAAAATAATAATAATAATAATAATAATAATAATAATAATAATAATAATAATAATAATATAGAATGTCGATGAGATAAATTTGGGTCTTTAGATTGTTTGCAATGAAAGCCAAAAAGAAAATAATAATAATAATCGAGCATATTTGATGATTTGACCTAGGTCTTATATGGCTTGAAATGACAACTAAAAAATATTTTTAAAATTATTTGTTTCTTTGAAAACATTTTTTTTCTTTTTTGTTGCTAATTTTGGCCCATTTTCATTCCATTTTCTAGGAGACATGCAAAATTTTTGCAACCAAAAATGTTTTCCCTCACATTCTATACATTTTCATTCCCATTTTCTAGGAGACATGTTTTCTCAAACAAAAAACTGAGTGCTCCAGGAGAAATAGAGCAAGAATAAGAGTGTAAAAAACTAAGGGCGGAAAATTCCTAAGGTCCAAAGTTCCTTACCCGAGCTAGCAAGAGTTTCTTTCTCTTCACTAGAAGTTGCAGTTTCCACGACCTCACTTTTCCTACTCTTATCCTCATGTTCAGGACTTTGCTCACTGCTATTTATCCCTTCAGTTGCTGCCGAAGTAACAAATTGTTCATCTTTTTGTTCAAGGTCATTACTAACAGAATCAACAGACGCATGGTTAAAACCTGTATGATCTGTACCCTGCACTTCTTTTTCAACTAGTAAATCAGGAGATCTATTATTGTCGGAAGAATCAGGACAACAAGAGGAAGACAACTTGTCTTCATTTCTAGAGTCACCAACAGCTCCCGCTTCAGTTTCATCATCATCTGGAAGACTGCAAGGAGGTTTATCCTGTGAAATCTGAGCTTCTAGTGGGCTAACTATGCCTTCAGAATTAATGTCTTCCCCGTGTCTGCCCAATTCAGATAGTTCAAGACAGCTCTTAAAAATATCATCCTTATTACGCATGGATGCATCTTCAACGTTATTCTGCCTGCTCACTTCACGTACATGGATGTGGTTAGAAAAGCTTGGTGTTTCTTCAACCTGGCAGGCATGTCCCACCCCATTTTCACAAACATCTGGATGGTTCAAAGTAGTAGATTTACCCTTCAAGCTGCAAATATTATCAGAGGAATCCTTAGCTGCTGCTGAATTGAGCTTACTGATATAGTCAGCAGCCCACACATTGTCATTTGAACTAAACTCCTCATTATCATCGCAGAAGTCGGGTTCTTCACCTGGTCCTAGATGGAACTGAGGTGTGCTTAGTTGCACATTTTCGGCACTCTGCTCTGATGCTGAGACAGGAGCTGTAAGTACGTGGCCATCCACACTGACCAAGACAACTTCTGAATCTGAACCCTGCGCTTCACCAAAACAGTCACCATTTAAACCCTCATATCTGGCAGACCCATATTCTGACAAATTAACTGAACCCTCTAATGAGGACTGCTCATCCTGAAAGTCATAGAACCTAGTATCAGAATCTGCTCTTTCAAAGCGCTTTGGAATTGTAGAATCAAGCTCGTTCCTCAACTGAACCACTGCAGAATCTGAGACACTATGTTCAAGTCTATAAAATTCACCCATCTTTTTATCGCCTTCACCTTGTAAAACTTCATCATCAGAATCTTTCAAATCACAATTTAACTCAATTCCTTTACAAGGATCAACTTCCCTTGCAAAATATGCTTCCCCAGAGTTATCAAGATACATATGAAAATCCGCTTCAATGCCATTAACAGTTATATGAACAACCTTTTCAGCCCCTTTCAAAACACCCTGAAACTTCCCAAACCGAACATACCAAGGCGTGCTTCGGAAACTCCCATCTTGTTGCTGAACAGCAATCACATCAACAGCCCCACCAAAAGGATGGAAAGGAGTAGCAACAGAATACACACCTTGTGAAATTAAACTCCCAACTTTGCCAACCACATTCATTTTGCCAATATTAAACCTTCAAGCAAAATTCAAAGCAAATTAACAAGAACCCTTTTACAAGTTCTTTATTTTCTACAAAGAAAGATGAACCCAACAAATTACCGTAATCATCAAAAACTTTCTTTCTTCTCAACGATATTTATTCTTTGACTTGAGGTATCTGCATTCAATTCAAAATAAAACCAAACAAATAAACCCTAAAATCTTCCTCTTTAATCCGCAAGAAAATAAAATGCAAAAAAAAAAAAAGCAAAAAAGCAAGGGAATCGAAAAAGGTCGCTTTCATACCAACTCTAGAAACCCAAAATCAGATTTTGATGCATATTAAGTAAAAATCCCAAATAACGCGCATTTCTTACAAAAGAAGAAATGCTTAACCTCAAGAAACAGCGATAACTCGAGTTACTTCTCCAATTTTCTCGACAACCAAACATAAAATAAGCGTTGATTGTCCAACTATAGAGCAGTCAAACAAGATTCATAACAAACAGAGAGACTTCCAACTTCCAAGTGCCAGCGCAAGAGAAAGAAAGGGAATCGGATATCAAATAATAAAACTCTTTTAGTTCAACATTAAACAAATATGTATATACTTATAGTCAAATCCTTTACAAGAACTTACAGATTAAAACATATCGATCAAAAGAAAATTCCCGGAAGGTCCAATCTGGAAGCCTGAATCGTGACAATTCTAAGATCGTCTCGACTTTTCTTTTTCTTTTAGCTTCCAATTTTGATTTTTAAAAAATGAATTTTTAATGGACAATAAATAGTTAATCCCGACCTTAAATTATATGAAGGCTTTTAAATTCGTCTAGAGTTTTGGATAAAACTACGCGATGAAGCTTGAAAGCTGGCGTTAGAATTTATGATTCGTAAAGGGTATTTATGGAATTCCACTGTTTTTAATAACGATAAGGGGAATCATCACCTTGGACTCCTCTGTCTTGAAGTAAACAAAAATGGAGTAATTATTTTATTTAATGCTAAATGCACCTTTATTGTTTAATTAATGGATGGGTTCACATCGTGCGATGTATACAATTTAATGTATTATTGAATATTTTTTTTTACGTAAAACGGAATGCAACTACGAGCCTCGTTAAAAACCTTCTTATACCTAATTGGAGGAAAAGAGTATTCGTAGCGGCATTAAACAAATTTAAACAAAAACTTAAATCCCTAAAACATCAAGCCAAACCTATGGACTTGTCCCGATCAAGTAAAATCCGAACTGCATTAGGTGGTTCTACTCTGTATGAACATCAAACATAATCTCCTCCTTCCAAAGGACCCATATGTCTCCTAAAAAACCATTTACTTCTACTCTGTATGAATAATCAAACCCCGAGCGACGAATGAAACTATCCGCTCCATCCCCACTTATTCGAGGCTCAAAGATTGCAATCATATCCGGTAACTGCACACTAACCAATAATCTAAAATAGCGATTAAAGTCAAAGCCAAGAGTGCCTTGAGTATTCCAACACATGATTTTAATCAGTAAAATAATCATAAAGAATCTCAAACTCACTGATTCCCCGCTTGCATCGTTCCCTCAAATGACTCGTTCGTAGTCCATCGAATTTCACCCTTCTTAGCTGTCTCTGAACCCCTCGACCTAACGGACAGATCCAGACTTGCTTGCTTTGTAGATAGCTCATTTGAGACTGTATTTATCCATTGCGTAACTTTCATCGCTTGGTGTTTTTCATCAATTTTTTTCGTCTTTCCGTTCTTGCGAACCAAAGGGCTTGGAATAGTGTCACTACGAGCATATGTCTTGCTTATTTTACGAATCAAACCTAACGCTGGTTTTCCATTATTATCTTTTAAGATCCGTTTCTGATTTTCATCCGCAATACGAATAACCGTATGTTTTTCCGTAGGCAACTTAGAAGGAACAATCTACACCGTGCTTTGTGTCTCATTACCAATACTGGTGACCTGCAAACTCTTAACCTGTTCCTGCTCATTACATGCCTTAGAAGTGTCAATCACTGCTTTTGTGATCATCTCATCCGCATTCATTTGCGACCCAGTAGCTTCCATAAGAAGAAAAACATTAGATGGTCTTGCTATGTCCGCGATGATTTAAACCTGTTGTGCACCCTTATTCACAAATGGCTCATGAACCACCACAACCTCTTTACCTTTCATTATCCTCTTTGAACTAGGACCATGATCGATCCTAGGAATCGGGGCCTGGCCGATCCCTTGCGTCGGAGTTTGCTCTTCCACCGTCATATTATCTATTCCAACATTCCACACAGCAAACCGCGAAACCGTCGATTTAGCATCCCTCGAATCAGAAGAGTTTTGTCCCTTAGCAATTCTTTGGGTTCCCCATCGTCGTTTCTCCACCTGCATCCACGGCCCATACATCTCAGCAGCTTTTGGTATTGGTTCCACAATTTTGGGTTGTGCCTCCTGCTTCTACACTTCCGCACATAATTCCTTAGTATGTCCGTACTTCCCACATCCAAAACAAATCAACGGCAAACCTTCATATTCTATCCGTTGGAACCTACCATCAATTATCATACCAGGTAGTAGTGGCTGGTCTAGCCTCACCATAACCGCCAGTCGTGCAAACCTCCCTCGACGACCCTTCATCGTGTTAAAATCAACTCGAATAACCTTTCCAACTAGTCCTGCAATTGCATTAAACAAATGTTTCGAATAATAGCGATAGGGTAATCCAGGCAGTCTTACCCATACCAAAATCTGTTTAGGATGATCTTCAGCTGTCGAAAACTCCCTCGACCAGGGTTGGACAGTCAAGTAGCTTCCGTAAATCATCCATGGGCCACCAGAAATTACCTTGTCATAATCCGTATCAAGACTAAACTTGATCAAATAATAATCGTTATCCAGATCAATGATCGAGAAATCTCCCATCGGATTCCATAGTGCCTGTATTCTATTCTTCAAAGCCCTGATTCCAATTGAGTACCCCAAGAGTCTTACTATCATGCCTTTACCAACTTTACATCAATCTGCTTATGAATCCTATCGGAAAAAAATATTATATGAACCATTTTTAACATATAGTTTAAAAATCTTGTAGAGAGGCCGATAAAATTTAAGTTGCATAACTAGAGAGAGAACAAACTGTCAAAAAAATAAGAAACAAGAAAGAGTAGAAAATACTTTCATTCATATAGATGACAATGGTGAAATACATGGTAGAAGTGTCTCTTATTTGTAGGAAGAATAAAGAGCTAAGTTGCTGAACTTAGTTAAGTAACTAATTAAGATTATACCTGAGATTAGGTACAAAAAATTGAGTTTGTTAGATTGATGGCTGAGGTTTGTTGCAGCTAGAACTGCTACTGCATATCTAACATTCACCCCGCTTTCTAATTTCCTTAAATTTCTTGAATTTCTTTAATGAGTTGTCTGGTAGTCAATGAACCGAAGTTCTTCAAAATAAATCATAGTGAGCTAATAGAGATAGTAATAGAAAAATATTTATTCCTTCAATCATCATCTTTTCGTACGGAGCTCTTTTAGAAGCAAAATTTGTATTTCTTCCTCGGCGTTTTACTAAGACTCGAAGGTGTTCTTCATCCTTTTGTTCTTCTTTACTTACCTTGTTGTCATACAACTTCTGTCAGTTCAGAACTCTTTCAGAAATTAGACAATTTCAGAAATTCGACGTCAAAAAAACCATCCAAACCTTTTAACACTATTAGTCAACATTAATAATGAACAACAATTCATGATCATCAGCACCCATTGCATCAAACTATTGACCTCACCCTTGGTTTAAACCTTTGTTCAACACTAGAAAATTCATGCAACAAATTCTACACAAGAAACTTCGAATTACCTTTGCATCTCTCAAAAAAAGATTGTTTCAAGAACTCATCCGCAAATGGTCGTTTTAAAAAATCTTTATCAAGACAAGAACCAATCATATCCCGAAATGCCTCTGGAAATGTCTTAATTATGACAAATGCAATCATATTGAACGACCATATATCAGTTTCGGAACTGCAAAGTGCTTGACATTTAATTACCACTGGGGACACCCAATACAACAAGGAAGACTTTCGCCCATAACATGACCTTGAAGTTTTGTAATCCGCAAGTTTAACGCATCTGTTAGAGTCAAACAAGATAATACTAGCCTTTACACCTCCATGTATATTCCCTCCGCGATGAAGATACGACAATGCTTTGAGGATTTTCTTGAGGATAATGATCATGCAATCCTCCGGTGAGCGACCCCGAAAAAAAGAGACGATGGAGCGTAAATCTCTTACGATATCAAGAAGTTTAGCAATAATCGGGCCACCACATAGATTCTGAAGGATTTTAATCTCTCTCTCAATCTTCTTTTTCTTAAGAGGCTTAAGGATCTTGATTATACAACGTTCATTGTTGCTGACATTTATGCTCTCGAAAATTTCACTGTATTTTCCCTTTCTAACTTTTTAAACAACCTCATAACCATCTTGATCAACCCATTGAATAGTGAGGGACTCGTAATCCTAGTACTCCTTGGAACGAAGGACATTAACGTCAGGATGAACGCGTGATTTGGACATGATTCGTCGGCAACTACGATATAAGATCTCGGCAACCTTAGAGTTATCGCCACCGATGTGGGTGATGAGAGAACGGGAGGTGACGATGACGCAAATAAGCAATATGCAGAAGACAAGTAGAAGGTTGACTTTTTCATCATCTTGATCTATAGACATCAACAGAGAAAAGAATGATTGCAGCAAGTTCTCGAAGAAAAGAAAAACGATCAGAACTCACAAATTACAGCGGAAGAAGATGTTAGGATCTCTCGGCGAATGATACCATATCGAAAAACAAGAAACAAGGAAGAGTAAAAAATGTTTTCATTCATATAGATGACAATGATGAAATACATGGTAGAAGTGTCTCTTATTTATAGGAAGAATAGAGAGCTAAGTTGCTGAACTTAGTTAAGTAACTAACTAAGATTACACCTGAGATTAGTTACAAGAAACTGAGTTTGTTAGATTGATGGCTGAGGTTTATTGCAACTAGAACTGCTACTACATATCTAACACAAACATATTTTTCTTCTAAACTGTTTCCTATACACAGAAAAGGAGAATTGATTATTTATAACGCGAGTAACTTTGTACGAGCTTACGAATCATCTAGTCTCATCAGGTTAAAGGAATAGTTGTTGTTTTTGGAAGTCACGGATTCGAGCACCAATCAATACAATGATTGAGCGATCAATGTCCAATAGTTGAGAATATATACTTTAAAACATATACTACTACGAGCGCTTTAATTTAAGTGATTAAAAGAACGGTTGTTGTTTTTAGAGGCCACGGATTTGAGCACCAGTGATCTCAGCAGAATGATTGAGTGATCGATGTCAAATGGTAGAAATTATATTTTAGAACAAATATTACTTTACTCACTATTAATTAATTTAAAAACAAAAAAAATAACATGAGTAATTCTAACAAAGAAAAGGAGTATTATAAGTTACGATTCGATTGAAAATATCAAGTACAACAAAATTATTTTTTGAAATATGTATAATTTCTTAAAACATTTTTTTAAAAATAGGTTACGCCAAAATCTTTGTCTCAACACATTTATATTTAAATTGATCATAACTTAAATTTATTTTAAACTTATAAATTTTAGTATTAAAACAATATATAATCTATTAAGTAATCACTTTTAGGCGTTAAACATTATTAATGGACTTGCAGACATAATTTCTATTCTGGGATAAAACATTATTAATTTAATAAATTTTATAAAATGTTTTGTATTAAAATAATTAAATTTTAGATTATCATATAGATAAATTATTGGTGTTTTTTATTTAGAAAATTTTATAATTGATTTCGAATACCGTTAAACATTATTAATATTAAATACCATTAAATATTATTAAATTAATTAATAAATATAAAAATCTTAAAGACTCGATATACAATTGATAAAAACGATAAATTCAACATATAATTATTAATTATATGTTAAGTTCTTGAGATTTTTAATCTTTATTAATTAATTCAACAATAATCAACATTAATAGTGTTTATCTTGAGATTTTTAATCTTTATACAATTGATAAACACGTTCGACGCATATAGTAGATTTATCTTTTTATTTTTTGTTGGTTCGACATGAAATTAGATACAATCCTCTTTGTATATGAGCAAAAATTTCATGCATCTTTTATGTGCCTCCTTTGAAAATTTACTAAAAAATTAAATTTAAAATCATAACTCTTATTTTCTATATCCTAAACCCTAAACCCTATACCCAAAAAATAAACCTTACCCTTTATTCCCTAAACCCTAACCAAAACCCTCAAACTAAAACCCTAACCCTTAATTTAAAGTGGAGGCATAAATGGAATCACCCTTTGTATATTTGTAGTTTGTCACTTTTTCTGAAGTTTCTTCCTATAAATTTATTGTTACCCTATTAACATTCCAAAACTAAACCCACGCTTCCTAAAGCTTGAAAGTGAAGATGAAGTATATGGATGGTAACGTTTTTGTATATAGTTTGAATTCATAAATTTTTTTAATAAGAACTAATTCTTTACCCATATTAATTTTGTGTATTACTAGTTAGAGTTGGTTAATGAATAATTTGATTCGAGTTATTTTAGGGTTAATTATATTCGATTTAAATTTGATTTATGATAATATCAGGTTGGGTATCGAATCGGGACGTCAAGTCAGTTGACTTTCAGTTCAACTTGTTCCATGTCAGTTAATTTTGGGTCAGTTGATTTCGGATAGGATCAATATCAAGTTAATAAGAGATTGATTGATTTTAGCCTGGTTTTCAGGCCGAGTTAGATTTTTTTGCTAGACATATGACTTTATATAGTATATATGTATTTAGTTTTATAGTGAGTTGTACGGCAATTCACATCTTATATTTATTTACTTATTTTTAATATATATTTTTTATTTCGTGTTGTCTTCGGTTTAGATTTTTTGAATTCGAATATATTGGTTTGATTATTGGGTCAAACTTATCAGATTTACCCTACATTTCACTCAATATATTTAGTATTAACTTTTTAAAAGTTAATTTTTAAACTATGATCCTAATTATTTTAAATATCTCAAAGTAAAAAAATTGATTTAAAAAAATTAATGCCCAACCTATTAAATAGAACGAGAAAATATTATTAACATTAAATTATTATTAATTAAGTCATTTATTGGAAATTTAAATTATTTAAATAAAAATTTTAAAAGTAAAATGAATAATAAATTTGAATATTTGATTCAAATATATAATTTATTAAAATAAAATAGATTAAATAATAAACAAACTAATGATTAAAACCTGAATACAAATTATACTAGTAATTAAAACGTCAAAAATCATAATATTCGATAAGATAGAATATATTTAACGTATAAAAACAAATCTAATATCTGAAAATATCTCGATACGCTAATTCAACGGTCTATTTCCTCTTGTTCTTGCTCCCAAACAGCAGAGTCATATAGAATAAAACCCTAAAGAAGAAGCCCCATGCAACAGTAACCCACACACACTTCCATTTACTTAACTCGGTGATCCCTTGCTGCTTAAGGACATCTTCCCCCGTCGTCAAACACGTTGAACTAGTAATATTCCTCCCCAAAATATTACCCATGCTCGACAATAACTCGCTCTTCACCGCCGCCGGCAACGTCCCAAGCGCCGTTTGGTCGAATAGTTGAACACCCTTAACATAACAGTCCGTTGGATCCAGGAATTCGTTCTGCAAAATAGCTTCGTAAGGGTACTTAACCAAAGAGAGATAATGAAACCATAGCCAGTATTTGGGTAGCCGATCTCGAGCGACGAGGAAGCCGCAGAGGAAGAGAAAATAGGAGACAGCGGCGATGCCGCTGACGAAGGCGAGGAATACATCGGGGATAAGCCCTGAAATAAAAGCCGCGAAAGAACTTCCGGCCCAAAACGAAGCGAGGATCGTGACGAAAAAGAATAAAAACCCGGGGACGCCGCCGGCGAGACCCACGGGCCAAAACGTTATCAATGATAATGTGATGGCAAGGTTGAAGAGTAGTGGAATGTGGGTTATTGAACGAGCGAGGACGTACGATGAACGGCGATAAGCGTTGTAAGCAGTTTCTCGCATGAAAATGTATCGTTCTTGAATGAAAGTGGGGACTTCGGTTATACAGTTGAAGAAGATTGTGGCGATGGAGATAGATATGCACCCTAATCGTTCTTGAACGCCGGCTGGGGAATCATCGAGTTGCCAAAACATGGTGGCGAGGACTATTCCGGTGACTGTTATGGTGCCTATTCGGACGGCGATCTTGGCTGGCATTCGTCTCGAGTTTGTTAACAATCGTTTGGATAGTACCATCACTTCTATGTAAAATGGATTGGCGAAAGAAGGAACTGATAACGACTGATTCGCAGCGCCACCACCACCATCACCACCGGAGACTAACTTTCCACGAGAAATGCTTTTGGCTATGGCGTCTTTAAGTGGAAGAGTAGTTCGCTTGTTGGGAGCATTATCATCATCGCCGCCATTATCATCCATTGATGATGCTTTCCAGGACTTGTTGAACTCGAACAAATTCTGGGTTCCTGAAGGTGTTCCTTCGAGTTCACGGATCAAATCGAGAGCAAACTCTGTTGGGTTTTCGTTTTTCGGAATCGGGTGACCGAAATCACTGAAGAACTGTGAGAGATTCTCCGTTGAATCGTTGTATAATGTTCTTCCGTGCGATAAGATTATCAAGCGATCAATTAGTCCTAAAATTCTCGAACTCGGTTGATGAATTGCCATTATTACGATGCTTCCACTTTGTGCAATTCGTTGAAGGACCTTAACAACCATGAAAGCACTCGTTGAGTCGAGACCCGAAGTCGGTTCATCGAGGAACAATAGTATTGGATCATGAATTATATCGATTCCGATGGAGACTCGCCTTCGTTCACCTCCCGAAACACCTCGATGGCCTTCGTCACCGATCACAGTCTTTGCCGCATTCTTCAACCCTAGCTGATCAATCAAAGCCCGAACCCTTTCCTTTTTCTTCTTCTTCGAAACCGATCGAGGAAGCCGGAATTCGGCCGAAAACATGAGAGTCTCTTCGACGGTTAACATCGGAAACAAAAGATCGTCCTGCATAACATAAGCTGAAATCACCTTGGAAAGGCCAGAATCCAAGACCTCCCCATTCAAAGTGATGGTACCCTTGAGACTTTGCTTGGAAATCCGGTTTGCAAGAGCATCGATCAGGGTCGATTTACCCGAACCGCTAGCACCTAAAATCGCCATGATCTGTCCTTCTCTTGCTTCACCAGAGATACCTTTGAGCAAGCTCTTTGTGTTAGTTTCTGAAGAAACACTTGATTCGTTCCAACGAAAGGGGAAACCAGTTTTGGTGCTAAGTTTGACGTCGTAAGTTAAGTTTTTGAAGGAAAGCACAAAAGGGTCTAAGATGGGAGATGAACTGCTCTCAATCTGAACGTCAAGGATCTGCCGGTGTTCTTCTGAAGGTAATTCCTCGATCTCCATTTCTTGGCTAGGGATTCACGAGTTCTGAGTTGAACATCAAGGACTTGGGGGTTTACCAAAAATAATAGTTGAATTAATGTTTTACGTTAGTGTAATTTACCCTTCTTGGATCCCACATCGAAATCTTATTCACGACATCATTAGATGTTTCCACGAAACTTCTCCTTTTGTCTTTTATTATTGAAATTAGGCTTAAATATCAAACAAGTATTTAAATTGTACATTTTATTTTAGATAAATATTTAAAAAAATTCAAGCTAAGAAAGTGTTTAACAATTTTATTGATATTATTTTAGATATTTTATCGTAAATCATCGTTTAAAGTAAATTAATTAACCAATCAAAACATGACACATGGTATATGATTTTGTTTTATTTTTATTTTTTTTTAACTTAATCATAAAAGAATCTCTAAATTTCACAAAATAAACTCAAAATCTTTATATTTTCAAATTCGACTATTTTCGTCGTCATTCATCACGTTAACGGCAACATAATAAAGCTTCTTTCCATTGTTGCAAAACTCGCACGTCGTACATCGTTTGATCGGCCATCATTATTTTTTCGTCCTTAACCCAGAAAATGACAACGATAAAAATATTCGACACATACTTACCTGAAACTATTTTAAGTACCTATATAAAAACAAAAATTATAGTTTACTCATTTATCTAACGTTAACCCTTAAAATTATTGTATTTTTACGTGTGCATTTTATTTAGCTATTATACTTTCGTATACGAAACTTAGAGATTCTAATAGTTATTTATAATCGTATAAGATCAACAGTTTATTTCCCTAGCTTCTTTTAGCTTTTCACTTTTCTTAATGGACACACAGATTTATATTCTTCCTACCGGTGTTGATTATTATTATCATTTTGTATTTTTTTTAATATAGATTTAGGAATATTTTAATATTTTTGGTGTTTATATCCATTTTAATAATAAATAAATAAAATTCACGAAACTTATAATGTGAATTATATTAAAAAAATATAAAAATTATTTTGACGATTTTTCTTGAAAAAATAAAAATATAATAAATTCGTCATTCTTGTCTGATACACGAATATCATAATGTTACTTGACGTCATTACCTTGCTGCAATGAAATCTAAGGCGTGTGGAGGCCAATGTCAGTTCCATAGAATACTCTTAAGCCCAAATTAGAAGGCCAGGCATTAGCTTCAGCCATAAATACAAGGCAGAAATGTGTACTTTTAACTTCGAAACGGCGCCGTATTAGCTTCAATCTTATTCTTAACCCCACTTCCGACTGTAGTCGCACAGCCCTCTCACTGCATCCATCTTCTTCAGCTGCTAAGGAAAAGGGAAAAATGAATCTCCTACGAAACGCAATCAAATCCCACGTTTCGGTTCGAAGGATCAAGCCAAACCACGCCTTACCTTCATCATTCCTCCGCGAACCGCCGAGACGGTTCTCCACCGAACCGGATCAACAACAACAACCGCCGGTACCCGACGCTTCCGTCGATGCATTTCTCGATTCCGCAAGCAAAGGTTAATCCCTTGAACAAACGCCTCTTTATTTGTTATTTGTAGAGTTTAGGGTTTATGCTAAATCTTATTTTCTTATTTTAAAATTTTACCTGAAATAGTTTACCCTTTTAGGATGTGTTTATGCCAAACTCTTTGGAGCGACAAAGTATACAATGAAGAGTGATATAATCAGCTTGCTTGAAGGGTGTAATCTAACGCCTGATGATATTAAAGTCAGCTACAACCGAAGCTTTTTTCCTGTTGCTATGTAAACTTTTTTGCTTATGTGTCTACTTTTTGTGTTAAATGTTTATAATTTATTCAAGATTACATATTGAAAACTGGGTTTTCTTTACAAAAATGAAAATGAGTTTTTTAAAATTAATCTCTGAGTTTTCTTTGTTTGCAATTAGGATGCTGCGGTTCCCATCACCTGGTGCATTTAGTAATGCAACAAGGACAATCCGGAGATTTGATTGGTTATACCGGATGGATAGGGTGAGTTTAATTTTATTGTAAATTGATCTAAAAAGGTTTGATTGATAATGCTGGATTTGGAATTTTTGATACAACAGGTGAATGCTTCTGACTGGGACATAGTTACACCATACAATGGGAAAACTGTAAGTCGAACATCGAACATTCATGTTTTATGTTACTTTTTATTGTTCAGTTGATTGGATTTTCGATGTGTTCTGGAACTGCAGTATCATCTTATATGCATAGTCAGTTTCGGTAATTGGAGTTATTCATAGGACAACATGACTATTATATGCATTATATTAGTATAGTTGAATTTGAGGTTGTGAATGGACTTTTATAGTGTGGAAAAAAGCTGAGGCATTCTTGATAATCTTTTCGGTTTTACAACTAGTAATGACTAGCAATCAAGATTTATCTCTTTTATATTTATTTTGACCTGTGTTCTTGTTAAGGATCTAAGTTGTTTAAGATTTTTGGGAGATCCTCTACCTTAATCATTTAAGAGCCTTTCCTTCAAATTTCCATCATTGGGTATAAACAATATCCATCAGTTTTCAACATTTTTATGGCATCTTAAGACTTTTGTCTGGTTTTAGCAAGGCTCTAATTGAGTTTACCTGAAATTTTCAGGTGGTACTGCAAGGACTACCCCGGAATGTGTCTATTGAGGAAATAGAGCGTTTCCTTTCTGGTTGTGACTATGACTCATCCTCAATCCAATCGTTTACATCAACTAGACCTGGATCCACCAACATTTTCAGATTAACAACTGTGCAATTCCCATCTCATATCCAAGCAATGAATGCTTGCATCAGCAAAAACAGAAAAGTCTGTCTCAATAATCAAGTCTCAGTCCGAGTTCTACACTAAAAATTCAGTCGTTTTGGGGGTATTGCTTTAAGATTGACCACCACAATGGTAAGCTTCATGGTCCAAATTGAACTATGTGAAATTTTCACCCTTTTAATAATTATGAGACGCATCGGACTCTAAGTACTCTCAATGCTAGATTTTTTATTTGTTAGTTACTGAAATCATATTAGTTGGAAATAATGAAAGACTGCACTTATCTCATGTTCTGTTGGTTCTTGCTTTTTTTTTCTCCTTGTGTCTTGAACTCTTATGGTGATTCTTTTATACGACATCATCATCTTATCTTAATAGCCATTTTAACTCCGTTGCCAGTGATTTTTTCCTTCTGCATTTTATTTCAGTTATCTGTATGCTTTAGAATTTAGACAAGTAAATTTGGTGTGTTGGTTTTGGATCGATCAATTAGATCAAAAACTTTTGGATCATTTTGACTTTGTGTCATTTTGGGTTTAGGTTTGTTTTATGGTTTATAGAGTCGGGTCATATTGCGTAAAGCTATGGTGGGTTTTTAGGGATGGGTTAGTTTGGTTGTGTTTTCGAACTTGGATCATACATCTTCTAAAGGCTAGACTAGGGGCGTAAATGAGAGTAATATTGAGCTTGACTTGGATTGTTAAGAATTTGATTGATTTTGAGCACAATTTGAGCTCGACTTTGTTAAGTTCGAGTTTGCTCGTTAAGCGCTTGAGTTGAGTCCAATTGAGTTGATTGTTTGATCGAGTCAAAATCGGATAGCTCACAGGCTCTCTTTTTTTCATTTACAATCATCATTATTATTATTATTATTTATCTATGTAAATGTTTATCATGATAAGAATTTTATTTAAGAGATTTGATTAACTTTACCAGTAGAATATTATCTTCATTAATTAAAATTTAACGTATTATGTATTTATTATGCCTATAAATAGATAATTGATGAAGGTATTATACACACTTGAATAGTCAAATAAATACAAATCTCTTTTTCTCTCATATCTTTGTTCTTATTATTGTTCTTTTTTATTTATTGTTATTGTTATGACGATGACGATTTCAGTATTGATCTAGTTGTAGGAAAAGTGTACACATGAAAGTCTATTAAAAGTTAAATTAAAAATTAAACTAACATAATTGATCTATATTTTAGTTTGCTTTAATTTTAAAAATTAACAAAATAATATATTATATATTTGAGTAATTCATGAGTTTTTCGAGTTGAGTATCAAGTAGTTTGGCTCGTTTGGCTCATTAAAAACTTAAACCGAGTTCGAGCTCGAATCAAGTCTAATCAAATTAAGTGTCGACCAAACTTTGACCGAGTTGAATTTTAGTACTTTATGAACAAACATAGAACTTTAATCTTACTTTGAAAAGCATACTTGAATGATCTTCAAATTTAAATCCCACTCCAATAAAGAACTTGAATTGTTCAAAAGAAAGTATCATCAACCTTTTCCTCGTGCATTTCTGGCACATAACCTAATAGTCTCATATGGTCTACCAAGCAACTCAAAACATCAAGAATTGCACTCACCTTAGTGTTCGACTTATCTTCTGCTCTAAATCTAAAAAGTTCATTCTTAACTTCAATCCAGCTACACCCAGGGTTGGTTTTGAGTCCTTTATCTTTCATCACTTTACGTACTCTAGCTGCCTGATCCCATCGCTTCGCACTAGCATATAAACTTGCCAATTGAATGTGGGTAGCCGCACAACCGGGTTCTAAAAGTAGCCTGCTCTCGGCAGCCTTTATCCCAATCCAAATGTTCCCATGAAGCCTGCAAGAAGAAAGCAAAGAACCCCATATAACCGCATTGGGATGAATCGGCATCTTTAGAATAAAATCTAGAGCCTCTTGTAATAATCCAGCTCGACCGAGAAGATCAACAACGCATGAATAAATGATCCAGTGCTGGCTCGACACCGTGTTCGATCATCGAGTCAAAACAAGCACAGCCTTGTTTGACAAGACCTGCGTGACGGCATGAAGAGAGCACTCGAAGGAAAGTGATGGCATCGGGTTTTAGTTTCTCCTCTTTCATCTTTACATAAAGATCAACAGCCTCGATTGCAAGGCCATGCTGAGTATACCCAGCGATCATTGAGTTCCAAGACACAATATATTTATTACCGGCCAACTTCTCAAATATAAATATTGCATCTTCAACGCTTCCACATTTACAATACATAGAAATCAGAGCATTGCAAAGATAAATATACGATTCGAAACCCATTTGAATGACTTGACCATGGGCACTTCTCCCTTGCCCCAAAGCACCACTACCCATACAAGCTCTCAAAATACTTGTCAATGTGAAGTCATTTGGTTTCAAAGTCGAAGTCTTCATCATATTATATAGCTCCAAGCACATATCAATCTGACATCCTTGTGCGAATCCAGCGATGATAGTAGTCCATGAAACTACATTCTTTACAGGCATTTCTTCGAACACCTTATAAGCCTTCTCCAACTCCCCGGATTTTCCATAGAGAGTAACCAAAGAACTTCCCACATAAACGTTTCTGAAAAACCCAGTTTTTATTGCTAAGCCATGATACTGAATTCCAACACGAATGTTGTGTTTTGTCCCACATGAACTTATACCATTAGACAGCACAACTGGGTTACATGTTGGATTCTCTTTGTTTGTAACAACAAGAGCCTCTAGAATTTCATTGACGAAATTTGAGAGATTCTCTGTCGGTAAATCCGAATAACCCAAATCATCAAAACAATTTTGGGCAGTAAACTGATCTGAATCTGTTTCTAGAAAATCTTGGATGAGACGAAGATGGTTTTGGCGAGAAGTGGAAGGGATTGATTTCGAGGATATAATGTCTCTGATTCTCAATGCTTTTTCTAATTTCTTGCTTGGAGGATTCAATTTTATTTTGTGAGAAGAGAAAGGACTAGATTGAGAAAGAAAAAATAGAAGAGGTTTCAAAGTGAAGCATGGATTCCTTTGGATAACTGGTTTCAATATATTCATGGGGATGGGAAAGCAATCCAAAAACTGAGATCTGTCGGGTAAAAAAACATATGCAATCTGGTTATTGCTTAACCCGACCCGAAAACTTATTTGAAGATTAATATTCCAATAACTCAGACTACAAAAGAGATGGTATTTAGCTACAATGGAGCTGGCTATGTGAGGTGCACAAAACAGTCACCATGTGTAACATAGATTCACGGGATTCATCGTTGATGTCTTCGTTTCTTTGTCGAAAAAGTAGCATCGTACTCGAAATCATCTTCTTCTCTGAATTGAATCGCACGCATGGATCGTGTTCGTTGTGTAAACGATCCAAGGCGCCACTAACGACCTGTTTGAGTTGTTCATTGGAGATTTCTTCCGCCATGTATTGTGAGTCGCTTTTGAGGATGCAAACGTCGGCCCGAGTGCCCATACGGTCTGGCAATCGGGCGGCTGCATCCCTCACAAGAGGGAGGACTGTGATATTTGGTGGCCGATTGGCTTTAAGCATATAATGTTCTCGGTATTTTGATGATGGCTTGCCGCTATACCTTCTCAAGGGAGCAACCGTGGATTTTCTACCATCTAATGCAGTATACTTAAAGGTCCTCTCTGAAACAAAGTACCTAATAGCTTCTTCCTTTCGGAAATAACCCCTTATTTTTTCGGGGCATCGACTGATGGTAGTACGGTTTTTCGAGGTTGGACTTCTCTTAATCTTTCTGTTACATTGACAGTTTGATGCATCAATGTCAATGGTGGTGCAGGAAGGCTTCCAATCTTCTGAAGACTCTCTTGAGCAACTTTCAACCAATCTGCAAAGCAATTGGCTAACGGACCAATCGAGGACCAACTCTTGTTACATAAGGAATAGGGATTGAGAGCCTTCCAGCCATTTGCACCAAGAGGGTATTTTATCTTTGTTTTTGAATATATTATAAAAATGAAGTAATAAAATATTAATTTTGAGTTGATTACATTTATTCCTATAAATTATCAAATAATGCTTAATTTTACACATACGTCTTAATTTTTTTATTGAACAGTAAATGTAGCATACATCCATCACAAAATGAAAAAAATCTCATAAAAATGAAAGAAGAAAAGAAATTAAATAGTGCAAATATCAAATGCGAAAATAAACAATAACAAGAAGTAACGTAGGCAATGAATGGTCTATTGAGAAATCAAATGATGATAATTCCTCTTTGCTGCTTGTTTTTTGATCCTTGGGATTTCTCATAGCCATATACTGTTTGCTTCCCTTCATCCTTTTGGTTTAGATATCAGCTAATTGCCATCTCCATTCACCGCAGCAACTTCTGTGTTTGTATTGTTGCTGATGTTGCCTACTTTCGGAGGAGCCGACTGTCCCCTTGGCCTGGCGGGTGACGGTGGATAAGAAAGCCGTTTCTTGGTAGACACGATTGGTCCTTTCTCTAGTGGTGCTTCATTCGCTTCCAGTCCCAATGGACTTTGCAACCTGGTCTTAGCTCTTGCGGACTGGGTTGGTACCATGTAACTAGGAAGCGATGGAGAGCTTGCTAGGCTCTCGTCGTCTCGTACAAATGAGCCTGCAATGCTGTGTCTTCGGGGGTTTTCGGACTGCACACTCACCATGCTTCTTGTGTCGTCATCTGGACCAACCGCACTGATCCTCGGGCTTGCTGACTTAAGTTTTCGGGAAGGCGTGGAAGCTGGCTTGGGAGTAGAAGGGGATTGCAGACTAGGAGTTCGGCTCGTCTTTTGGCTGGCCTTTGGGGATTGCTTATCCAAATTGAGTTGGTAACGGGCATAAGATTTGCTGATCTCTCCACCGATGATGCTGCGTCCACTCTTCATGGATGACTGGTCGTTGTTCTGTTCTTTATCTGCCATGCCACGACCCTCCCATGGTCGAGCTGCCATCCAACGTTCCAACCAGCTCCAACCCCAGGATGGATTGTTCGGATCCATGAACAATGGATTCATGGATTTTGAAGCATTCTTCCAGGTTTGCTGTCAGACACGTAACTTTGTTTACTTTTCAAATACTTGAATGCCAAAAGGACTATAAACACACAACAGAGAAGACAAGGTCACCTGATGTGTAAATGAATACGCCATGGCCTTTTCTCGTCTCATAGCAGCCTCATGCTTGCTCAATAAGCTTGCCTCGATTTGTTCCTTTGACTGCAGACTGTCATCCCAGTCCTCCCCCATCTGTTTAAACATTCATAACCAATGGTCAGTGGGAAGGAATCCTTTATAAAATGCCAAGAAAACTTTTCTGATGAGAAACTAAGTGGTTATATATATATATATAGGTGAACCGAGTTGAGAGAATATTCGAACCCGATTTGCCTTCACTTCTACATCAAATATGCTAACTTGGCTATTAATTCAAGCAAATCAATCTCTTTTACCTGCAGGTTTACAATATCAGTTGCATGTTTCTGTAAGAGTTGCCTTTGAAGAGCCTGGTTTTCTTCTGTCATCCGGATTCTCCTCATTCGAATCTGACACTGCACGCGAGAAAGAGTTTGCATGCACCGAAGGGTAGCAGCTGCTTGACGTTTAACAGTATGCCCTTCCATCATTGATTTCAGCCGGACCAGTCCTCTTAAAGCACGCAATGCCCTTTTGGCCTGAAAAGAAGAAATTGTCATCAGTTGAATCCAACACACAAGTTTCATCAATGGCTGTAAAAACTGAATTTAGATTGTTCGGATGCGGGTTTCAAACATGAAAAGATCACTTAATTTGACCTTAAAGTCCATGGAAGTCTATTCAACATTGATAAGGAACTTACATATCCTTCTTTTAGAATGAATTCAGGGTAGGCTAAAATCATTTTCAATAACAAGATTCATAAAAGATATATGTTGCAACACATACAAGGTAACCTCGGAAAGCGGTTTGAATTTTGATAGCTGCAACTTCCTCATTAGATTTTCCAGCAAACCTAGCACCCGTATTGAGTTGACGACGAACGACTGGAACATCATCAGCAACAGAAACAGAAACAGCAGCAGCAGGGGCAACTGCCACAGGATAAGGTTGCTCACTCGGTTCTGCCTCGGCTTCAATTTCTTTAACCTCTTCCGGCTGAGGAGGGGACAACTTGACAGTTTCTAAAGTGGCTGCATCAGAATCACCAGGACCCAAATCCACCTGCTTCTCCAAAAACTGTTCTTTGGATTTCTGGATTAAAAAAAAACATTAAAAAAAACTCACTGAAGACAAATAAAAAACTGTTCTTTGGAATTTTTTATTTCAGACCTTAGTTTTCTTTTCTTTCGTTTCTGGGCTGAAGGCTTTCTTCAGAGAAGACAGCCATTTTCCTTTCTTCCCCATCTTCTCTTTTCCTCACTGTAAAAATTCAATTTCTCACTGTAAAAATCGTAGGATTTTAGCAATGAACATTCTCATTCTCCGATCAATATCTTCAAAGAGGCAAAATGTCAAATACTTAACAAATGACAATAAATAATGACAGATCTACAAATTAGGAAGGAAATCAAAGAAAAAAAGTTTTTAAAAAAGGGGAAAACTCCCATGATTTCATCATATAATATCTATTAGAATAAGCAGAACTAAAAAAACAGCAATTTCTTACAAACTTGGAAGCAACCCAGATTTGGAAAAGACAAATAGCAATATCAAAGGCATGAAATTAGAACTAAAAAAGCTAAAAAGAACACATCTTTAAATTGGGGTCCATCAATGAAACCAAAAACAGTACCTGAGATTATAATAATGCCCAGATCTCAAAGAACTCGAAGGATCATCTTTCCTTTGTTTTATTTTCACAAAACAAACAGAAAACAAAAGATGAGGAACTGGAAAGGGTCAATAATTTCTTCAGCTGCTGCCAAACGTCAATGGAGTAGAGAGAAGGAAGATACAGAGGAACAGATCTAGACAACAAAGCTTTTAGGGAATATGAAGCAGAAACAGCTGGTTTTCTTTTGCTAGTGTGACCCCACTTGTTTGCTCTTTTGTTTTGATTGGTCGGAGAAAACATCTATTCATCTACCTATCCAAAATTTTGGTAACTAAAACAGTTAAAAAAAACATCTTTTTTCCTGTCGTTTTCGAGTTGTAATAATGGTATTTCGGTTTCAGTTTGTCAGTGAAAACTGAAAATCCAACCTTTAAACTTGTAGTGTGTGACCGTAAAAAAACTGCTTTTGAGCTGTTATGGTTATTTGAGATTGACTCCAACAAGCTCGTATTTAATTACATCGATTTCAAGTTGAATTTAAGTTTAATTTAATTTATCTAATAAATCAAAAATATTTTTACTCGAATTAAACCGCTTATAAATCAAATCTAAACATTTTTTAGTTATTTATATGTATTTTAAATAGTTTAATACTAGATTAATATTTTATTTTAAAAAATTATAAAAGATTAAGCTCGAATTCAAATTTAAGTATATAAAATGCATAAATAAATTAAATTGAATTAATCTCAAATAATTAAATATTATTTTAAATTAAACTCAAACATCAATGATAATTGATAATACTTTTTATTGACTTAAAACTGAATTTCAATCGATAATTTTATTACTCAAATTAGATTGAGGTAATCTTATCAAAAATATTGCATAAAGATCGAATATATATTTGAATTGAGATATTAAATATATTAATTACTACATTTTTAATGCTAACCAAAATTCATTAGTTCATTTTGGCAAATTGTCGGCAGACACCGACACAAGTTTTAACTTTTTAGTGAAAAATAAGCAGCTAGGTTTTCAATTGGAAGCAGACCTCGACAACTAGATAATTGTACCAAATTCCAGCCAAAACTAGACAAAGAGTATAGCATTATAAAATTGGTTACCATGAATATTCCTCACTAAAAATAAGAACCCCAAAATTATGATTTCTGGGATGTTGAATGCAAGCCTCACCACAGTTGGTACCTAAGAAAAATGCCGAAGTTCAAACCGGTGTTGCGAACTCTACTCCCTTCTGGTAATTTGAACACTAGAAAAATCTGGAATGTAATTCGAGAGGTCAAGCCAAAAGCTCCTTTGTTCTTATTTTCTAAAAGGAATTTGCTTCAAAATGGAAAAGAAAAATGGATGCCAGATTAAAGGTTAATCACAAACAATTCCACAGGTCTCGAAGACAAATGCTATCAGTCTATCAGACATCCTACAACATGGTTAGCTTTAACAGCCCAAGTTTTGTTGACAAAGGGCAATGCCAAGGTGTCCTTTGATGAACCAACACATTAAAATTTATATCCTACAAAAGATGGGTAAATGAAACTACAAAAAGAGCATTACGACAAAATCGATCGGATGCTAAAGATTATCAGTCATAAAACCTTTACTCGTCGATTCCGTAGTCCTCCCCAAAGTATTTATCAACTAAACCATTGGCCATGTTTCTCAAGTCTTCGTTTTCATGGAACTGGTACCTTTCCATTGCATCAATCCCATCTTCTTGTTCAACTAGTTTTGGTCCATCACCATTTGGCATTCCTCTCAAAACCTATGGTGCACAGACAAAATAATGTAGTCTCTGTTATTCCTCAGAACACTACGGAAAGATCACTGCACGTTTATATTATGTGGCTCGATTTAGACATTGCGGTAAGTAGAACAAGTCTGTCATGCCAACAAATAAGGGAAAACATGAATCCAAATTAGAACTGTCAATTCTGATCAAAACTTGAAAATCCGACCAAATCAACCCATGCCGAACCTGAACAAATAAAACCAGAGTTGATCCAAACCCAAAAATGACAGACTTGAAAAAAATCAAAGCTCAAAATGAACCAAAATTGAGTATCATACCCCAATGAAAAAAATCAAAAAGACCTTACTCAAAAAACCCAAATGGTCCAAACCTACCATAACTTGAACTCGAAACTGACTAAAAAAATGAGCCGAACTCAAAAATGAACAAAACTAATTAAAACTCAAATTGAACTGACCCAGATTGACACAACCCAAAACTAACAAAACCAGCCCATTTGACACGTCTACTACAAATTGACATAGATAGATCTGCTATTCTGCTGTACATAACATAGATAACTTTCTAGAGCATGATATGAAAATTGACAAATAAATTTCTACATTTGCTCACCAGCTCTGTGAACCGAAGTCCTAGTCTGGCAGCCTCTATATCAGCAGATCTAACCAAATCAATAAAACCTGAAAGGCAGCCTCTTTGAACAAGGGAAACCAGGTGCTCTTCGATCAGATTCGGCTTTCCCTCATCTGCAGTAGGGGCAACGCATAGGTTGCCCAACACATATGCTACTTCCTTTCTTATATCGAAAGGTGCAGTTGAAAGAAGATGTAGTAGTAAAGATACAACCTCACTAGAATATATCAACTGCTTGTGTTCAATGGAACCAGCTGCTATATTAGATAGAACCCATGATGCTTCCTGCAAGAACAATAAGATTTTCAAGTACGAATTTATGATGAGGACCAATAGCAGCATGAATTAAGTCAACTCAATCACCTTCTTCAAGACCCTGTGATCATTCTTCAAACATTTTACTAGTACTTTGATGACACAATCTGGAAAGGCAAATGAGATTATCAACCTTTTATATATAACGAGATAAGAATTGCAAAAGGACCATCTTCATGAAGCAGAGATATTAGCTAACCTGTGATGTCATGCCCAGGGACAAGAACATTAGAAGTTGTATGTGAATCACCAGCTACAAGATTGCCTAAACTTCTCAGCATCTAGATGAACATTATTCATTATTTATATAAACATCAGACAGTAAGAACGAAGGATATTCAAGAACAATTGCAACAAACGAACTCAAACTCAGAACCCCCATCATGTTTTTTGGAGATTTGGATGAAGAATTGCATTTTTTTTAATTTTACTTTTGTTTTCATGAGCTTACTTTCATTCTGAACCATCAGCTATTTAGAAACAACAGTATCATGCAGGAGAGAAGCATATAAGCATAAACTCGCGACAAAGTAAATATAACTCATTTCATATGTTACCGGTATGAGCAGTTGCAAACTATTTGATGTTGCCAATCTATCCACAAGAAGTTGAAGGATATCACTCTTCACCAGAACACCAGTAGCGATATTAGAAAGGGCCGAGAGATACACCACCACCCATGCTACTTCAGTGGCCAGCTCCTCATCACTAGATTTGAGAAGCAACTTTTCAGTGCATCAAAAGTCATGTTTACAATTCAACAGAACTAAATACTTAATTTGAAATCTGCACTTACGCCTTCCGTAAGTGCCGAAGAATTGCATCAAGTACTCCATCAACTTTGATGAGCTCTGTTGCAGCTTTAGCATCAGGACCCTAAGTCCAAGCAAGAATTATGTTGTAAAAGAAAGTTTACACGTGCATATGAATAAGGACAGTGCACAGCAATCCTTATTACAAAAGTTAATATATACAAAAGTGATTTTCTGGAAATGGTTCGAAACCTTTATAAGGTTTGACAATGCCCAAGCTGCTGTTCTCACAGTTGAACCCTTGTTTGACAACATCATTCTCGCAAGTGGTGGCAAAGCACCTTGAGATAGCAGCACATTGTGCAACTCTTCCCCTTCACCGGCAACATTTCCCAATGCCCATGCACACTGCTCAGCAACAAGCAACGAGCTCTTTTCTGCAAAATGAGGGAAATTCAGACAAACTTGCAGCTACTAACTGCATGATTTATAGAAACATAAAACTACAGGTTCTAAGGAAGAAAAACCAATGATATTTCAGGGTTCAACCACAAGGAAAAAAAGAAAAGAAAAAAAGAACTATCTTTCATAACCACAAACCTCCAATGTGAGCAATGAGCAATGGTAATGCAGGCAACAAAGCTTTTGTTTCTTCCGGTTTTCCTGCTGCTATATTTGTAAGACACCAAGCTGCCTCAAGCAACTGCAATTTAATCAATAAAATATAAAATAAATGGGGAACAAATGTGATTTACTTGAATGATTGGGTTTATTTAAAAAATAGCTCAAACAATGTTTTTTTTGTTTGTTTCAGATGCCCAAAAATTTTTTTGGTCAAAGTAAGTACTTAAATCAGCCAAATGATTAAATGGGAAAGGAATACAATGTTAGGAACTTTGACAAAGAAAAAAAATTTAAACACCTAAAACAAAAAAGAAAAAAGAGGTTTAGGCACTTATTTTTCAAATAAGTCAAATGATTACTATAATAACTCTGTTCAAAAACCCGAACACCAGCAAAGCACAAATTCATTGGAGTTAGATGCCATACAACAAAACAGTCAAATATATGAACAAGCATTGTACAACAAAAGATAACTATTTGAAGCTTTCTAATGCCCCAAAAAAAAATCTTTACAACCTGTTCATCGGGAGAACCAAAAGAAAGGGATTGCACAAGCAAGGGAATAGCTCCAGCTTTAAGAGCAGCTTCAACCGGAGGGAACTCAGATTTTGACAATAATCGCCTTAGCTCACGTAGTGCATTTACCCTCTTCTGTATTGCACCTTTCCCCCTAAACAATATGATTCATAGTTTGGCAAATTACTATAACCCAAATATAGTATAAAGATGACTCAACCAACCATCATTAAATGTAATATTGAAACTAATAACTAAACTACTAATAAACATACTGGTAAGCAACAGAGGATTTTAACTCTTCGACAGCTGAAGAAGTTTGGGCGTCTAAAAGAAACCCTTCTTCATCAGTTATCATATCATTTTCCTCGACGAGAACTTCGCCGTCACCAGCAGCTCCCACTCTACACAACCGTTTCGCTCGAACCAACGATTCTCTCCTCTCTTTCCTCACTGTCACAGCATTTTGCCGCCGTCGCTGAGCCGCCGCGTTACCAACTACGAAAAAAGAAGGCCCATATTAAAACGGGAAGGTGTCGTGTTTGGGGGGGGGGGGGGGGAACCTAAACAAGAAGATAGATGACTAACCTGATGATTTAATGGGGTCTCTTCGATGGGAAGCTGGGGAATCATCACCCATTTTAGTTTGAGGAATGCTATGAAAGTCTGGATTTTGAAAATCTTCAAAATCAAATGAAAAGTAACACACTGAAAATTACAAAAGGGTATCGATTTTCCCCCCTTTTTGTTGGGAATCATCAGCCATTTCGCCGATTTTGGTAGACCATTGTTTTCCGCGAATTCTAATTTTATCCCTCGAGTTCTGGAAAATGTCATTTAACGAAGGAGTAATAGCACCATTAGACCCCTAAAGGCTAAAGTATGTTCTTTGTACGAGTTGCCTTAAATTTTTTTTGAGATGTTTTATCCCCAATCTTTAAATTGTTGTTTCATCTAATTTTAAAAAATATTGATTTTAATAGAAGAGGTAAATTATATGTTAAATTTGTTAGATTTTTATTAGTTTTAATTTAATATAATTTTTAAAAATTTATTTAACTTGACATTAACCTTAATTTATTTCTAATTTGAATTAATATTTTTAATATAATAATATTTTTATATATTTTAGTCAAAAATCTACACTCAACCTTTATTTTTTTAATACTTTTTATAACTTAGTCTAATATTTTAAATATAAATATATTTTAATTTAATTTAATTATAAATCTTTATTTGATTCAAAATTAATATTATTTTCTTTATATTTTTTATAATTTAATCTAATATTTTAATATAATAGTATTTTTATTTATTTTAGTCTTAAATTTTTTATTTAACTTGAATATAACCATTTAAATTGTGATACGACGTTAAAAAATATTTTTATCGTTTAATTGGATAGTTATTTTAATTTTTAGTTTTTAAAACACTTTAATGGTTATCATTTTATTTTGGATTGGTGACTTATTCATGGATAAAAAATCTATATGACAATATTATGTCAGACTATCAGTGTGCATTATCGCGTATGTTTTTTACGTTATTTTAAATTATTTATTAATTGAGTAATATTTTTCATCCACGAAAGTATCATTTTGGCCTAAAACGAAACGTTAATGGTTAAAGTGCTTCAAGAAAAATAATGTCAAAGTGACAATTCAGTTAAAAGCTAGAAGGCAATTGAAGGTAATGATCGAGTCGATAAATACACACTTTATTATTAGATGATTTATCATTTGTAAATTAATCTATATTTTCTATAATATATATTCATCTTATAAATCATGTTCATAAATTAACTTTTATTTTTTATTAATTTATAATTATTTTATTTTTATAAAAACAATCAATTATATTAAAAAGGTTAATAGCACAATTGGCTCTTAAATTATTCACTTTGTATTAATTTGTCTCCAAAAGATTTTTTGGGACATTTTGTACCCTAAAAATCGTTACTTATATAAACTCTGCCGTTATGTCTCGTTAAAAGAAATTATGAATACACACCACACATCTCAGAATTAAAAAATATATATATAATTGAACTCATTTCAACAAAATCTTTCTAATAATATAGACGGTGAAAACCACAACATTTCCGATAATAAAAAAATGGGGGTTAAAAACTTTTCTCTCCAATTTTTTTATTCCATTTTCTCTTCCCAAAATATCTCTCTTCTCTTTGCTTCCAATTAATCCACTATTTAATTCAAAATATCATTTTTTAATTTTATTTTTTCATTATCAAATAATTAATAAAACATCCATCAACCATTATTTATTTACCACAAGGCCCAAATTCAATTATCTTTGGTTTGGATTCCCAATCATAAAGGCCTGATATTTGGGTCATTATAATATTGGACTATTTTTTTTTAATTATAAAGAAATAAAGGTTAAATTCAGGTTAAATAAAAATTTTGAGAACTAAAATAAATAAACATATCATCATATTAAAAATGTTGAAATGAATTATAAAAAGTAGAAAGAAATTATGGTTAATTTCGGTTAAATAAAAAATAGTTAATTTTGGATTAAATATAGATTTTAAGGCTAAAATTAATAAAAATGTAGTAACATTAAAAATAATGGATTAAATAATAAAAGTTAGGAAGAAATTTAGATAATTTCGAGTTAAATAAATATTTTTAAGACTAAATTGAATAAAAATAAAAGTTTAATAGGCTTAATATGTAATTCATTTATTTTATTATCTAGCAGCACTAACGCAGAATTCTGAAAAGAATAAAGGTTTTGTTGTATTTATATAAACATCAAAAGGTATCATGATACAAATGCCATAAATTATAACATATTTTCCCTTCAATTGACCTTCAAAGCTTCAGGTACCACCACCTCAATATTTTCACAATTTTGTTGTCTGTTTACTGATGACGAGGTTGCTCTTAGATCAGAAGGCTTCGATCTTTTCGAACAACAAGATTGTGACTTATTAAATCCTAACCTTCTAGTGAAATTCCTCCAACTTCTCTTGGCCTTCACCAGCTTATGTATCTCCTCTTTCATACTCGAACAATCCTCTTCAAGCTCGGAAACTCGATGCTTCACATCATCTTCAACATCAGTTGCACCATGTTCTGCAGAGCCTATAGGATGAGACTCATCTTCCTTGAGACCCAAGTTTCCATTAGTTTTTGCTGAGTTTTCAAGATTATCAGAGACAAAGAACCATCCGGAAATCGATGTCCGTAGTCGTAGTTGTTCAAAGAAGAGTACTTGGACGATTACTCGAAGTGGTAGCCTCTCATTCTGAGCTGCATGTGTGCTGGCTTCAATTGAGAGCTTTTGACAGTTCATCAATCTGCATAGTTGCTCCCTTTCAACATCAGTAATCCATGGATGTGCCTGCGAATTGTAGATTATATAAAACGAATCCGAACCTCGTACCCTTAAGTAATAACAATATTGAAATCAACCATGGGAGATAATAATATTACCTTCAGGTATATATCAATTGCATGATAGAGGCTATCATCAAGTGGTCTTGCATAATCCGGGATGCTTGCAGCAAGTGCTTCGAACTTTGGAAGCTTGAAATTAACATCCGGCGCTACTTCGGCTAGAAATTCGTCTATCAAACGAGCCACTATTGTCAGTGGTCCTAATGAATCATATCCATTCATCAATTGCTCCTCCTCGACTATGTTAGTCGGAGTCGTTATAGCAGAGCCAGAAGCCTGCTCTACTAACAGGAAATGATCAAGAATCCTCTGAACGCAGTTTATATCATAAAGAGTCTCGGAATAACTCATATTCGGTATGAGCAAGTCGACAAGTGAAGCTTGATCCAACTGTGTTCCGACCCTCTTCTCCAAATTTTCTCGGCACGATGGACTTGCATGCAGTACCATAGCTGTACGAAGCAGTCTAATGAGAAACTTGGATGATGTGACTCCCTTCTTGTTAGGAATTAACCCTACAATCTCTTCCAAGAGAGCCCTTTGATCGGCTTCCGAAGGTTTAGGAATATCTGTCCCCTGATTCGCATCGTCAAAGCTCGATTGTCGATTCATCAAGGGAAGATACCTCCTAGCATAGTGTACCACTGATGCAGCAATGCTTTCAGACCTCATGCCTCTTGATTCAATAGCTAAAATCAGTCTTTTATATATCGGTAGACTAAGGAACGTTACATCTTCGTACCACCAATTATCGCCTGTAGGTTTCGTCATGGTCGGGGTCGATATTCCGTTCCATAAGCCATTATTTTCTGGACTTTGCTTGCTCTCACATCCCGCCAAAGGCCAGCCGTATAGACTTGGATCCTCACAAGCCTTCATTGCCAACGAATCGATGCACCTCGGCACAATGTGAAGCTCTTCAGCATATGGCATAACTTCTTCACATGCTTCAAGAGCTCGAATCGAATCTGCCCAAGTACCAAGCACTTCGCCAAGGAAAGACTCTGTTAGCAAAATGAGATTCTCATCTCCATAATCATCAGTCATCTGGAGGTACTCTGCTGCACATCGAACGCTAACCACATTATGCGCGGTGAGTTCGATTCTAACACCATAGCAAAACTTCGATATAAGCTCGAAAGCTTTGGCTCCACCGGGTAAATCATCAAGCCTCAAACTAAAACTCGATCCATCACCAGTAGAACACTCTTCAATAAGCTTCCTCAGCATCCCACTTCTCGAAAGCAACGGAAACTGCAATCGATATTCGAAATGAACCATTATCTAATCAACTCGAAAAACAACCATTTCAAAGACAAAATACAGATGAACACACCTTGTGGAGATGGAAGGACATTTCTCCAATGTTAATCTCAACATCACTAGGAAGTCCAGCAGTACAGATCCTGAAAGAAAAGGAAGAACAACAAGAAACCAGAAGTCCTTTTATATCAACCCGTAGTAGAATGATTGTTTTGATAACCCAATCCACCATTTTTGAACCTTAGAAACTCATTAACAAGAGATATAAGCCTAAGAATCATGCAGACATTCTTGTTTATAACATATTCGTATTCGACACTCGATATGAATTTTTCTTTACATAAAAAAGGCTTACCAAGAGTGACCTTCACGATGAAATGCTTCAGGCTTGGAACCCAACCTCAAGAGTGCCATGATTATTACGTTTTTAAAATAGACATAACCTTGAAACCATGACGACAAAGAAATGGATGAAGAATCATTGTCAACTTGAAAAGAAAAATGGTTAACACAAATAAAAATAGTAAGTCAGCGAGTTTAAAGGAAACTTGTGAAGAAATATAAGGGCGTACTTCCCATTTGGCTTCCCTGGGAGTAGGTACTTGACTTTCATCTCCTCATTTTTCTATATCTTATACTCGATAGGTATTTTCAGGTAAATAATTTGAATTAACGTGTTTCAAAAATAATAATGATCATCTTTCGAGATAAATATTAATATTTAAATTTATATAAAAATCTATCATCTTTTATAATTTTATAGCATGTGTACGGATAGACGAAGTTAAATAAAAGTGAGAAGGGATGGTCATTTCTTATCCTAATTTTTTTATTTAAACTTTTTTTAAAAAATATTTATAAATTTAAAATTTTAATTTTAAATATTTATATTTTATTTTTAACCTTAAATTTTAATTATTTTAAATAAATAAAAAATTATCGACCATAAAATTATACTAAAATATTTATAAAAAATACCGTCCCGGTTGCAGGGCAAAACTGTACAAGAGAACCGATGCTGGTTCCATGGTTTCATCAGGTCCGTAATTACGTACAAGATCCCACTGTTCATGAAACTAACGGCTCAGATCCAATACCGTACCATCAGCCATTGACTTTTAAGTAAAGTCAGCTAAAGAGAGCTTAGTTAGCAGTCCGTTCTAACACACGGGGAACTCAACCCACATTTCCCCCTTTCCAGATTCTAATTTCACACATTCTGTCACAAAATCAAAGGGAAAATTAGAGTTTTTTTCTTCTTCCGATCCATTAAAAGTCGTGACTTTTTTCCTTTTGTTAAAAAGAATTGAAGCAATGAACATCAGCCGTCCGGCTGTGCATCCGGTGGAGGCTCCTCCGTTGACGGAGGCTGCGGTGCATGGTCCTAGAGGGAGGATGAAGGACATTCAAGGCATGCCTGGGACTAAAGGAGGTCTTTTTCTTCGTCTTTCTCAGTTCAGTTTCGCCATCATTTCCGTCTCTGTAATGGCCACCACCAGTGATTTCCGCTCCGCCACCGCTTTTAGGTAAGTAACCCTCTTTTATTTAATTTGTTAGTGAGGATCTTTTCCCTTTCCTGTTTTTTTTTTCTTTTTTGTTGCATTGAATGTGAGGGTTTTTAATTTGATTTTCTGTTCTGATCTTTCTATTTGTAAATTCCAGTTTCAACCAATAGAGACTAAACTTGAGCTAATAAAAGTGACAACTGACAACCAATTTGTTGGCCTTGATCATCACCAAACTACAACTCTCTTAGTTTTAAATTTTTTATATAGAATTCTGATCTTTCTAAAAGATGTATGGGAAATTTGTTATGTTTATTCACCATCTACCATTAATGTTTGGGTCAAAATAAGTTGCAACTCCACTTTGGTAAAGTTCGGGGTTTAATCCTTGTATTTAAAAAGTTAAAAATGGAATTCTTTGTACTTTTTAGGTTTAATCATTTAGATCTTTTCCTCAGGCTATGCTAGTTTTTGGTTTATAAGATGAGATTCTGAAGCAGTTTTGACAAAACTGTTGTTTGTTACCTGTGAGAAATTTCATGATTTTAATTTTATTTGTAACTTGAATATTTCATGCTTTTATGCATCAGCTACCTCGTTCTTGCGGTTGGCTTGCAAAGTTTGTGGAGCTTGTCTCTTGCATTTGTTGATATATACGTTCTTTTGGTGAAACGAAGCCTACGGAACTACAAAGCAGTTCGCTTGTTCACCATTGGTGATGGGGTAAGTGACTCTTGATTGAGCATACAGAGTCTGCAACAAGGCTTACTGCTAGATTATTCTGTGTTTGTTTGCTAGTCACATACTGGTTCAACTTTAGGAAACTTGTAGTCTTGTTCTTGTTTCATCCTTTCATAAATTGATAAGGTCATTTACTCAAATACCTAAAGTTGAGTTTTGGTTGAAGGGAGCTTGATTTTGTTAACCAATGTTTCGCTCGGGAATCTTTCATTACATTATGCAGGTCGATTTTATACACACAAAAGTTCTTTTAGTTCTTTAGGGTTAAAATTACCATAACCGACATGATGGCTGTTCTTGCATTTTTCCCTTCATGTTCATACAGACTTGCAGAGATCTTTTAAAAGAGAACAAATGGTCTAAAAATTTGAAACGTTAAAGAACGAGACCCTTATATTGTTCTCAATGCCCATGTTAGTTATGTTACTCTGACCCTGACCCTGACCCTTCATTTTCCTTAAAACATCTTTATCCGAAGTTCCAAGACTCCCTATGTACATGCTAGTACCCTTATCACAACCTTTGGTGGGTTAGCTTTGGGATTTACTTGTGGGAAGGTTTATTTAACTTCATTTGCTAGTTGAATAAATTTAGTGGTGTTTCGATGCAGATCACTTCGACCCTCACATTTGCTGCAGCTTGTGCATCTGCTGGCATCACAGTGCTGATTGGAAGCGATCTCAACAAGTGTGCTTTTAACCACTGCACCAGGTTTGAGACTGCTACAGCAATGGCTTTCATCAGTTGGTTTGCCATGTCACCATCATTTCTAATGAATTTCTGGTCGTTGGCATCCCAGTGATGAACTTATGGAGTTTGTACGTTTTGGTTACAGCATTGTGCAGCCAATTACAAATCTGTTTTATTGCCAATTGCACCAGCAGTGTAAATAGATCCGTTTTGCTAGGGTTCCTGAGCTAATTTCTTTTTTCGATTTCAGAAGTGCAATATCTGTATCCTTGAGGAAAGCAACCATTAAATTATAAGTTACTTTCTTTCCCTCCTTTTCTATCAACCTAATAGTGCCTTGGAGGCCCTTCGATAGTATGATTGTTGTTTAAGCAAATAAAATGATTAAATTAAAACATTTTAAATTTGAGTGATTAAAATAAGAGTTAGAAAAATATTGAGTGGTGAAACCTTGCAATTTACCCGAATAGTTTTTTTTATATAAATTTAACCGAGGCCTAAGTTTGGGCTATCTTAATTTCAAAGCCCAGACTTTTCCAACGAACCCAAAAGAAATATATAAAACCAGAAAAAACGGAAATACATTTTGTAATTTCCATCTATTCCAACGCCGATGCTTCACTTCCCAATTATTTGAACCACCGGAAATCGACATGACCGATCACCTCCATCGTTTCGGCCGGATCCGGTCCACATCCCAGATCCTCAAACTAACCACCGTGCATTTCACCGCCCACCCTTTCACATTCCTTTTCCTCGCTTTTCTCCTCTTCTCTTTCCGTTCTTTGGTCGAATCCGGTTCCCTCCTCCTCACTTCCTTCATCGACCAAGACCCCGCTTTCAAATCCCTTCTTTCCCGCCTGGACCATCACCCTTCTCATCCTCACGCGCGTGCTCACCCCGCTCTCCGTCACACGCGCCGCCCTTTCCTTCACCTCACCCGTGTCGGTACTCTTGATGACGACTTCTTTTCTTCCGATGACGATCACCCGGACCGCTCCCTCTTTGGTACTTTCCGTAATCGCCCCACTAATGGCACGCCCGTGATTCTTTCCAACTTCGACCCCAAATTTGGATTCTCGCATTTTGTTGCGGATAACGGGATTGTGTTGCCGGAAATTATTCGTTACGGAGTCAAATTCAAGACTACGTCGTTTGAATATGAGAAGAATGAAGGGGAACAGCAAGAGGAAAAGATTGTGGATTTTCAGTTCGTTTATAAAGGATTGGGCCGTCAAGATGCAGAGACGCTTTTCTTTCTCGTCAGCTTGTTATCCTTTTCGTATGGATGGGTAATTCTAGGCTTTACAACGATTTACTCTTTGGTTTTGGGTGTTCTTTTTGTTACGATTGTTAATGATTTGATTGACAGATTTGATTCTGTCTTTGGGACTTTTTGGGATGGGTCAAAAGCGGGTTTGAAAAGGCTCACTGGTTTCGTTTTAATGAAATGGGCGGTAAGAGACGCGGTGACTCAGCTTCTTGGGTTATGGTATTTCGGAGAAATTGAGGATCGCTACTCGTTTTTCAAGCTTTTTGTTAGGCTAAAGTTGATGCCTTTTTCGGTTATGTCTCCGTGGATTAGGGGTTTCGAGAAGGAGATTTCAGGATTTTTGTTTACATGGTTCTTGGTGGGTACGTTAGTTTCATTTGCATTCTCATTAGCTCCTTGGATTGCCATTGTGGATTCGAGAAGAACCGGGAGGGAAATTATTAGAGAAGGTTCTTATTTGATGTCAAGACTGTTGAGCCAAGCGATTCAAATCAAGTGCTACGAAGCTATCTTAGGTGGTTCCTTTACAACGTGGGTTTTGACTTCTATAGGTGGGGAGTTTTTCGCTATTGTTGTTCAGGCGGCTTTGGAGGTGTATTTCATGGTTGCTTGGTTGATATTCTACTTTGTGGTGAGATGTAAGGAAGCTAATGCAGAGGGTAGAAGGTATGGGAGGAGGGAATTGGAGGTTTTGATCCATGGACTTAGATGATACTCAACTAGGAAAAAATGGGTTGAAGTTACTTTTGCTGCTAGAATTTTATTGTCACACTGAAGATATCGACATCCATCTTAAACTTGTTGAGTCTTCCTGTTTTTGCAGTGATAGTGATGCAATTCTGCCATTGTTTGGTGTAACAACTTGCCAATGCATTGCTTGTACGTGTTATTTTGTCATGAGGCAGTACATTACTTCTGTATATTTTCCCCAAAATTGCTTGTGTGTACATTCTGATGCAATCAATTGTTATTTTACTGCCTTGTAGTACTTGTTCCATCTTGTTGTCAATGAGAAATGTAATGGTTTTTTCTCATGTTCCTAATTTTGCTGATGCTGTTATATTTAGATTATCAACTTTGTGGCGTGGCCTTTTCCCTTCTTGAATGTTTTATCTTCTTTAGAATGAAGAAAACAAAATAGCTTAGGTTTTAGATTGCTGGATAACCTTAGTGAGTATCCATGATACTGTTTTATAGGGTTATTTTTTGTGAACTGTACAACCAAGAGACTGAAGAAAATTATTGGCAAAAGGTCTGATGAATGTTAAGTCAGTTGGTGCCGAGAGGAAAATAAGAGTTTATTTAGGAAAAGGACACTTCTGGTCTTGTCTATGACTAAATGTTATATATGATTGATTTGGCTGAGTTTTTTTATTTGTCCCAGAAAGAGTGGAAGACGTGTTGTTACATCTGCAGTTCATGCTGTAATGGGCTGATTATTGAGTCGGGACATGCAATATTTTAGCAAATTTTTTGTTAATTTTATGCTATGGTATTAGAACGAGGTGAAACTTAAGTTAGAATGATTCTTTTGCATGGGCTGTGTTGACAAGTGAGATAAAATCATCGAACATTGGCTGGATTAAGGCAGGCTCTGCAATTTAAACCTGTTTCCTGTTTGTATTGATGATTTTTAAAGGTTACAGAAAGTTCAATAAGTTGGTTTTGTGAACTGATCTTTAAGGGGTCTACATTACAGAAATAAATCTCACGGACTTTAATGATGATGGTCCGCTTAAGTAGTTAACATTATCCTCAAAATGGTTTTCATTATTACAATGTGTTTGGCTATTGGTAGCAGCCTGTAGGAAGCGTCTGTTTTGCCAATGTAGCTGGACAGGTTCAAAGGTACCAGTTTTGGATTATAATGCCTTGGTGGGCATTATCCATGCATGTGCTTGTACCATGTTTTTATGATGATCAGGTGTAAATGCGTATTAATCATTAGTGTCATTCTGTTGAGCCCTTTAGTATTCTTTGAAATATTTTGGACAAGTTCCCTTGTGTTCTTCATGCAGAAAGCAATAAATTTTGTCAATATATCTTGGTCACTTGAGCAAGTGCAGGTGTAAATTTGTTGTCACACGAAGAATGAGTTTAAGTACATTTCACCTCATTCTTAGACTTATAGACAATTAGACATCTGATGCTAATGGCAAAAAACAAGATACAAGAATCAACTACATGCCCATTGGACATTGGTGTATCATTCTCTGCTAATAATATTTGGGAGATTCTTTAATTTCAAGTATTGTTCATGTACACTAATGATGTCAATACCATCACTACCCGTAGCAGAATTGTTGTTCAATAGTTGATTGCCTTCTTTGTTTCTCTTTTAGTAGTTGTTTATTTTTGTTTTCAGGTGTCTTATTGGACATTTAGTTACCCGTTGTTGGTTGAATGAGAAAGTTGGAAACTTGGAAATTGCAAGAGCTACAACAGATTGTGGAAGTTTGAATCATTATGTGAAGCCTAGGAAAATCTGCAGGGTGCAGCACATAAGTGGAAGACCACAAGTTATGTTAAAGGCCTGATTTTTTACTTTTACTTTTAACTTTTAGCATCATTCAACCTTGAAGTAACTGATTGAAAAGCCTCTTTTGTTTGTTTATGGAGTTTCTTGTTGAGTGGATGTGAGAAACTATAACTGGAAACAAATTGCTAAACCCTACTTTCCCTTATTTAATCAGAGCTACTGTTGAGGTCCAAAGCTAAAGTGATTCTTTGACACTGACCCTTCCCAGAGCTGAGTATTGAGGAGCTAACTTCCTCATCTTTTGACTTGTAACTTATCTATCATCTTTACATATGAGCATATCCTTCGATGTAACTGGCTATCATTTCAAGCATCCTTCTTGCCAATCTGATCATACATTGATTTTAAACACCTCAACTTTAAAGTTATTTTTATTCTTTTATCATTCTTTCCTGAAATTTGATAACTTTTCACCATCTGAATTCTCTTGATTAATTGCCTTCCTTTTTTGCTTTTCTGACTAGTATTTATCCTCCTTTAATATTACAGGTGGATATCAGGGACACTGCCCTGAGATAGACTCTTGAGAACATTTAACTTGCATTTCCGGGACTTGAATTTTTTTTAGTACTTTCAGTAAGTATTCTCAGATAATATCTAAGCTTAATTCTTTTTTGAACCACTTTAATGGCATACTCTCTTATATCCATATAATGCATTTGATATGTCACTTTTGAACATGATTCTTTATTCTGGTTGACAAGAAAAGAGAGTTCCTTGATTTGGTGCATTTAAATTAAAACTCTACTTGGTACTAATATCTCTTTCAAAATTTGACCTCGGGACAACGAGAAAAGGGTGTTATTTCTGTTTGATACTATCTAAAACTGTCTATAATTCTGTAATTCTATTTATATACTTCGATCAGCTTAGCTGTTATCATGGTCGAGTTTGAAATGCAGGTGGAGGCCAGGATTGGTAACCATCAGATGCTGTCAACTTCAGGTGTCTCGTCCAGCTTCTAGCTTCATACTGTTTGTTTACTTACAGGGAAAATATAGGTTAATATTTTTCAATTGAGTTACATTTATAGATTACACTACTTATGTTACAAAATTTTACTCTTCTCATTAGGACTGGTACATGGCGAATCAATCGAAGTTCCAGCATGAATTGCTAAAGACACCGGGAGAATCTGCAATCTTGCAGAGAGTTAACACAACGAACGACATCGAGGAAGAGACTTTCATCACAAGGAATGGTTTGGAATCAGTGGCGAAACCATACTCATCTTGAGCTCGATCCAGCAATGCCTTGAAAACCGGGTGCTTGAGCAAGGTGATTTTAATCACAAACCTTTTATAGTTTTCACCCACATACACCACCAAGTGACCCTTTGGCACATCTCTTGGGATTGAGCTCTCTTCATGTATGGAGTTTGGCCAATTTGCCCACTTATAACAGAACTCGCAATCACAACCATCACGATGGTGAACTCTACTGCTCATCCTCCTCCATTTGGTAAGGTATGACTTGAGAAACTTCTCTTTCATGTTCTTCCTATGAAACAGATGAAGTTGCAAGAAAGGGTTATGTAGCAGTGGAATTTATAAGTAACTGAACTGATTGTTGAGATGATTGCCGTGCAGCTGTACCCTTCCTTTTTAACTTTATAGCACTAGCAGTGGGGTCTTAATACGAATGTGTACGAACATGACACACAGTCACAGATCGTCCATTTACTACCCCACCAGTTGAAAGTGGAGAAGATAAGATATGACTGAGGGATGGGATCAGCTTCTTGGGCAAAGTGCGATCCCACTGATTAAATATCATATCGATCTATAAAAAATGTAGATGTACCTGGTGATATTAATGGATCTTTTAGGTTTAAATTCCGTAGTGATTAAGTTTACTCTTGTTACCACCTTCGGAATGCGAACATAATTTGTGGACAATCACCGTCACCGATGAAAGCTCGTCAGCCCATCGAGTTGAAGCGTAGTATCTCAGATCTTGTATATAACAAGTCAATTCATGTCATTACTTTCTAAACATCGAGTGAAAATCAATACAAAGATAATTTTTTATTTTTTTTAAACAAGTGTTTAAAATATTTTTCGGATGTGTATATAATATTTTTAATGTTTTTTAATTAGTGTCACACCATTTATTATATATTAAAAAAATTGTTAGCTAATAAAAATATGATACACGATTTTTAAAATATTTTAATTTTTTTAATATTCCTAAAATAATCACCAAATCTCTTACACAAATCCATCTACTCCCACTAACAGTGATCGTTTTTTTATAATGGAATGAAGTACTCTTACCAAATAAATCTTACACCATTCATTATGTCATCGTTTGTTGTAAGTTATTTAAAAAAAACAAATTAAGATTTAATTTTTTGGTGTTAATGATTTTAAATTTTAGGTTATTTTGTGAAATTTAGGGATATTTTATTTTATTTTTATTTATTTTTAAATATAATTTTGAATTTTTAAGAAGCTGTCATGTGTCAAAACAATAAAAGTTAAAGATAAAAATTAATAGACAATAACGATGAATACCTATTTGAGTAACGTTAAAAATGCTAGACATCTGTTTGATCCAAAAAATACTTTAAGTATTTATTTAAAAATATAATTTAAATATTTATTTATCATTTAGGTTTCGTTCAACAAAAAAATTCACTTGACTTTTAAAAAAAATTACTGAACGACATGTTTTGACAATTCTTCTCTTTGTTTTTACACTTACTCTCGATCATTATATTTAAAAAAAATAAAAAAATATATTTTTTCTTAAAATACGATTTTAACATTTTGTGAAACTGAGTTAATCCCCAACTAAACACTACTTGATTGCTGCAGATCTTCTCTGGAAGGGAACCATAATTGGTATTGCTTGGCTCTGTGCTGTTTTAGGTGGTGGTGGTCACTTTTCGGCTCTAACTTATCTGATCTTGGAGCTTTTAGTATATTTTAGGTTCTACCACAAAAATAAATTTTAAGTTTTAATCTTAAAATTTTAAGACAATTAAAATAATATCCAAGTTATATAAATTTTTATATAGGTATTTAAATTATATATTAGATCAAGTAGATGTCTAATATTTTTTATGATCTTTTAAGATTTTTTTTACAGATGTTATTTTTCGTTATTCAATAAAAAACAAACTTGTGACATGAATTCTTATTTTTAAAAATTAAAATCTAAAAATAAAAAACTTTAATTTCTTTAAAAGATACAAGTCTTAAATCTTTTATTCTGACAATAAATTCAACTATTAATCATTGTCTTTATTGGATTTCATTATTGAGTGCAATATTATTTTATCGTCAAAAATTAATAAATAAACTGTTGATTGTACTGTTGATGAACACTCAACAATAAAAAGAGATTGATTCAATTTCTACCAACATGTAGAGGATGACAGATATTGAACGATAAATAATGAATCACCAACTTGTGAAAGATTTCAAACAGTGATAGAAATGTGAGTTGACGATTTGATTGAAGAAATTAAAATTTTAAGTTTTTTAAAAAATATATTTTCTAATTTAGAATTTAAAAAAATATAAAAAAAATAAGTCATGTGTCGTGATTTGATTGGATGACAAAAAATTTTAACAACCACTAATGAAAAAACTTAAATTGGGTCACGAAAAAAATATTATTCACATATTTAGTCCAAAAATAATTCAAACACTTATCTAAAATATATATAATTTAAATACTTATTTAACCGTTAATCATTCAATTTTTAGTGTTCAATCGTTTCTTTAAAGTGATGGATGTGTTTAAAAAAATTGAACATAAATGCTTGTATTTAACTGAGTGATATTTTAGGATTTTTATATATATGAAAAGTTCTTAGAGAATTTATCTTTAATATTCATTATACGTGAAAATGATAATCTTTTAAAATAATCAATATTGAAATGAACAATAATAAGTCGTGCGTAATATAACTTAATTTTTGAGAGAAAAAAAATTGGAAGAACAACTTTTGTCGTAAACATTTCATCGTAACCGGTGGTGGATTCAAAATTTATTTGAGGATGGATACATATAAAATTTTAAAATCTCAGGCTGAGCACGAAGCTTAAATATTACAAAAATTTAGGGATCAATTCATAAAAATTAAGAAAATTAAAGGTAAATATACGAATTTTGAAAAATTCCGTGTCCACCCTATTTAAAGGGTGCATCCGCCACCGATCATAACCAGTGGTAGATCTATGCTTTAATTAGGGTGGGCACGAGCCCACCCTATTTAAAGGGTGCATCCGCTAACGATCATAACCAGTGACAGATCTATGCTTTTGTAACACCCCGAAAACCGGGTTAGTAACAAAATGATTCGAATGAGTTATAAATTAAATCATGTATTATTTGGATGGAGGGTGAGGGACTTAATTGAAACAAATGAGAAAAACCAAGGATTGCATGTTAAATTTCAGGTTTCCATTAATTGCCCTTGGACACTAATTGTTAGAGAATTTTAATAAGGGGCAAAATAGTCATTGTACCCCATTTGAGACCAAACAAAACTAGCCAAAAATCCTCCCCTTCGTCCTCATTTCTCACGTGAACATCAAGAAGAAAGGGGGAGAGAGCCTTTGAGAGAAATTTCCATGGGAATTGAGGAAGCAATTTGAAATCTATGCATGTTTAAGGAATCGAGTTGGGAAATCAAGCCTAAATACCTTGGTAAATTCCTTTTTCCCTAAATCGAACATTTTAGGGTTTTGAGGATTTGGGGATTTTGATTATCTTAAGGTGATTCTAAGTTGACTAGGTTCATAAAAGCTTAAATTGGGGACTATGATTGCTTGGGTATAGTCTTTAAAGCATGAACGATAGATTTGTGAGCTTTAAATATGGGGTTTTTGTAGATATGATGTTGGGTTGGTAAAATAGTGAAATTGGAGAGTTAGTTGAGGTTAAATCCATGTTTAAAGGTGCTGGAAACTCATGGAGATAAGTTAGGAATCATAAATTTAGTGGATTGGATGAGATTAGCCGAAATGCTTAGAGAATGTCATTTTTGGGTAGCTATCTTTGAGAATTTCCCCAGGACGGGCTTTAAGGAGTTTAGAGCTGAAACTTTGGGTAATGATACTCATGTATACCTAGTTTAAGAGGAAATTTATGGAACTTAAATCCGAGTCCGGTAGAGAAAGATACAAGTTGTTCCGAAGGGCTACCCGAGCAGTTCCGGGAAAATCCGACCAGAACTATTCGAATTAAATCTGGAGTTGTTCGATTAGGAATTTAAATGTAAGGTTAATTGTACCTTGTAGAGGATTCTTCTAGCTTTCCAACGAGGTATAATGGACTAAAATCGAACATCGGGACTAGGAGATACGATCGTTTCGCTACAGGGTAGCAAAATTGTTCATAAAGGGGCAAATGTACATGCTTGTAATTGTTAGGCTTAAGATTGTTTGAAATGTACAATTGAAGAAGTATTAATACAAGCTATTATATGTTAATTGTTAGATACCCCGGGAGAAGAAATTAACGAGGATCAAGAGAGGATCGAGGCAACAAAAAGAAGAGGCAAAGGGGGTTGTGACCTACAACCCGTGATAGCTCGGAATATTGGTGAGTGTAGCAAACCTTAGGGTTAGGACCTAGGGTCCTAACCATTTGATTATTTGATTTGTTATGTATTGTAACCGGATTAAATAAATATTTGACAATACGGGAAGGAGGACTAAGTGAAAATGACTTGTTTGACTTCATGATTGAGTACTAGATAATAAACTAGTTTAGAGCATTTGCATAGCTCGGAAATGCCGAGGTAAGTATTGGCACGCGGCTAAGGATGCCAGGTATGTTAGTCATGCATGAGTTATGTCCATAACACGTATATGCTTGATATGTTAGCATGACTTATGCCTTTGAATTTGGTAACATGATCACACGTATATGCTTGATATGTTAGCATGACTTACGCCTTTGAATTTGGTAACATGATCACACGTATATGCTCTGATATGATAGCATGACTTATGCCTTGGATTTTGGTAACATGTAATATGTATATGTTTGATATGTTAGTAGCATGACACTTATGCTTTGGACTTGATAACATGACTTGATGCTTTTGATATGTCATGTTATGTACATCACCCATGATAAGAATTTGATTAAGTAAAATGGGAGACAAATTGAATAAGAAATTCTGATTGAGCCTTGGGTTATAGTTGGTCATAGGTTGTACGGCATGCCTAGAGTCTGAGCTCATTTGTTAGTACTTCGGTACTTTTGATCAGTACTTCGGTACTTCTGTTGGTACTATGAGTACCTTTGTTGGTGGTTAGTCACCATTTGTAGATACCATGGGTATCTTTTGTTAGTGTCCTAGTGGCACTTTTGTTAGTACCTTAGGGTACTTCTGTTGACTCGTTACCTAGTCTAACTATATCAAGGCAATGTTTGAAATTGATTCGAAAGATTAAAATTAATGTAATTGCTAATAAGCATTTGACATGAACTTGCCATAGGCATTTGACATGATTTGGACTTGAGTATTGATATGTATATGCCATAGGGCTTTTGATATGATTTGTACATTGCACATTTGATATGTATTTGTCATAGGGCATTTGATACGATTTTGGATTTGAGCCTTTGATATGTACTTGCCATAGGGCCTAAATTATGAATTGAATTTGATCATATATTATGACTTATCATTGTACATTTGAGCATGTTGTTGATACGCTAATTGCCATATGTAATTGCTGATGCTTAATTGAAGTATGTCACATATTATAATTTATGTCTAAATTGGTTAGACTTTGGCTACCTCACTAAGTACTTCTTAGTACTTACGCTCTTTGTTTCCTCCTTCCCGAACAACAGGTTCACAAGTTAAAGGAGTAGACCAAGCTTGAATCGGAGCAAGGACACGGGTAGCAAGCTAACGTATGGTATTTTGATAGTTTTTGTAACTCCTATTATACGGTGGCATAGTGATCATGTTAGCTTAGTACATGCATTTTGATAGCTAGCTTATGATGTGTACATTCATATGATCATTTAAGCATTTGGGTTTGTAAGCCATAAGGCACAACTTTCATGGTAGGTTAGTCTTATATGCTTTGAGTTTGGTTATGGTTAGTATGATGGCTTGGATGAATGCCTTTGGTATATGGCTAGCTTAGCCTTGTGTTTAGGTCGTGTGATCCTAGGACCTATCATGACTACTTAGGAGATTAAAGAAAGATAAGGTTAGAGGTTTGTCCTAAGTAAGGGATGTTTTCAATGTTAAAATGCATAATGAAATGGTTAAAATGAATAAGTTTGGTGAACCAAATAAGAAGCCTAAGCATGCCAAATGATCCTTAAGGCTTAGGATCGGGTTAAGGTCATCTAGATAGCTCCCTTTGGTAATGTCTAAGTGTTTAGAAGGCTTGAAATTGTCAATTTCGAGCAGGGGTATCGATACCTCTAGCTTGGGTATCGATACCACCTTTGGCAGAAACATTTTGCATCGAAGCACGTTTCGATACTGGGCCTTCCAGTAGCATTTTGGTATCGATAGTCGTTTCGATACTGGGGGTTCCAGTAGCATTTTGGTATCGAAACTCGTTTCGATACCGGCTACCCAGTCTTGGTCAACGGGTCAACACTAAGGACCGTTATCGATACCTGGTTCGATACCCCTGTATCGATACCAACAATAGAGACATCGATACTACCTTACTGTGTGAGTTCAATTTAATAAGGATACCTGCTTGACTAATAAAGTATAATTAATGGTAGTTAAGTAAATACGATTTGAGATAAAAGTCCTGATTAATATAATCGAAGTTACAATGGATTAATGAAGGGTATCTAAGTTTCGAATTGGAAATTGTTTAATTATCCAAAAAGTTTTAAATTGGTCTCGAATTTGCGTAAGTAATATAAGAGCTGAATCGTAAAATAAATAAGTATTATTAAGAAATTGACTTGCAATGTTTTGTCAATAAGCAATTTGTATAAATTTGACCAACTCACAATGTTTCATAATAAGTCACATGTTTGAATTTGAGTACATTATTCGAGTCTGTATGTCTGGTCGACGCCCCCGACTCTTAACCCGGGGCGAGGGTGTCACAGCTTTAATTAGGGTGCATCCGCCAACGATCATAACCAGTCACATATTTATTTTTAATTTTCTTAATTTCTATAAATTAGTCTTTAAGTTTTTATAATATTAAAGCTTTGTCTTTACCTTGAGATTTCGAAATTTCATACGTGTCCACCCTCAAATAAATTTTTGGATCCGTAATTGATCATATATAACTGTGCTAACGTCAAATGCTAATTTACTTCAAAACTATGATGGGGGGAACCGTTTAACAAGAAAATGTTTACATGGATAAAGAATTAAATTCATTCATATCAGACACGAACTTTGTACCATTTTTTTCATTTCTGATATGTTTACAGTTTTTTTCCTGTGTTCCCAAAGATTTGGTTGAATATTAGGTGCGTGGCATGAGTACAAGAAGTGTCAACTCTACAACATTGAACACTGGAGCCTGCAGGAGGGTAGAAATTGTAGGGAAGGATTTGTAGTTACTGATGGGTGGGGAATGGTATGGGGAGTAACTGTGTAAGGGATATGGGTTCACATGACTGCAAGGGAAGTCCTTTCCATGGTCCACACAGCTCCACGAATCAGTTGTTAGATGAACACCAAAGCGACTTGGACACATGAAACCACGCCCATAGAATGCCATAGGATGGTGTCATATATCTAGGAATAAAAAAAAATTGAGTTATTTTCTGAATAAAACACTAATATCACAACCTGTCGTTTATGGATAGTTCGAGAAAGATTAAGTACGTGACATGCTCTAAATGAAACGGATACCACTTAAAAAGTGGACCTAATTTGCGGGCTCCCAAAAGCTTACCCTTGTGTTCCCCAACTCCCAATGACTTGATTGCACCTTCTGTTTCTCCTAGCTGTCATCCCTGCACTTACTGTTTATTTTATTTGCTTAACTACCTTCCCATGGCCGCTCCCATTTCACATTCATTCCTTTCCATGCTTCCCAGTCAGAAACAGTAAGGCAAATAGAAGCCTTTTTATATCAGTCCATCTTCCAACACCATACCCATCAACCAACTTAATCAGCTTCACAAGGGTCCACGTCCTTTGATTCTTCTTCATATCACAAGCCTTTTTGGATCTTTTGATTCTCTTCTGCACAGCTTCAGATACAATCAGTTTCAAGCTCCTGCAGGGAAAATGATAAATAACCTCAATTTCAAGTTATCGTGTCAAAGTACAAAAAGTTTTATCACCGAAACTCAAATAATGATGGGATGAAAACGAGTATTGCTATATTTGAACATGAGAATAATCAAACCATAATCAAATAATAACCCTAAACTTAAAAAAAATATTAATAAATATCACAAGATTCGTGTCGAGAGGATATGAGACAAAAAAATTCCCGAAACATTTAATAGATTCTCTAAAATCGTAAGTGTTGGAAATGAAATAGACCCGATTCCCACCCCTAGGTATCGGTATCATTATATCTGTGCATATACGATGCCATAATGCCTCAACTAAAATGCAGCAAAGAATGCTGAGCAGAAGTATGAAGAATAAGGATGCAACAATGGAACTACCCCTAAAAATTTTGGCACAATTGTCTCAGGATGTCCTTTTCGTTACTGGGGTTCAGACCCCCCTTGAGGAAGGTCTCCTTGTTAAGGCACTTCTTTCTAGAAAATCATGTGCTTTAGCACACCAGATAGACAATTAGCACAAGCACAGACAATTAATACTCACCCAACAGAAGATCTTCACATGCACCAATCTGTGCTTTGTTGAGGAAGGTCTCCTTGTTAAGGCACTTCTTTCTTGAAATGATTATGACAATTCATTACTTAAAATCAAATCTTATAATAGATCAAGACATCCTTCCATCCAGTGCAAAGTCATAATTTTTAGGAATTTAAATGATTATGATAGCCTCTAGAGTCATGTAAACCAATTAAAGAGGAAAAACAAATAAAGACAGATACTAAGCAGGGTTATATCATTTCAAACAAACAATTTTAAGCCAAAAGCAGGGGAAGGAGAATGGCACATGCAGCCAGAGACTTGGAAAAAACTGTGAATAGAAATTCAAAGCAAACTACCAGGAAATCCTCTGTTAACCAATAAAAGAAACTTACAAATTTGGGTAGTAGAGACCTTTCTGCAGTAATGCCTAAAATTGCATCAAAAGAACTTGTCAGTAAATGTAAACTCCAAGCAGAGTATTTTTCTTAATATTGAGATAGAATACAAGTGCTGTAAGCTACTTTATTGATGCTGAGTTCAGTGATTAAAGTAAAGATACCCCTCACTGCAAGAAACTCTATTAAGGGTATTAGGACAGTATGATCCGTGTGAACAGAAAATGTCACTACTACTTCCAACATCGGCCCAAATATCTGCAGTACCGCAACTGTGATCTGGTTTTCCAGGGGGAATTTGATAATTATATCTGAAAAATTCTCGACCAATAAATAGTAATGCCTAACATATACGATAAGAACATGTGAGAGTAGAAGAAAAGATATGTGAACTTACGGGTCACAAACTCCAGTAGATTTTTTCAGTGAAGCAAGAGGACAATAAGAACCTAAAGGGCATGCTTCATTTTGCATGAACATGAGAAAGACAATTTTACGTAACCTGTTTTGGTCCCCTTCGAAAATAAACTATAGAAGTAAAATTTTATTTCTGCTGCTGTACATAGTCTCTCGGTTACATCTCCTGTTAAAATTATAATTCATCATCAGCTCCATAGGTAACAAATATGATGATACGTTACAAAGATGGAAAAAGAAAACGCCACACAGAAATGTTGAAACATGGTGATTACAGATAACTTTGCCTATAAAGTTTATGATCCATTTTTACCATTTCTAAGCCTAGAAAATAGCAGAGCTGAAAACGAGACTTGAATCATGGTAATTATGATTTTATTACAACATTTCTGTAGGTATAAAAGCAAACATCTCCTGAATTCCCATCACAATTTTCATTTCACTTGTAGCGAACACTTAATCTGCTTAACCCATGTCAATGAAAATATAAATGTCCGGGAGACAATTATTTTTCTAAGAACTCAACTGAATAGTTTTATTAATATTATTAAATTTGTCACACGTTTTTCAAAGTTTTTTCTAAATAATAAAAATAGAGGTTATTATCAGGATATTTAATAAAATAAAATAAAAATAAAAAGAAGACATTTTACTTTTATAATCTATTTGTGGAGTTGAAACTTACCACGACAGTGTATGGAAAATTTCGTATGTATAAAATAATTATGTAAATTAACTGTAAAAATATTACGTCAAATACGAGAAATTATATTATGGACCCGGTTCACCACGTCAGTTATGGTCTCATCCAATTATAATTACTTATTTCGTCACTAATCTCTTAACTTATTTTTTTCCGACTAATGAATTTTCACTCATAATTTTTATGTCATTTTAAAATTATAATTTTTAAAAATTATATTAATTAGCAAAAAAGGTAATTTTCATTGGTTAAGGAGCACAACTGACATGATGAACCAAACCTATAATATAATCTCTTATAAAATGCAAGGACAGAACAATTAATGAAAACAATTAAGGGTAGAGAGGCAGAAAAAATATTTACTTTTTATTCTCTTATATAATTAGATTTATTTTTACATTTATCCTTTATTTTTAAATATTCATATTTTATCACTTAACCCATGTTGTCACTTAATCTAACCCCAAATCTTGCCTTCTTGTATCTTATACGGAAAGCACATACGCTATCAGGGAAAAAAAAACTTCAATAAAACGGTCGAATATAAAGTTTTATTTATCTAATAGTGATAAAAGGGTAAACTGAACTTAAATCCTGAAAGAAACTAAAGACTACTAAAATAACATAACCATAAGCAGATTTCCAGAGTCGCATAAGAAGCACAGATGGGAGATCATTTAACTGTAAAGGTCATCTTCATCAGCTCCGCCAGCAGAAGCTGCAAAAGGATCAGATGCTGGGGCCCTTGAACCAGTTTCAGCAAACCTGAATTCACTTCCAATTCCCCTTGATTGCTGCAATGTTTGTGCAAATGCCTGGTACTTGCGGATATCAGCATCACTCACACTCCTACGAGCAAACTTCATTGATTCCTCAAAATGTGCAGGCTTGATTTCCGCAACTTCATCCTCCACATCTTCTTCCATGGCTTCAGGGTTCTCTGTCCTCCTCCTTTCTCTCTCGATATCCTGAAAAGATAAATATAATCTCATCTTACAGTTCCAAACATCAAGGAATACGTGCTTGTAAATTTGAACATAAAATAAGTTAATGTGATAGAAAATAGTTACTCAATACCTTTTCAATGTTTTCTCTAATAGCATATTTGCATGCACGCTGGCAAATTTCAGTAATATCTGCCCCACTGAAGCCTTGAGTATATTTGGCAAGAGCTCTAAGGTCAACCTCTTTTGCTAATGGTGATTTCCTCAAACAAGCCTTGAAGATCTGGTGGCGAGATTCCTCATCAGGAAGAGGAATATAGATCAATTGATCAAGACGACCAGGACGCAGAAGTGCTGGATCTATAATGTCAGGTCGGTTGGTAGCTCCGATGATGAAAACTGTTTTCTTGGCAGACATGCCATCCATCTCAGTAAGAAGCTGGTTCAAAACCCTATCAGCTGCACCCCCTGCATCACCTACACTGCTTCCTCTCTGCAATATATAACAAAAGTCAGCAACAAATGATGGCAGTCAACACAACTCCAACTGGGTACAAAGACGAGCATGTGTTCCTTGCTAGAAACAATCCATGCATTGAAACCCATACTACAGCATTAGTTTATCTGTGAAGATAGAATTCGGCCTTGAGCTTACCTGGGTAGCAATAGAGTCAAGTTCATCAAAGAAGAGGACACAAGGTGCAGACTGACGTGCTTTGTCAAAAATTTCACGGACATTAGCCTCACTCTCTCCAAACCACATTGTGAGTAACTCTGGACCCTTGACACTAATAAAGTTTGCCTGGCATTCATTGGCAATAGCTTTGGCTAAAAGTGTTTTACCACATCCTGGAGGGCCATAGAATAGTACTCCCTTTGAGGGTGACATACCAAACTTCTCAAACTTCTCAGGATGCTCCACTGGATATTGAACAGTCTGCGCACCAATGTAACAAGTTGGTCAATTTTTTTAATGAGAAACAGACAAGTAATGAAATGAAAACCGATTTGGAGTACTACCTCTTGAAGCTCCCTTTTAACATTCTCAAGGCCTCCAATATCTTCCCAACTGACATTGGGCACTTCAACAACCTAAGAGAAGGTAAGAAAAGAATGGTCAGAAACAGAACTGACCCAAGAACTAATAATAAGCAAAGAATATGTTTTCAAAATTACTGACAGTTTCACGCAATGCTGATGGATTGCTTGTTCCAAGAGCAGTCTGGAAGTGATCATTTGTGACTGCCATAGAGTTGAGTATCTCTGCATCTATTGACTCATCTTCTAAGTCAATCACATCCATCTTTTCTCTGATGCACTGTAATGCTGCCTCGGTACAGAGTGCTGCAAGATCAGCACCAACATAACCATGGGTGTCCTTGGCAATTCTTTCTAGATCAACCTGTGCATTATGTGTGGCATATATAGTAGATTCAGTATTTCATTCCTCCCGAGGAAGAAAAGGATAAAGGACGTTTAAGTGAAAGAAGCAAATGTTTAGATTTTGACAATACCTCTTCAGCCAGCTTCATGTTCTTCGTGTGAATACAAAGAACCTCAAGACGACCAACTTCATCAGGGACGCCAATATCAATCTCCCTATCAAATCTTCCAAACCTTCTGAGAGCTGGATCAATGCTATTGGGACGATTTGTGGCCCCAATCACAATAACATGTGCACGGGATTTAAGCCCATCCATCAATGTCAACAGCTGAGAGACAATCCTCCTCTCAACTTCACCATGGGTCTTCTCTCGTTTGGGAGCAATCGAGTCAATTTCATCAATGAAAATAATAGATGGTGCATTCTTCTCTGCTTCCTCAAATGCTTTCCTCAGATTACTTTCACTCTCTCCAGCCAATTTTGACATGATCTCTGGACCATTGATGCAGAAGAAGAAAGCACCAGTTTCATTTGCAACAGCACGAGCGATCAGGGTCTTTCCAGACCCAGGAGGTCCATAAAGCAAAATGCCTTTTGGCGGCTTCACACCAATTGATTTGAAGAGCTGTGGATGCCTCAATGGAAGCTCCACTAATTCCCTAATCTGAGCCATCTGTTTTCTCACACCACCAACATCATCATAACCTATCTCATCTAGTCTGTCCTCATCCTCCCTCCTGATAGGCTCTCCTTCACAGAATATCTCCGTGTCTGGTGCGACAACACAGTACTCGGAAGGTTCAGTCTCAATAACCTTGAATTCTACACTTCTCATTCCACCTCTGACAAGGAACATATCACCCTTCCTTACAGGACGGTATGCTTCAAGAAAGTAAGCTGTAAACCCACAATTATCATGGTCAGCATTTACATACCACTTCATCCATAATTCAACATTAAATCCAATTTTCAATTATGTTGATGGAAATCATTTTATATTTCCAATCAATGTGCTTATGATTGGTTAATATTTACCTGCCTTGTAACCCAACCAAAGCATCACAAATAAATGACCATAAGTTGGAAATAAAGATTAGAAATAAACTCACTTTTCAGGTAAGCATCAAAGAGATTTCCAGTAACCCCTTCAATTGTGTCATCTACAGGCAAGATATGCACACGTTTTCCATACTTAACATCCGGACATTGATGCACAGATATGACATCACCAAGCCTAACCCTCAAGTTTGACCTAACAACCTTATTCATCCTGATCTTTGGTTCTTCACATGTGTCGTCTGCAAGAGCAATGCAGATGGTATCCTTTCTCTTCTTACCCTGTGGACCAAAGAATAATACAAAAGGCAGCACATTAAAAGATATAAGCTTTAAGACATAAATTAGAAAACCACATAAGAATTGCAAATCAATAGCTATTCAATAACTACTCATGCTAAATTTAAAGCAAACTCAAATCCAACAATGGCGTTCAAATTTATAATGTGCATTCCTTGGTAAAGAATCAGCCTTTGATGACAGGCTTATCAAATTAGCATAGTTACCTTAAAAATTAAGGTAAACTAGAGAAAATATAGACCCTCGAAAAAAAATCATGTATCAGTTAAACCCACAAAATTTAGAACAAAAGAAAAGAGAATTAAACCCCGAAACACAACAAACAGTTAACAAAAGCAAATACCAATTAAGCATACGATAACTTCCATCATACATCCAGTCTACCAAGAGAGACACATTAACAAAAAATTTAGAATTAAACCCTAAAACAACTAACAGATAGCATAAGCAAATACCAAGTAAGCATAAAATAACTTCATATGTCCAGTCTACCACAAGAGAAACCCAATTGAAACCCAATACAGAACATCATAAAATATTTAGGAAACCCATGAGATAAAACCCCAAATTTAAAACAAAAGGTGAGAATTAAACCCTAAAACGCATCAACAACTAAGGATAAAGCAAATACCATTTAAGCAAAAGCTCAAAACATGGAGCCAAAAACAAGAGGGGAAAGTAAAAGCCAAATTTAAAGTAGAAACCTTGATCAGAATAGTGTCGCCGCGAAATAACTGGAGTTTTTCCATGGTATCAGGGTGAAGAGAAACAACGGAGTTATCATCGTTGATTGCCTCATCGACAACAAGTCGATTCGGTGCCTTCTTTCTTTCCAAGATCGCAGTACTAAAATCCTTCTTAGCCCCCTTACTGAAAACACAAACACGCAATCAGATTACAGGAATCTAAGAGAAACCCATCAAAGACAAAGGAGATAAGGGATCTGGGTACTTACGAGTCAGAGGAATCAGCTTGGTTAGACATGCTTTTAGCTTTGGTTGAAGAGTCGGGAAGAAGAAGAAGATATTCTTGGGCTTTGGCTACTGTATATTTTTCGGAATTTGTGAAGAAATAGACGATAAAGGGTGGTTGGGTTACTTTATAATAAAGAGAGTTAAAAGAGAGTAGAGACTCAAACGAAGGGAATCACCGCTTCTTGTTAGGAATTAAAGGCAGTTTCTGTCACGCCTCCTTACTTCTTTTTGTATTTGGACTTTTCCAGTTCGGTCACTGAGAAAGAGATGACTCGGAGAAAAAGGAATTTATCATTTACTAGGATTCATCCGCTGCAGAATAAAATTTTATTTTAAAATATTTAATACAAACTTAAAAATTAAAGAAACACAACGCGTGAATTACTCGAATTCGATTCAGTTCAAATTTAATAAATATTTAATTTTAATTAATTTAATTTGAATTCAAATTTAAACTCGATTCGAGATTTTAATGAGTTGATCAAGTAAAGTCTAACTCGACTTTTGAGTGATGTACTTAACGAGTTGAACAGTTCGTGAGTAGCTCGTTAATTTTTTAAAATATTTGTTAGTAATTATATTTTTATATTATTTTATTTAAAAAATCTAAATAATTATTATTAATTTGTGAATTGTTACTCTAACTTTAATATGTTAGTTTGATGTATTTTATGGATTGTTATTTTCAAATTTAGACGTTGAGAGTGTTTTATACACTTTTGATATTTTTAGTTAAATCTGGGATAAACTATATAAATAGTCCCCGACTATATCCAATTATCTTTTGTATCCTTCTACTATTAAAAGTTATAAATTGATCCAACAATTTAAAAATTATAACAAATTAGTCTAATACTATTAAAAAATTAACAACTGATGACGTGACAGCTAATATAAATTGATATAATTATATAATTAATCCTTAAGTTTTACATTTCTCTTAATTTGATCCTAATTTTAAAAATTAACCTACATAATTTTAATAATTTATCAGTTTAATCCTTCTTTCAACTCAATTTTAACAGCCATGTAATTCTAATTCCATCATGGATTAACAAATTCTAATGAACCAATAATTTAACATCAGCAGCAGCAACAACAACAAATCTTGCAAATTTGTATCCTTATCCGTTACAAAATGTTCACGGAAATTGATCAACTTCACCGCCTCCTCTTATCCTCACAGCCCCAGCAAAATTCGCTATGTTCTCTCATTTTCCTTGTCAATCTAATAGCTAAATCTGGTTTCTTTGATAAAGTCTTTTCCCAGTTTCAGTCCATTCGAAAAAACTTCCCACAAAACCCGCCTTCCATTTGTTTGTACAATGTTCTCTTTGGACGTTGTATTAAAGAAAGACGTTCGGGTTGTGTGCTTTGGTTGTATAAAGATGTGGTTTTTGTCGGTGTTTCTCCACAGACTTATACTTTTAATCTTTTGATTTGTGGGTTGTGTGATTTGTGTTATTTGGAGGACGTCCGAGAGTTGTTTGATAAAATGCCTGAGAAAGGTTGTCTGCCGAATGAGTTTAGTTTTGGGATTTTGGTTCGTGGGTATTGCAGGTTCGGCCTTGCTAATAAAGGGGTGGAGCTACCTAAAAGATTTACAACTTTGGGTTGTCGTTTTTCTATGAGTTGCATGAGCTACTGGTGCTAAATTATTGGTTCATTAGAATTTGTTAATCCATGATGGAATTAGAATTACGTGGGCGGATAAAATTTAGTTGAAAAAGTGATTAAACTGATAAATTATTAAAATTATGTGGGTTAATTTTTAAAATTAAGATCAAATTAAAATAAGTGTAGAATTTAGGGGTTAATTATATAATTATATCAATTTATATTAACTGTCACGTCATTAGTTGTTAATTTTTTAACGGTATTGAATCATTTTGTTATAATTTTTAAGTCATTAGACCAATTTATAACTTTTGATAGTCGAGGGATACAAAAGAGAATTGGGATATAGTTAAGGGATCAATTGTGTAGTTTACCCTTAAATTTATTAATTTATATTAATATTAATTCTCATATAATATTATTAAATTTTGCTTTTAGTTAAAATTATATCTAACGAGTTTAACGAGTAACGAGTCTAGTTAAACAATAAAATATTTTATCAAACACGAATCAAACACATTTTTAATGAATTTAACGAATAACGAGTTAAATCAAATCAAATAATAAATTTATTTTCATTTTTTCTCTCATAAATTTATATATTTTTATCAAATTAAAGAAAATCATATGTTTCTTTTATCTTGTTTTTCTTCTCTTAATCTTTTATTCGTAGCGATTGTAATAAGGCTGCTACGAAAACTAGACTTCATGAGTTCCCTGGGAACTGGATATTTATCCAACCTCTTAGCTTAAGTTTGCTGTTGTAACTGGTGGTAAGAGTTGCGGAGAATATTCGAAAATCGTGAGGATCTGAATCGATAAGATAAAAAATAATTAAAATTTTTATTAAGAGACGAAGACGAGAAAAGTTTTTATCACTGAAATTCGATTGATGATGGGATAAAATTATTATATTCGAATCGTGAAAATAACTGAATTATAATCGTATAAATAATTGCGAGATTCTAAAAATATTCAAAAAAATCTCAATATTTTACAGGATTTTTTTAAAATTATGTACTTATTTGTCTATATAATTCTAATATATATCTTAATAAAAAACTTTAATTATATTAGTATCACTTTAATTTTCTCGATTTAATCATACTTAAGTTTTTAACATATTTTTATCTTAGTTTTTAGATAATATAAGCTAAACTTCTCATTTAAATATTTTCTATCACAATACTCTTTTAATCTTTATCTGCTTTCAATCGAAATACCTAAATAGTATATTTTAAATTGAATTAATTATTTTTTTAATTAATAAAATATTGATTTTAATATTTTTGGATGAAATTCTCTAAAAGTTATGAAAATCTATACATAAAAGATATAAAAACGAAAAAAAAATCTAAAATATTTAAAAAGATTCTTTAAACTATAACGAGATAAATTAAAATTAACACGTTTTTTAGAAAGCATTCATGACTAGATCAATAGCTAAATTTTAGTGCTGAAAATAAAATATTTGTACATTTAAAACTATATTCAAATAAAATAATATATTTTATTATTAATCAGTAATTTTTTTTATTTAAACTTGAAAATATTTTTTTCTAAGATAAAAATCGATCACGCGAATCGAATCTATCGGATTAAACGGATAATTCAACCATTACACGATCCGAGTTGGATGAAAATATCAACCGAAACCACACCATTCTTAACCCAAAAACAGATGGAAAAGAAGACGACGATACAGTAATATATAAAAACAAGCATACCAGTAGCTAATCAAGTAAGCTACAGCTTTAATATTACTTGAAATTGTGAGCAACTCATCTGGTCGACAGGGAAGTTCAATGGGACCTTGTCGAGCAAACCCGAACTCTTTCTCTGCTTGCTTTAACAACTTCTTATCTATAGGGATGAAAGAAAAAATATAGTCAGAATTTTTTTGCATATATAATATCTTAGATTTAAAATTTATTTAAATGATATTAAATTATTTATTATTTGAATCAAACTCGTTGATATATCAAATGTTTTTATTGGGTTGATATCATGATTTTAAGCGAAACCAACTCTGTTGACGAATTTACAAGTAAAAATTCTCTACCTCATCGTGCTTTCATCCATGTCTCTTGTTATATAATTTTAAGAAATTAAATTTTAAACTATAACCCTTGTTTTCTATATCGTAAATCTTAAACCCTAGACTAAAAAAATACACCTTTCCCTAAACCCCAATCACAGCTCGAATCTAAAATTCTAAACCCTATGTTATAAACTTTATAATTTAAAACAGAGACACGAATAGAGACACATAGACGAAGAAGAAGATTTACCCCGAATTTACATAAAAATCAGGTGCATTTGTTGGAAAATCTTAATAAATAAATCAAATTACTCAATTTATAAGAAGCCAATCTTCTCCATTTATGAGCCACGTAAAGGCCTATGTTTTAAAAACCTATAAGAGCCCAAACCCAAATAGTGAAGTCACGCTATCTGCAGTTGCAGCAGAGCTGCTCAGCAGCTGTTAAAGCTTTTGCCGCAAATGCCTCCGCTGTTGAATCCGCGCCTAAGTTCGTCGCTAAAACCTTTGCTCCTTTTATCTCAATTCCCTATCGCACATCGGAAATTTCAAATCCCAAGGCAATTAGTCTCCGTTAAACGTAGATCCTTCTCTTCACTAGCTTCGGTTCAATCATCTGACAATGGCGGAAGGAGCGGCGGCGGAGGTAGGTCCGGCGCTCTATCTCCGCCTCCAGTGGCGGAGGAGGTTCAGAGGATCGATGTGAATCCACCTAAAGGGACTCGCGACTTCCCTCCTGAAGATATGCGGCTTCGTAATTGGTTATTTAACCATTTCAGAGAGGTTAGTTTCTGATTTTTCCAATTGTTTGCTCCATGGTCTTATCTTTTATTTGAATTTAACGAATTTTATATGTTATTCAAGGTTTCGCGGTTGTTTGGATTCGAAGAGGTTGATTATCCAGTGCTAGAATCAGAGGCTCTGTTTATTAGGAAGGCAGGGGAGGAGATTAGAGATCAGGTTTCCGCTCTTTCTGTACATTGCGTTTAATTAATTAACATGGTTAATTCGATTAGTATTTTAATTCAAAATGAGGTGAAAGATAACGTTCTAATTTAGCATACATGACACCAAATGTTCATTAAATGGTGATATTTGTTTTAGCACTTATTACTTACGTAATGAGATGATTAATATATTCAACGGGGACACTTGCACTTCAAGATTAAGAATGTGATTGTAACATTTGACAGCATGAGGTAAAAAAAGTATTAAGAGTATGCAATACATGAACGCTTGATGTTTACCAGTGATTTGTTTATATTTTGCTTTGTTTTAGACTAAGTTCTTAATAATGGTTATAATTTTCCATTTCTGTGTGCAGTTGTATTGTTTTGAAGATCGGGGAAACCGCCGTGTTGCATTGAGGCCTGAACTCACACCTTCTCTAGCTAGGCTAGTGATTCAGAAAGGGTATGAAGAATGTTATTGTTTAGTTATTTATTTATGTATTATTTTTTATCCAGGTACATATTGAAGAACTTGATCTGATGGTCATTATTATTATTGGTTCAGAAAATCTTTATCCTTCCCTTTGAAGTGGTTTGCTATTGGTCAGTGTTGGAGGTATGAGAGAATGACAAGGGGCCGACGCCGTGAGCATTATCAATGGAATATGGATATTCTTGGTGTACCTGAAGTTACTGTACGTGCTGCCTAATTAACTTGTTTTTGAATTATTAAGCTTCTGTAGATGATAATTTTCGTTATCTATTTGTTGGGCATGGCTTTTATTTAATAGTTGCTGTTATTATAATTTATACAACCTATGTAGGACATCAGTGGCAGCATCCTGATTGCCATATAAACTTGGACACTATTTTACTTGGTCTCCTGCTCATGTGTGCTCTCTTGCTACAGAAGTGCAGAAATTCCTCATATTTTTAGAACACACACACTAGTGAAATTTTAAGTTGCTTCACAGGTGTGTGCCGTCCAGACAGTTGATTGTTAATTAATATGAGCATATGTATCCAACTCTTTTAACATACATGTTGTCTAAATGGTGCACATGTACGATTCCTCTTGGCATCCTTCATTCATTTTCTAGTTATCTAGATTTTCATTTTGTGCCTGTAGGCTGAGGCGGAACTTATTGCTTCCATTGTCACTTTCTTCAAGAGAATTGGAATCACAGAATCAGATGTTGGCTTTAAGGTTTCAAGCCGAAAGGTATGATCATCCTTGAAATGGTCCATTTGAGATCTTCCATAGCTTGCCTTTTCTTGAATGTATTCATTATGGTTGCAAAAGTTATATCTATTGATGCCTTTGTCCTTGCAGAATGTTTCACATTCTATGCAAGTTTCACGCCTTTGCCTTTGCAGAATGTTTCACTTTCTGTTAGAGTGCTCATGCACTCACTGTTATGATATGTTCTGGGGTTGTAATTCGTATCTTCTGACCAGGTCTTGCAAGAAGTTTTGAGATGCTATTCGGTACCTGAAAATTTGTTTGGCAAGGTTTGCATCATCATAGACAAGGTTAGTTGATTACAGTGAACTATTATTCCCTAAATACTGGGTTTATTCTTTTGTACTACGCTTCAACTCATTCTCCCTGAAAATTGTTCTTGGTTCTTGGTTCTGGTTCTGGTTCTTGGTTCTTGTTCTTGTCTGGATGTTTATTTTCTCCTTTCTTTAGTTTCTTTATTTATGCAGTTAATTAATTTAGTTTTGTTGTTCCTGAAATAGATTGAAAAGATCCCACTAGATGAGATTAAGAGAGAGTTGAATGCTACTGGATTAACAGACGAGGCTATTGAGGAACTATTACAAGTTCTTTCCATAAAGTCGTTGACTAAGTTGGAAGGTTGGTTTTTCTGTATGTTATTTGATATTAGATTCTTTTGTCAAAGGAAAAGCTATGTACCCTCCTCCCTCCTATCCAAGCAAATAAATAAACCAAGAAAAAGAAGGAAGAAAGGGTATGGTAAAAAGTCAACAAGTCACTAGTTACCCTAGATGAAATGATGAATTGAAGACAGTTTAAACAGATGTTATTTCCAGCTTTCAGACCTTTCTCCACTGTATATTTGGTTATATTGTCAACTGATAGGTCTAATAGATACTTTTACATATACAATTCATGAATTTGCTTAGATGAAATCCTTTCTTAGTAGTGGGGCCTTCAGTACGTCCATACTCCATATTTGATAAAGATTTGTATAATCAATATGAAAAAATGTAAAAAAGTATGTCTCAAACAAAGAGAGAAAGAATAATGGCTTCCCAATGCTCAGTTTTGTTGAGATTGGAGCAGATAATTGAAATTGAATTGTTGCCTTCAGATTCCCTCAAACAAGTTTCTGTGTCCACATTAAAAGCTTCAAATGGAAATCTGACTGTAAATCATTCGATTTTCTTAAAATATGTCATTATCTTTTAATTCTAATTCTGTATCGCATATTCTTCTTAATGTAGAGATACTTGGAGGTGCCGGGGAAGCTATTGCCGACTTAAAACAACTATTCTCCCTTGCTGAGAAGTTTGGCTACTCCGAGTGGATTCAGTTTGATGCATCCATAGTTCGTGGTCTTGCTTACTACACGGGTATCGTTTTTGAGGTTAGATTTATGAATAGTCCACCCCCTGATATAGAGTGTTGGCACTTATGTAAGAAACTGGATTTGAAAGGACAGTACATGTTTTATTCTCCAATGTCTACTTGTGCGGGTGTGATGGCAATATGTTGTTCCTGATAAACTAGATTGGTTTAATTTTTATGGGAGTAGATTTGTAGTGTACTTCTGTAAGGGCCAGAAGTCTCATGACATATTGACGACCCTGATGGAATTTTAGTAGACATATAATTGGTCTTTAAACTTTTCTGATGTTATGATTATGGCACTGTACCCTCACACTCAAAGAAATTATATCCAAACTGTGTCAATCACATTAAATTTACCTGATTATATGATATGTTTATTTGCCAGTGGGCAGTGACCTGTACTATCCGGGTAAGCATGGAGAGTCATTTGGGGGTTTTCTCTATTTTCTCTTTCAGCCATTCAGTTGCTTTAAAAGTATTTAATATGGATTTATGATTTATCTGTTATCTTTCCTCCTTTTGAACTTCCACTGTGATATTGTTCAGGGTTTTGACAGGAAAGGAAAGCTGAGAGCTATTTGTGGTGGTGGGCGATATGATCGATTACTTTCTACTTTTGGCGGGGATGATGTTCCAGCTTGTGGCTTTGGGTTTGGTGATGCTGTTATTGTGGAAGTAAGTTAAAGTCTTATGAATTAATGATTATTTCATTTGAAAATAATTTGATACTTTATATATCAGTCAATCATGGATCATTATTTGGCCCTACAATATAAATGATCATTATGGTATGATAAGTCTCTTGTTACCTGCGTGTAATTTTGTTGTGTTAGGTAAAAGATAGAAAGAAATAGAATGAAATATGATTCCAACCTGTAAGGACAACAAAGCGTGTCATTTGACAACTTTATTCTCTTTACTGTCTATGTTTGAATTGGTTACGTGTCTGTGCGCGTGTTCTTTTTTTCCTTTGCTATGCTTTCTATCATTTGCTCACAGCTTTTTTGGCATGAATGGGGATTGTGGTTCAAAGTTACTTAAGGAAAAGGGACTTATACCGGAACTTAGCATTGAAGTCGAGAACATTGTTTGTGCACTGGATCATGATCTTCAGGGAGTAGCTGCAACGGTTGCTACTAAACTCAGGGAGAAAGGCCAAAGTGTTGATTTAGTCTTGGAGAGCAAACCACTTAAATGGTACTAACACGGACAATGTCCTTTAGGCTACTTTAACTTTGACTGTGATCTCAAACAATTTCTTTCATGTCGGTTTGAGCAATCATCATTTTGATTTCATTTCCTTTCAGGGTGTTCAAACGAGCGGCACGAACAAATGCTCAAAGATTAATATTGGTAGGGAATACTGAGTGGCAGAAGGGTATGGTTGTTGTGAAAGTCCTTTCCTCCGGTGAACAATATGAGACTAAGCTGGATGACCTAGAGTGAAACGTATTTCTTCTTGGTCTGATGCTCATGCTTTACGGACATGTCTCATTTTTGTCGATCCAGCTAATTTTCTCCTTATTTATGGCATCATACTACTTTGTAACATTGATATTTGAACAATATGCTTCGTTAGAAAATGGATGTTTTGCAGTGATGTGTTTCAGTTGACTTGGATTACGTCAAAATAGAAAAGGTATCACAGTTGTAATGACAGTATTGCTAGAGCCTGAACATGTGATCCGGGGTAGGGGGTGATAACTGATAACGAGCCACGCTTGGCTCGGTTTGGAAACAACAAAATATATTAGGTTTGGGTTTGAGGTTCGGCGAGCTCGAAATTTTAAGCAAAAACTTGACTTTAAAATTATGTTATAGGATTCGAGCTCGAAACTCGTCGGACTCAATTCAGCTTGAAATGAATAATTTTATTATATTTTTATAAAATGTTTTCTTTCATAACTAACATTGAAATGAAATTTAATGTCGAAAAAAAGGAAATATAAGTGTTTAAAAAGTATATTAATTCAAATAACAAAAAAATTCTTATAATATGGACACATAATGCACAATTTATTTTATTGTTTTTTCTTTTACTATATAAATTTTTTTAGTATATAGATAATTATTTTGAGTATGTTCACGATCTTGAGTCGGTTTGGTCCAACTTGTTAAAATCTCGAGCTTGAATCGAATTCATTCGAACCGAACATTAATTGAACTTTGATCATATTGAAACTAAATAACTCTCTAATCGGTTTGACTCATTATCGACCTTAATCCCAAAAAATGAATTGGATTACTTCTAATCTGTTTATTTCGGTTAATTCAGACCTCTCAATTTTAATCTAAAAATTTGAATCAATCAATTAATTTAAAATTTAATTTTATTATAATAAAATCAAAATTTATCTAAATATAAAATAATCTTAAACTAAACTAAACAATAATTAACTTGCAACTATTAATTTTTTTTTAAAAAAAGCCGAGTTCAAAATAATCTAAATTTGTACTCGAGTATATCCAATAACAGAACTTAACTTCCTCCGAAACCATAAAAAACTCAAGTATCATATTCGAACTTACAAGTCAATCATCCTACTCTATAGGGATATGTCTGTTTTCAACTGGCAAGTCGCGATAGCATAAATTCTTGATCTCATAAAATTAAATAATATTATTTTAAATAGCTTAAGAGTCACAAAACCAATTGTTTCCGACCACGTGTTCACTTTTATTACATCCGTGGAGTCAACTCGTTCTAAGAGTGTATTCGGTTCGGTTTAATTCTGTAAACTATTTTAGTAAATATCGGTTTTCAGTTTTTTTATATTAACGTTAATTTATAAAAAAAATATATTTTTATCTTCACAAAATAATTTTATTTTATAACTTTTAAACATTAAAAAGATAAATATTTTAAGATATTTGTTATAAATATTTATTTAAACTTATTTTTTTAAGTAAAATATATATATAAAAAATAAAAACACATTTATAATATTTTAAATATAAAATATATTTTATCTTATAAAAATAATTAAAAATCTAATTTAATTTAATTTAATTAACTGTAATTAACCACGATTTATAAATTTATAAACCACAATAACCGTTCAATTTTCGATTTTACTGGCTAACTCTCTCCCATTTCTCTTTATAAATTTATAAATCGAAAATTGTTAAAACAAAAATATATTACAGTTAAGGAACAGAGATGTAATTAACCGTTCAATTTTCGATTTTACTTCAGATGGATTAATTCAAATAGGAGCTCAATGGTTCCACGTTGTTCAACATCTGATGTACTCACTCATTTAGAACTCGGCCGGATTATGGTTTTCATCCCTGTACTATATACTCAAATCGGTGATTTAGACCCTGTATTTAAGTCTACATAATTTGGTCCTACTATTCTATTCTGTAGTCTAAGTCATCAACATTGTTAAGAGTTACGTAAATCGGCTAATGTGATTAAAGAAAACTCAAAACCCAAGCTTTCTTATCTCTTTTAAAAGGTAAACTTATGGTTTTGAAATAATCATGTTCCAGTGATTTGGTGATTTATACAAAGTCATAACGTTAATCGGTAGGATAAGTTGTGCCTAGTTTGGGACTTTAATCCCCAAATTGATTATCCCACAGAGATGGAAATTATGATTTGATCAGGATTACTCTTTCTTCCTTAGAGTATTTAAGAGCTATCAAAGGTTATGTTATTTGTGCAGAAGAAACATGGGAGGTTAAAAACATCTCGAAGATTACAACGTTTTCAGGAGAGTAATTACATGGATCCTAACCACCGCTTATGTCTAGGTGCTCTTTTTGACATTGCAGCAACAAATGTAAGAAAACTTTCATACTGTTAATTTGTCATAAACTCGAGGTTTCAATCGTTAACGTCTTAGGACATTCTGTTTGGTCAATCCTGGGACTTGACATGGGCAGGCGGCTTTGTATATTTGGCTTTTGCCGTTCCATTGAGATGCTTAGTGATGTTGTAAAAGATACTGTTCTAGAGCATGGTGGGGAGGTATGCAGCATTGGAACTGAATCATCTTTTTTATATCATTACCACATTCCATTTTACATACATAATGAAATTGAGTTGAAAATCTTAGTTTAAAATAGTATACGAGACATTCTAAACTAATAACATACCATAACTTCTAAAATTCTCTCACCACCATATCTTTTGTATTAGCTCCTTGTGCCTTTGTTTTATCAGGCACCATAGTTCTTATCGATGTTTGGTTCGTGAATACTGATATCTAGGCGAGGGAAGTTTTTAGTTTCATATCTTGAAAGCTTGATAGAACTAGTCAACTAGTGACTGAAACTGGGAGTAAGCAATGTATTTGTTTGTTTAGTTAGGGATTCGGTTGTGAGTATCAGGTATGAGCATCGATATGGTTAAATTTGTGGTTAAATTTGTTTAGTTATTCCTTGCATTTGGAAGATCCTTAGAGGTCACGTCTCTATATCTATATGTTAGACATAGATATTTAAGAAAACTGTGTTCGAGCAACATAGGTTCACAGTTGGTGGTTTTTTACCCTATTTTCATATTTTTAATTGGATATACATGTCTGGTCTGTTTACTAAACAAGCCATGAAACTGTGTTTGCTGAGCTTTCCATGCAGAAACATCAGCTTTGGATGCTCATCCATTTTAGTAGCTTTCTTAATCTTTGAATCAAAAGCAATATCTTATTAGAAATCTCTTGATTCGCTTTCACAACATGGTTTAATGCCCTCCTTCCTAATTTCTTCTCTTGCATGCATTTCAACATGTGGCATTTATTTCCTTTATGTTCTTCATTGATATGATCATTGTTTGTTGGTCATTTTGACGGCCTGCTTGCCTTCTTGTGGCTACTTGTAGTTTTGAGATACCCACCTATCCATATTGTTCAGGTCGTTGTGGCAGAGAAAGCCATCAAAGGCGGTTTGCATGAAAAGCTTACCATAACAGTGGCAGTGCCATATCTGTGGGGTGTTCCCCCTGCTTCGGATACACTTCACCTTGCTGTAAGAAGTGGTGAAGGGATTGTTGAGAAGGTTTATTGGCAATAGGATTTTTTGTAAATAATTCACGACTTTCTTCTAATCGTTATCGCATTGTGGTCATCCTCTGTGCATGCTGTACATATATAACTGTTCTGCAGACTAAACATATCATTTTGAACAAGCAAAGAGAAATGCTTAAAATTTAGTGTACAATCTGTGACAATACACATGATCTCATGGTCCTTTCTATATAATCTGTACTTCTTACAGCTTCCAGTATATGCCCAATTTGTGCAAGATGCCCGAAAGGACTCCATAGAACACGATTTCCGCAAATATCACATACAGAAGGGTCCCTAACCGGACCGAGTGCCAAACGTTGTTGAAAACATGTTTTTGGATCCAAAAGACCTGAACATATATACAAAATTTCAAGAATTTGTGATCATTGAATTAGTATTTTAATCTTAAAAAGATGATTGATGCTACTCACAAGGGTATTGTTTGTGGACTCATAATACCATCCGTTTACAAATGCCGGAAGGATGCCTTGCGCCCCAAGCACATATATTAGCATTGCATTCATGCCTATCCACTCAAGGAACAAAAATGGTGTCCTCATTCCCCAAACATCAATCTATTTCACAAGGGGAACATAGGGGAAAAAGAAGAAAACCCTTCGATGGTTATTGTTGATGGTTAAGAATACGATCGAGTTGAAGAGTACGAATTTGTTTTACCAGGATGTAGAATGCCGAGAATACGATCCCGGCTGCACCAGCAGTGAAACTAACGTAGCTGAAACTGTAAAGCTGTTTGTTGATGGGAATGGCTGCGGATTTGCAGAGGAAATACTTTGGTTTTAGATTTCGACTTTGCATAGTTTAAAAGAAACTGATTTCGGGAGCCTCACCGTCTGTAAAATGAAGAATGATGGCTACAATAAGTAAGCCTAATGCCATTGAAACCCATTGCTTGAGCCTCTCTGAGTGACCCTACAAAAAAGACACTGATTTTTCAGTTCCCTGGAAACTACAACGCCATGATACATTGTATAGTTTCGGAAGTTTCTAACCTTGAAATGAATTAAAACATGCCCATAATGGATTCCGATAGTGCCGGAGAGATAGCAGAAATTGAACTAAGAAAGAAAAGAACCAAAAAATAAGCACTGCATATGTATTATGTTTAGAATGAAGTTATTGTTAAATCAAAAACTAACCTTAGCAAGCCTTCTGGTTCAAATGGAGCTTGGCACCAGCTCGGAGCATCCTCACGTAAAGGACCGGCACTCGGAGAACTACGCGTGCAAGCCTATGATTTCATTAAAACAAAGCAAAATATCAGATGTGGTCAATCTATTGAAATTGAAGCTCACAAAGGACTAACCTTTAGGCGTTGCCAGACCGGATACGCGTAAAGATGGTTAATGCCCCAAACCTCTCGATCAACACAACCAACGGCATTGCAAGCTGGTCCTAAGTGTCCTCTCATCCCACATTTGACCTTAAAATAGCAGAAAAAATTATAAAAACCAGTCAATCGTTAACTGAAGTTCTGAGTTCTGGAGGAACTTGATAAACTTTAGCATTAATCCTGTTAGTAAAAAAATTCGCAGTACCGTGTATCGTGTTGTTTTATCGTCCGTCTTTACATCAAAGCTCCAATCTGGAACGTATAGCGAGTATGTTGTGACCATGTAAATGACAAAAGCAACAAATCCTCCCAGCCTAGATTTTCAATTAGACAAAAGGATTGTAACCTCTAGGTGAACATCAAAGCAAGGATACCAGAAAGCAAGTATCATCAAATGCCAGCTGATACGGTATATATCGGTACTTTAAGAAAATGAAGAGTTCGGAATTCGGATAACATCGATTATGATTGAAAACATAGAATCTGTGTGTTCATTTACCATTGCCAGCGGTAAGCAGTGAAAATCGATGAATATCCGGGTTTCAAAACTGTTGGTCTGAGCTTTGTGGTTAGAGTCTCGATTATGGCTACAATGAAGTAAACCAAGGCGATTCTCTGCGGAAATCATCATTAGCTGATAGATCCATTTTGAAGACTGAAATGTCTGATAAATACAAAGAAATCATTACCTGTAGGATTCCGCACCATCGGATTTGTTTCATGTCAACACCATAGACGAGATCATTTGGTGCATGGGAGTATCCGCCTGCAGATTTCAATTGCAATATTTCCGAATTTTTTTCAAAGTTCTTTCATATATTTGGAGAATCATATCAAATACTTGTATATATTCTGAATATGTGTTGGACACGTATGTCAGGTATGAATATTACAGGACACATGAGACTACCTTGCAACAGAACTCCCCAAAATAGAAGCTTTAGTGTTCTCAAGCATATCTTTCTAATTGCATCCTTTACCTTGGGAATTTTCTGCAACAGGGAGACAATCATTTGAGTTAACGGGAAAAACAGGGAAAATATGTAAGAAAAAATGAAAATGGGAGCACCATTGAGATTTGTACCTTGAGAGCTAAGGCAATGGCCACCCCAACAATGAACAGGAAAAATGGCATCACAAAGTCAGCCAGTGTACATCCATTCCATGGTGAGTGATCAATCCGAGCATATGCTCCTCCAGCATCATCTACCAATATCATCAGCTACACCCACAAATCGAAATTCAAGATTTGGAAATCGATAAATGATAGAACTTTATTCGAACATTCTTTCAAGACGAATACTCTAATAACTTACGAGCACACACTTACCACGATGGTGAGTCCTCTAAAGGCATCCAAGGTGGCAACCCTCTTGGTTTTTTGCTTTACTAATGGTTGTTGCTCCTGCTCCTGTCGCTGTTCTTCAACCAGCTTGTCTTCTTCTTCATGAACCACTTTTGCAGCAGCTAATCCTTCTTCCATCTTCCCGGGATCCGCCATGACTATGTAAAACAAAGTAGGATGATGGAGATGAGAGCCTAAAAATGGAAGCCAAGAGAGACAAGTTTATAATCCGAGAATGGCCGGCAATAGTTGGCGCCTAAAGGGAAACCGGTGGGGCCTAAAATTAAATAGATACTTCAAGTTTAGTGTGAGACAAAAGGATAAAGGCTGATTCGGACCAATCAAAGAACCTGTTATGTCCGTTTAAGACATGAAACAGGTCCTCAGATTCCAAGGGTGGGTGGATACTGGATAGTAACTGTCACAACATCGTGAGGACTGGGATGGTAAAAAAGAAACAAATTTGGGTTTAATCCAGCTGATTCATATAATGTCATATTTCGATAGTGTTCCAACCGTCGAATACAACTCTCCTGTCTTGTCCCCTTAGCTGTTTGATAGGAATCATCGTACGAGGACTGAGGAGGCATTGGAGAGGAAGAAAATACAGTTTATTTCCTTAATCTATTTTGTGGAAATTTAATTTACAACTTTTTAAGGTTGTTTGTGTCTTAAAATGAGGTTAAAAAACTAAGCAATTTGAAATCTTTTTTGTATTATATTAATTTAAATTCTTTTCACATAATTTTAAAACACAAGTAAACATAAGCCGGCATTAAAATGCTCAAGTTTGTTTGTGATCCAATTTAATTCCAGACAAGTCAAGGGATCAACTACATTTTTAGCAACTGGATTATTAATTTTATTCTAAAGCTTTGTTTATCGATGTTTTCAGTGATTTATATGTAAAATTTAGAATTTAAGATTTATAATTAAAAATTAAGGTTTACAAATTAGACTTTAACCTTAAATTTTAATTTTAAATCGTAAATTTTAACAATAATTTATAAATCTAAATCTTATTCATTAAACTCTAAAATTAATACGTAAATTTTTATAAACATTTGTGCATAGATTAATTATACATGTTTGAGATTCGTTTCGATTCAAATTTGACCGTAATGATAGGAATCTGAGACAGATTCTTCAATAAATGAATCATAAGCATGCAAGAGTTTTGAACAGTGTTGACTTGTGATTCTCTTTGAAACATAAAAATCAAGGATGTTCCAACATAAAGTACCAGACAAACAATCTATGACTAATTTGGTTCCAAATGACTTCAATCTTAAAATATGACAAGGTAGTTGTCTTCAATTTAACGTGGACTTTACCGGCCGGCTGCCAAAGCAAACTAGAGGCGACCGAAAAACTCGAGTAAGAGAAACAGGCGATAATCGATCACAATAGCATTCGTTAAATTCACAATTACGATAATTTTCTAAAATTGTTGAGGCTAAAGGTTTAATTTTTGTGGTATTTATTCAGAAAACGCTACTAAAAATACCATTAAAAACTAATTTTATTGTAGTGAAAGAAATGAAGGTGTCTTCACCTGCTACTTCGGTTCTTGTTTTCACACAAGCCAATTTTTGAGCTCTTGCATAAGAAGCCTTCTAATGAACCAGTAGTAAACTTGGCATCCTCTACAGGTAGAGACGAGTTAAGATCAAACATTGAGAGAGATAAAGATTTATTAAGCTTTTAAATTTAAAATTTGGGAGGGATAAGAGCCCTCTCATACACCAGGTAGCTTCGTCCCTTTACAGGTAACTGTCTTTCTCTTAGTTTGTTTCTATCTGCTCTACATCTTCAAGTAAGGCAGATATTGTTCTTTGGCTTGTTAGGTTAGTACATGCTACGACTGTCAACATGAATAAATTGCCTTTGTTCTCATCTAAACAACTCAATAAAGATACTATTCTTACCCAATTGCACATCCTTTTTGGTTCAAAGTCATGTAAGAAGAAGTGCAGGCCTTGGAAGCTAATAAAACCTGGTCTATTGTTCCTTTACCTCAAGGTAATCACCCAGTGGCTGTGAAAGAGTTTATAGAATCAAACACATTAAAAGATTCATCCCCTTGTTGCCAAAGGGAAGGGGTTGATTATGGACCTTTCAAAAAAAAAAGAGAAGGGATTGAGTATGGAACATAAAGCTTTGGAAGGCTTTATAGCAGCACTCATTGTTCACGAAAAAGGCAAGATGACAGTCACAGAGACGGAGCCAGATTCTGGGGTTAAAGGGGACAAAATATAAATACTTAAAAAATAAAAGAATAAATTCATAAAAGAAACAATTTTTAAAAAAATTAAATAAAAGAATATAAATGAAAAAAATCTTCGGGTTGAGAGACAATTATCTCTTCCTATATAGGTGTAGTTTCGTCCCTGATGACATATTAGTGATTACGCTCATCTATTTAGATGATTGCTGATGACAAAGAATGTTTAGGTAGACGTGTTCATTCTTAGATAATCGGTATTTTGATATGTTAAAAATCGAGTATTTAATATTTTAAGATACCTTTTTATTGGTTTGTGTCTAAGTTATTTTAATTTGGGAATTCATTATTCGGGTACCTGTGAGATTCTGATATTTGATCATATTTTTATTTTTTTTAATTTAATTATTTTAAGAAATAGTAATCATATTTAAAAGTTCGTAGAACATAATCCAAATATAAAATCAGTGATTTGAAGTTAGTTTTAGAATATCTAGATATATATTAAAGTTTATTATAAAAAGACATTAAAAATATTAATCTCGATTTTTCTTTCAAATCTTGTATTACCAAATTAATAAAAATATATTTTTGAAAAATAAAACTTAAAAACATATAATACAAATATAAAAATAATTTAAAAATTTAAATATAGTTTTAAGTACAAATATTAAAAATTTAAAATAAAATAGGTATTAAAACTTACGAGTTGGGTCGAGTATCCGATAACCAACAAATAAACCAAGACCCGATCCAACCACCCTCGAGTCACGTATACGACCCGATAGGTTAGTTTTTCGGAAAAACATCAATTTTTTCTTTTGAGTCATTAGGTCAGATTAATTAGATCGAGTAATTTTGAATACTCCCGAGACTCAAATAAAAAGTTTGAAAATTGAATGATGAAAAAATAAAAGAGAAAATAATTGATACGTGTATTTTACCCTTTTCAGAAAAGCTTTCTTTCCCTTAATTACCCTCCACTTCTCGTTAGTCGTTACACTGCTCTTTTTATTTATTGTTTCTTTTGTTAAATTGGTTCGTCCGATTTTTGGTCGCCGGAGTTGCAGCACCGTTAGATCAGCTGATATCATTCCGGCGATCTGCTTCTTCGGGCGACTCTCTCCAAATTTCCGGTCAATCAACTTTGACAAAATCCGATCATTTTAGGAACCATTGTCACCGTTAGATCTGTTATTGAGTTCTCTTCCTTAGGGTGAAGCCGCAGAACCGCCGCCGTTGAGTTCTTCAATCCCTAGATCGATTAGTCAACAACATAATCCTTGTTAGGGTTTCTTTTTTTGGGTTCAAAATGTTTAAGAAAATTATCAAAGGAGGGCAACGGAAGTCTTCCAAATCGAATTCAACAGATGCATCTTTATACGGGTACGCTCCACCAAGTTCCCACAATCCAGGGTCGGGTCAAAACTCCAATGTGGTTGTTACTCCATCCCAGAACTCCGATGTTCCTATGGTCCCACCACCGATGACCACCGTGGAACCCTTGCCGTCCTTCCGTGACGTCTCCGTTTCCGAGAGACAGAACTTGTTCATGAGAAAATTACAGATTTGTTGTTTCCAATTCGATTTCTCTGATACCTTGAAATCGGCCCGTGAAAAAGAAATCAAGCGGCAAACACTGTTGGAGCTAGTGGATTTCATCCAATCCGGGTCGGGAAAAATCTCGGATGCGTGTCAGGAAGAAATGATTAAAATGATCGGTGCCAACATTTTCCGGTGTCTGCCTCCGGCGTTTCACGAGAACACGGGCCAAGAAGCAACGGATCCTGAAGAAGATGAAGGCTATTTGGAGCCCTCGTGGCCGCATTTACAGATAGTTTACGAGCTTCTTTTGAGATATGTGGTATCTTCCGATACAGACACTAAGGTTGCTAAGAGATACATTGATCATTCATTTGTTTTGAAGTTGCTTGATTTGTTTGATTCAGAGGATCACAGAGAAAGGGAGTTTTTGAAAACGATTCTTCATAGGATTTATGGTAAATTCATGGTCCATCGTCCGTTTATTAGGAAGGCCATAAACAATATATTCTATAGGTTTATATACGAAACAGAGAGGCATAGTGGGATTGGGGAGCTTTTGGAGATTCTTGGAAGTATTATTAACGGCTTCGCTTTGCCCATGAAAGAAGAACATAAGTTGTTCCTGGTGAGAGCATTGATTCCTTTGCATAAGCCGAAACCCGTGGCAATGTATCACCAGCAGTTGTCTTATTGTATAATTCAGTTCGTTGAGAAGGATTATAAGTTGGCTGACACTGTTATTAGAGGGTTGTTGAAGTATTGGCCTTTGACTAATTGTCAAAAGGAAGTTCTCTTCCTTGGAGAACTTGAAGAAGTACTTGAAGCAACTCAGCCTGCTGAGTTCCAACGATGTATGGTTCCTCTTTTCAGACAGATTGCTCGTTGCCTCAATAGCTCTCATTTTCAGGTAACACATAAGGGCTTTTCTCTTTTTCTATATTATTTTGGATTTGCAAAATTCCAATAGTTTGTGTTTTCATTCATCTTTAGGAACCATTAGCATTCAGAATTGTGGAATGTTGATGTGTTGCAAGATTTGTATTAACAATGATTTTGATATCTAACTATTATCAGCTTTTGATATTTTGCTCCTATGACTTTTTGGTATTTGTAATGTAACTTGTGATTCTAAGTGTGGGATGGGATTCTCATTAGCGAAGCATAACCATTGACACTCTGGGAGGTGCTGCATACATAGTGTTTACTAATTTCTGACGTCTTTTTGTAATTTGTGATGGCTGTTGTGTCGTTTTTAACCATGTTGATACGGGTATCTTCATTTTTTTCTAAGCCGACTCCCTACCCCAACATGTATTTGGAGAGGTTTTGGAGGTTGTATCTCAAAACTCATGAGTCATGTCAAAAAAATGTGCCAGATTTGTATTGAAACAAAAAGTTAAGAAGTCGAAGCAATATATGATTTGGGCTTATACATTTCTGGTTACATTCCAGACTCCAGTAACTTCTTTCTGTTCAGGGTCCAATTCTGTAAGCTATTAGTTTCAGTTATCTCCTATGATGTAACCTATCTATGCTTGTTTGAAGGAGATCCTTTGGAATGGTTTTCTGTTGACCAAGATTCATTCGAAAAGGGTGGAAAGTTGATTGCTTTTGCTTTCTGGAATGTCATGCACTGTTTAGTTTGTATTCCCATCCTCTATGTGTATTATTGCCATGCACTGTGATTTCTTGCTTACACTCATGATCAGTTAAGGAGTTTATGAACAGTTATGTTGGTCCAAACCAAATTGTGGTTGCGTTGGAAATATTTTGTTATTCCCTTGCATTCAATTTAATTTCTTTAAATACCATATGGTTGAACAGTTATTTTCTTCTTTTTCTTTTAGCCTTTTTTGGCATTTTCCTTAAATACCATATGGTTGAATAGATATCAACCGGATCCATTGAGCTGAGTTTCACCCTCAATGGATTGTCTTTTGTACGAGAGGATATAGTGGATCATTTGGAGCCTTTTGATTATTTACTTTTATTAGTGAGGTTTCTACTGTGCTCATCACAACTTAGAATTGTTGGAGGAAATGGGTCGCTACACAATTGTTGACTGCTTCAAACTTGACTTCTCTTTAGAATTCTTCCTAAGACCTAGTTGTGTTGCAGGTTGCAGAAAGAGCCCTCTTCTTGTGGAATAACGAGCACATTGTGAGCTTGATTGCACAAAATCGTCGGGTGATATTACCGATCATCTTTGAGGCATTGGGGAAGAATATCCAAAATCATTGGAATCAGGCTATTCATGGGTTGACAGTGAATGTGCAAAAGATGTTCATGGAAATGGATGGCGAGTTATTCAACGAGTGTGAGAGACAATTTGAAGAGAAAGCAGCCAGAGTCCAAGAGGTGAACGAGCAACGAGAGATGACATGGAGAAAACTGGCAGATGCAGCAGCGCAGAGAGGAGGAGACGATATGGTTACGGTCTAACGGATGAATCAGAGTTGATCCGTCATGCCAACGACACATGTAATTTAAAATGTATTGAATTGGGTAGTAAAACATGCTGCAGATAAGAATGATCTTGTGAGCAAAGACTTGTATTTTTTTTTGTCAAGCTATTTGTTCTTCCAACACGAAAATTATCAGTTTTTTATTTCTTTTATTGTTGAATTTTTCATTCTTTTAAGGTCAAAAGTCGGATCAAATTATTTTGCAATTGGATCTTAAGCTTCCAACCCCAGAAGATGATCATCATAGGCAATCTACATGTTCTTCCAAGGAAAAACTATTGGACCTCATTTGTTGGTCCAACCAATTGAAACAGTACATTTTTTTTGGATTTTTGTAAATATATTTTTTTCTTAATTTTTTTATTTCTATTATATATTTTTATGGTTTTATTTATTTACTGTTAATTTATAGTCTTGGAGAATGGAACCAGTCAACCAGTGGGACATATTGGAACCCTCATACGGAAGAAGAGAAGTTACTTTGATATTTAGTATCCTTTATTGATTGATTTCATTTTCACTAATTTAAAGGGACAACCTTTAGAACACACTTGCACATGAAACTTCACACCTCAAGTTAATTCCCAGCAATCAACCATGGGAACATGATAGGAAAGATGAAACATCTCTGCAATTTAAGAGCAACATCCACGCCCCTGATGAGCCTTACCCTCTGCTTTCTGTTTTAAGATGTTTCTCTTCCCCACTGCAGACCCTTCTTCCAGAAAACTAGGAACTTCCATTATCTGTAAGAAAATCCACAGCCATCAGGAATTTGAAAAGGGAACTCATACAAGTAATAAACAAATATTTAACGTTGTTCAGCTCCGATCATCTGCGTCCTTGAATGATAATCGACTTACAACATAACCCTACTACTGCAGGTTAACTCATAATCAACCAAACAACAATGTCAAGTGTTTTGTATTATGTTAATGGAAAGGTTGAGGGGAAAACTTGCTGTCATGAAAATTTTACCTTCAATGCAAGATCCTGAAAGCATCGCTCCACGTTTTCTCTTGTTTTAGCACTGCATTCAAGAAACATGCATCCGAGCTGTTCTGCAAGTGCGATTCCTTCTTCTCTACTAACAGCCCTTTCAGAATCCTGAAATGTAAACAAATTGGATGTGAGTGTGATGAACCTTCAGAAAACAGAACTTGCAACATCCACAGATTGGTAATATAAGAAGGCTGATATTCTGAAGGAATCAATGTTTCAAAGTGGTCAAATTTTTCTTCAAACAATAAATTTAAGAATCAGACTAGACTTACTCTATCAACTTTATTTCCAACAAGTATTTTGATGCAGTCCTGATTGGTAGAATGGAGCTCCACTTCTTTGGCCCAAACATCAGACAAATTCGTGAAGGTTTCTCTCTGTGTTACGTCGTAAACTATAGCCAAAGCCGAGAAATAGGTGAAAACGATTGCGGTAATTTAAATACTGGACAAACAAGTATACTAACTCAACATCTTCAGAAATTGACATGAAACATGGTGGATGCAGTTGACAGTTTAATCTCCTTTGTATGTGCTAGAGAGAACTAGACCGAAGCTTTTGTGATCGAACTATGATACCTTTAGTTTTTCTAAACAACAACTAACCATGTATCCATACTTTTCATAATCTTTCAGAACATATAGGCAAAATCCTGCTTAACCAGCCCGAGAGGAAAGCTTGATTGATATTCACCAAGGGGTCTGCTATAGTAATCTAAGAACCGTTTCCTCCTAATTAAGATGGTTTTCAGATGCTTGAACGCTTATGATACAGTTTTACGGAGAACCAGATGGCCTACGTTCGTAACTTGCAACTGATGGTATGATCCATCGAATCAAAATCAAGAAAGTAGAGCAAGTCACAAGCAACAGAAAGATAAACTTACCAAGTATGATCCCTTGGGCACCTCTATAGCAAGAGCTTGTTAATGTTCTGAACCTTTCCTGCCCAGCTACATGAAGCATTATGGTTCCACAAATCAATCATATAGTTTCTCCATGTTGCAAGACAATTATTTTAATAAACAGGGAAGATTAACTTGCTAATCAAAGATTAACAAGAAGCAAAATCACATTTGAGACGTATCAATATACCACTAGCAGCAACATGAAAACCCAGAAACAGTTTAATGGATAGAATTAAAGAAAAGATCAACATCCAAGCAGCCAATACTTAAGATTGATGCTAATGCCATATCAATGAGCTCTCACCTATTTAAAATAAAGAAGACAAATGCAAGCATATAGTCATAGAAAATTGACTTCAGGTAGACTAATAAGCTATAAATTTTGAAACAGAAAGACCATTAAGAAATATTGGTACTCATATGAGGCTAATACCAGTATCCCATACAGTAAGCTTTAACCTGTTCCCACCAACTGTTAACAACTTGATCTTAAAATCCACACCTAAAACATGGATTCAAACAAAAACCCAAATTAAATTTCACTGTAAACTAATCAAAGATCCGGGAATGAACAATTTTAGGAGTAAAAAAGGGAGAAAATGAACCAATGGTAGGAGCTTGATCTTCTGCAGAAGATGAAATGAAGCTAACTAGCAAACTACTCTTGCCAACACCAGAATCTCCGATCAATAAGATCTTGAATGAAAGTTCATAGCTTCCATTACTTTGCCCTGAAGATGATCCCATTTCGGTTTTTCTATCCAAAAACAAAACCCAAAGTTAAAAAAATCCCTGCTTTCTAAATCTTCTTTACAAAGCCTCTGTTGTATCCAATAATATGATCAAACTTGTTTTAAAAAATAACCTTTGGGGAGAAATGAATGGCCTTTTTCTCTCAATAGCACAGTGAAACTTGTTTTAATGGAAAGGACGAAAGGAAGGAAATTTCGTGTGAGAGAAAAACAAAAGGAGAAGATTGAGAATCAATGTGTTGTTGGATAAGAAACTTAAGGAACACAGGCTAGCAAACTGGGAGCTATCCCACACTAACTCAGTTCTAAAACAATTAAAAGGCTCAAAATCTAAACTCAAAATGAAATAAAAATTTTAAATTTAAATAATTTAATTTAGATTATTAATTCTGAAATCAACTTGAAACACCTAACTCACGTGTCCAAGTAAATGTCTTGATTTTAGAAATAAACAGAGGATTTTTATTACCCTCTAGGGAAATTTTATTTTTAAGATTTCCCTTCTCTAATACACCTTTCCTTTAAATCATTACATCAAATCAAAAACATAAACGAGATTACAGATGAGATTACGAACCATGTTATTTCCTCCTAATTATTGGAACAACTTCATCTCCATTTTAAAACACAATGGAGTAACCGAAGCACAGGAATCACAGAGCTTGCCTACAGGAACTGCCCGGATATTGAAAGCATTGGCGGGTTAATAACGCTGTCTGTATAAGTTTCATGTATGCCTCATCGTTCCTTGAATAATATTCGGTCGCCGCTACAAAATAACGCTGTCTGTATAAGTTTCATGTATCCCAGTCTCCCTCAACACGTTCTCAAGAGCTTCCACGGATTCGGGCATTAAACTGGCGGATTTCGCCCTAAAAGACTAAACTTTTAGGAGTCCAAGAAAATTAAATGGCTTATAATTGTAACTTTTAATTTTAGTCCTTTTTCAGATTTTCCGTGTTAACCTCGAGGGTGATTCTAAAGGTTTCTTTAGCATTCTTCAGGGACAAGTAACATTTTGTTGGCCTTAAGTGCAAGTATCCTGGTTAAAAAGATTAAGATCATATGCTTAAAAGTTTCCAAATGCAAAATGCCGGAAAATGTGAATCTTTCCTACTAATAGGTTAAGGCAGAGTAAGGTTGTTTCGTAGGCCATCGATCCCAGCCATACCGAAGTGTGGGATTTGCACATCCATCACAAGATTTAATCTCGAAGATGCTCATGGCACCATTATTAGATCCCCGGTGGACATGCAGTTGTTGTATTGTAGGTGCTTCTCTGTTTTCTTTTCCCCAGCACCGATATGCTCCACGCCTCCACCTCCGCTTCATGTATTAGATTGAATTGGATCATAACTGCGTGACAAATGTTAAGGGGGGAGAATCCTTTCCCCTTCCGACATAAACTGAGGTGCACGTGGGATCCCGAAACTATGTCATCCAAAGCCTACCTGAGCAGAGAAATGTGGTTAAAAATGTTACGTATTCTTAGGGGTCTTCAAACGGTTAGTTCGATCTAATTCGATCGGTGATCGAACTGAATTTTCAAAAATTGAATTAACTGAATTTTTAAAATCTTTAACCATTCACCGAACTGAACTTTTTACGAAATACATTAATCAAACCAAATAAATTTTGGTTAATTCGATCGGTTAATTCTGTTAATCAAAATTTGTTATAAAATTTTGGAAAATTTACGTAAATGATCACTCAACAATGTTAAAATATTCTTTTTAGCCACCGAACTTTTAAAAATTATAAAACAACTTTTAAACTTATTTAATTATTATAAATTGATCATTTTATATTATTTTGATGAATATTTTTTAATAATTTAATAAATTTAATTATCATTTTATATTATTTTGATGATATTTATTGACCAATTTATAATTTTTAAAAGTTTAGTGACTAAAAACAAATATATATATAATATAAAATATAAAATTTTGATTAATTCGGTTAATTAACCTATTTTGAACTGAATTAACCATTAACCGAACTTTCAAAAAACTTTAACCACTCACCGACCAAACAAAGTTCGGTAGCCGACCGTTTAATTGAATTAATTCGGTTTGATCAGTTAATTCGATTTAGCCGACCGTTTAAACACTCTTAAGTATTCTAAATTTGTAACATGCTAGAAAGCCTCGTAGCAGCAACGTGCAAGTTTTACATGAAATTTAGCTCAAATGATTATTGAAAGACTCCTCCCATGTATATTCTAATATTAACCAAGGGAGAATAGTCGACACCCCCGAGCGAAATCCCTAGCTTTCGTCAAGGTATCTTTCCCAGATTCGTGTAAGGGAACATCTTATTGTTGCTCAGGGTTTACTGTATTTTCTTATCATGGCTGCCTCTTTTCTGTCGCTTTGTACGCTGTTTGTGATTGTCTACTGAGATTGTGTTTATTATTGCCTTAGAAGTTAGAAGTTGGTTTATTAATTTGTTAAATAGTTGTTTATAGGTTGTTAGATATTAGGTTATAAATATTATATTTGGGTTTATAATTTTATATGTATGGAAAGTCACTTCTAATGAAAAGTTAGATTCTTCTACTTTATAATGTCGTTCATTCCTTACACAAATCACCATTCCATCATATCTCCGGCATCAATGTTGTTATTCTCACATGTTATCAGAGCCATCAAGGGTCCTGACGATAATTTTTTTTCGTTGTTGTTGGGAACTGCTCTCGCCAGATTTCAACAAATCTGATTTTTCTGATTTTAGTTTTTTTTTGGATCGTGTGTTTTCTTGATTTCGTCTTTTCTCGATTGTTGATTTTAACGTTAATTCTTTTGATGTCACTCTGGTTTTGCTATTGTTCGTTTAATTGTTTGTTGTTGTTGCGTCATATTCATCCGATCTCAATTCTTGTTTAGATTGCTTCAGATCTTGATTACAGTGGGTTGTCAATATTGAGAGTGAAGATCATTGAAAATTGCAGAATTCAATTTGTAGAGTTGGATGAAGTTCTTGAGCTCGCTCAATTTCTCCGCATCAAATTTCTAGACAGAGTTGGATTGGGTTGCTTTCAGTCATCTTTTCCGAGCAACAGTTATCAAAAGATTGGTTTCAGAAACATGGGACACATCCTCCTCCTTAGCTATGGCAACAAAATTGGCAGGAGCCGCCAGCCTCATACTGCCCTTTTCCCATCTTTACCAGTAGATCTACTTTTATTTTTTATTGGCACTTGAAGACAACCGTCTATTAGAGGTTCCATTGGTTCCTTCATTTGCTTGAAACTCTACCACCTTCTTTGTGCCAGTTGATCGAGTAGGGTTTGACTTCGGACTAAAGCCAGCTTCTTGCTCTCTGTTTTGCTGCTCGCCAAACTTCTTCCGATCCCGAAATCTCTTTTTCTCTCTGCCCTTTCTTGAAGCCACATGTATGAAGTCAAAAAGCTTCAGCAATGACACACTATTAAGGTTGGTAAAGACAATCTCAAATTTAAATAGAGATAAGAAGCAGAAACCTTTCTTTACTCCCATATTTGGCGTTTGGAAATGGATGAACAAGTTTAGTGCTTCAACTTATACAAATGAGTGCTATTGATATATGCTTGGCGACTAGAGTTTTATATTGGATATTTTATTATAATTTTTTGGATGCTATTGCTGGTGCGATGACTTACTAGTTAGTGTTGAAAGTTGTGATTACTTGAATCATGTTCAAGAACAGGTTGAATGTTTGTTTCTTTATTGTTAAGTGGTTCTCTCACAAGGCAATTTGGAATTTGATGTTTCATGCTCTAAGTGTTCATGGAAGAAAATCTTTGGGGAATGTATAGGGTTTAATAACCTTGCATTCCGTTAACCGGATTAAAGAGAGTGTTTTCTTGCTCGAAAGAGGACTTCAGACTAAACTCGGAAGCTCGACGCTTAACAACCTTGCTTCCAACAAAAAAGAAAGTTCAAATAACTGAGGAAAAAGACGATGACGATAAAAGAAATTTTTGAAAAAAAATCAAATGAGAAATTGTTGACAAGAGATGAGTAAAGAAGAACGAAAGGATGAAGAACATTTTCAATTCTCGGTAAACCACCAAACGAAAAAAGAAAGGATCGTGCTTTTTGATCTATTTTTAATAAACAGTTCAAGTGTTGGGTATTAAAATTTTCAAGACAGTTGATGTTTGCACCTTGTATCTTTCAACTTTTGCCCAAGAGTCATCAATCAACAGAGTTTAAAAATTTGAAAAACTAGGATAAATGTTAGAAGTTAAAAGTAATTTATTAGTTTGTTAATTAGTTGTTCATAGGTTGTTAGATATTAAGCTATAAATATTGTATTTGGGTTTATACTTTTGTATGCATGGAAAGTCATTTTTAATGAAAAATTATATTCTTCTACTTTATATTGTCGTTCATTTCTCACACGAACCACCACTCCATCATATCTCCGGCATCAATGCCGCCATTCTCGCACCTTGGCTGGTGGTTTTGCTCTCTTTCTTTTTGGTTGTTGTTCTTGGCTTCTTTGCCTTTTACCCACCCTGCAAACACCAAACAGCCTATGTTTATAGCAAGCCATACCTATCCAACACAAACAAGCTTCCAGCCTCCAGGCATATCATAAAGTTGTTCTAAAGTGCTGAAAACATCTAAGACAAAATCGGTAGAACATGACAAAAAGATGAGCAGGTCATCAACAAAGCATAAATGCGCAAGTGACAGCCGACTATCCTCAGCATGAAAAAATTTTTTAGTAGGCTGCGTGTGAAAGTATAACCCTAATAATAATAAAGAAAACAGAATCGTGTCGACTTCTAGTTGTATGCGTCCAAAAAACGATACAAAATGACCGGCGACGAGACCATATGACATCATTTTATATACAGAAACGAAAGCAATACATTTTGTATGATATATTTGTTGTATGTATAGAAAACGTGTGATGACAGACTGTAATTCCCTCAAGGGACGATAATCCAACGATCTTTAAATGCTTTTTTGTCAAGTTTCTTACTCATAATCCAACTCAAACCATCCGTCGTTAATAACAGTGATTAATCTCCTCACCGTGAATGTTCTCAGTAATAAGTAAACAGATAATCATAAAATGTATTTCATCCTCATTAGTTGTTCAGGAACTTATGGTTCAAGGATGAGGTGAACAATCACCCCTCACATCTTAAAGTTAATATTCGTATTTTTAAGTAAATTTAACAGTATTTTTAAGTAAATTTAACATAATTTTTAAAATATTACAACAACAAACATGCTAATCAAATTAAGATTCAATCTGAATGTCATTATCTACCTATTCTTTTCAAACCTTCTTTGAATGATTAAAGAAAAAAACTATATTGGGTGTCAATATTTATTTAGGGGCTTTAACTTAAAAAGATAATCAAGCATTTATTAATACTGATACGGACATGCAAAACATAATCTGCATGTTGAAACTAGGCGTAGGGATATATATATATGCACCATTTTCTTCTCTGAGATCAGAACAAAGGAAATTCAAAAGGATGGAAGTTCAAGTTATTTTTGCCCTTTCACTTGCCATTTTCTTCTTCTATGGTAAATAGTTTTTTCTTGTTTTTTCCTCCCATGCTTTTATTTTTGAATTCTCTATATATTTTCTTTAATTTATATTTTGTTGCAGAGGCTCAATCATCTACATTCACGTTTAAGAACAACTGCCCTTACACAGTGTGGCCCGGTACTCAAGCAGGTGCGGGTCCTCAATTATCCTCAACCGGTTTCGAGTTAGCCTCACAAGCCTCATCGACCTTAAACGTTCCACGACCATGGTCTGGCCGTTTTTGGGGTCGAACCAATTGCAAAATTGCCAGCGGAGAGTTCCAATGCGCCACTGCCGACTGTGGGACTAGTCAAGTTACATGCAACGGCGCGGGTGCAATCCCACCAGCGTCTTTGATGGAGTTCTCCTTAGCACCAAATAATGGAAACGATTTTTATGATGTTAGCCTTGTCGATGGCTTTAATTTGCCTGTATCAGTTACCCCACACGGCGGATCATCGGTTTGCAACGCTACAAGTTGCGCCTTCGATATCAACATGGTTTGTCCCGCGGAATTGCAGGTTAAAGGACGTGGAGGAGATGTTATTGCATGTAAGAGCGCATGTTTGGCGTTTAATCAGCCGCAATATTGTTGTACCGGTGCTTATAGTTCGCCGACGACATGCCAGCCAACACCGTATTCAGAGTTCTTTAAGAGCAAGTGTCCTCAGGCTTATAGTTATGCTTATGACGATAAAACTAGTCTATTTACATGCACCGCCGGAACTAATTACCTTATAACCTTTTGTCCTTGATTTGATTTCATGTCCTTTTTTGTAAAAGAAAAATTAAATTTCAATTTTTTATATTAATATTTATATGTTTTTACCAAATTTTGATTTCCCTCACATCGTGGTTGCCTAGCTGCTTACAAATTGCATCATCCTGAGTCGTCAGATAATTTCAAAATTTAATCATAAACAAAGATCGTCTCCTCAAGTGGTTTTTATTTAACAAAATAAGAATAATCGTTCTTCTCTCAAGTGGGTTTTAACAAAATAAGAATAAGCGTATCACATATCTTCCTCTCATGTCTTGTATGGACATCATTGACCTTATTTTTTTGTCCAAATCGAAAGATATAAAGTGCGTAAATACAGGCAACTATCATCTTATTTTGTGCATTTAATCATATTAATTAAAATTACGAATGATATGGCGAATCATGTCCATCTAATATTTTTTTATTCTCAATGGGGATCTTGATGCACAAGCAAAACTAGTCACCTCACCACTAAGGACTTGACTAAACACGATAAACAAGCATGTCCTATGTCTCTCAACCCAACAAGGAACTGCAGTCCCACTGTAGTCCGAAGGAACTTACTGAAATAATCCGATAAATCAAATACAAACCCTACTAGGACTAACCACTGAATATCTATTCACTATTCAACCAAGTTCAAGTATAGTCACTGGTTGTCTTCGTTAATAGTCAGGACAAGAAAATTCTAACAGCATTTCACATGGGAGCTCCTTCCAGTTCTTCACAAATGGAGCTCACACTTCATCTTTGACGAACTGGCAGAGAATAACACATTTATGTACATCTATATCTACATCGACGCACGAATTAAATAAAAAAGAAACGCATAGATGCACCTCATTCGGCTTCAAAACCTAGCTCTCCCTTAGGCCACTCTGTCCTATAACTCTGTCTGGTCCGTATTAATAAAATCTTGACAGGGAGGAATTTCTTTTTGTAGAATTGAAGTTCCTTGGAAAATAACCATCTGGCTGCAGGATCTTTTATATTCCCTAAGCTGAAGCACAAGAAAGACATTTCAGAAAATATGGCAACTAAGGTGGACAACACACTATAAAGCACAAATTACGATGTATTGACAGAACCTGGTCCGGTCCTAATTTCTTGAAGCCGAACTTGTCTATCCAGATTGATTCCGCTTCTTCGGCAGCTGGAAGCAAAATGTTTTTGACGTTCAAGAATGCGAGCAGCTTCTCAATACATGTGAACAATAACTGGAAGTAGCCCTACAAAGTAATTCAACTCTACTGAATCAAAGATTAACCGTGGTATACATATTATGAATTCAAAACTAATAATTTCCTTCAATGACAAGTGTAGGAAAATCAACTCTGAAGGAATTGGAAAGAAGGATATCCATCAGATAGTTAGGTGGGGAAGGCAACAATTCATATTAGAGAGAGAAAAGAGAAAGGCAGACAATTGCAATACAAATGGAAATCCAGTTGAGTAAAGCCATGTAAAAATGCCAGGTACTGTAGGCTATAAAGAAAAAAAGCTTGGGACCATTAGCCTCACCTTCCCTCGATTAGCGATGCTTGTAGCAACTAAGGGGAGTTCTGCAATTTCTTGCCCAAAAACTCGGATTATTCCAGCTGATACAACGAATGAGCTGCAGCATTAACGAAAAAAGAATATTGTTATTATTCAAAAACACAAGCATTTTAAGCTTTAAATGTTATGCAAATGTGTCTTACTTGATTGTCAAGACTGCACAGTACATTCCCCCGTATTCTTGGCCCTTTAAATTCCTTCTGTGCGAGACAGAGGAAAATACAGAATGATCAACTTTGTCGAAATAATGGGACACACACTCATGTAAATACGCAACCAGATTTTATCAAGCACACAAAAAAGTATTCTCACTTACCCATAAACCATGCATGGTATAAGGTCCCGCCCAGTTGTTGCATCAATTATAGGGTTGAAACATTCCTTGAGAATAAATAAATAAAGGGGAAAATAAACAAAATTTCAGTGAAATATATTAGAGAAACAGATTACAATCTATGACTTAGTTGCTTATGAAATTAGAGTTCCATTAGTGCAGAGCTATATTGGACTAGAAAATTGTAGTTTGCGATAAAACATGCAAATCACAGCTGCAATTAGCCAAGGAATGTGTCATTTTGATCTTTCTTCCAGAGGGAAAAATGCATCCATATATGAAAGTAAATTTATAGAACCAGTTTCTTGTCCTATGCATATGCTTAATGTGTTACAAGCTCCACTATGAAGATAATACAAAAGCAATGCAACAGTTAGATGCCTCCAAATTTTAGTAAATGATAGAACAACAAAATAAACAGCTAGTCTGATGGATGAGAAAATACTAGGAAATTAGGAGATAATATTAACTACTACATAAAGTCAATATTTTTCCATCAGTCCCACTGTAACAGGAGGGGGGAAACTAAAACAAAGAAAAAGAAAAAGAGGAAAAAATGAGGACAAGAAAAGCATAAAGGACAGTTACAGTGCTATTGACGCTTCAATGCAACACATTCAATCTGTAAAGCATACTTTCCAAATAATTACATGAAATAAGAATATACAGAACCCTTGTACGGTCACCATTTATCAACAATGAAAACAACAGTACATCGTAAAGTAAAACCTGAAAGAAAAAAAAACTTACATGGAAGATGCCAACAGCTTGAGAAAGCAACAATCTAGTTTCAGGGGTGGCAAATTTGCCACCGAGCAGCCTCCATCTCGCGTCAATATTGATATCAGCAAAAAAAACCTTTTCTACATGCTTCTTCTTTATAACATCCAGAAAAGAGTCTGGAAGCTTTTCCGATCCACATATAAGCAACTTATGCAGTGTAGAATGGATCCTATTGCAATCAGAGGTGCAAAACCACTTCCCTCTAGGTATTTCCTGTTGAATCAAGTGACCTCAGTAACTTCATACATTAACAGAATAATGTGTCTGATAGACATGAACAAAGAGGTTCATATGGAATATTTAAACAACAACAAAAATAATGCATACATACATACATACCCTTAAATCAGCCATTTTATGAGTCCTCAAACAGCCAATATGATATTCTTTCTCGCACTGATCCATAATGATTAGAAAAAAGAGAGGATGTGCAAATCAGTAGGAATACAATTAAAAGAGGAACAAGTTCAGCAGACATGAAACGAATGTATAAACAGGATGAAATGAAAAACTAATATTTTACCTGATCACACAGTAAAACTGTCCGAGGACCAAATCCTGATTTGCTAAAATCACACGCCCTATATAACATAAATCAAAGAGAACAATGTCAAGCCAAATCTAAGGGTATCAAACACAAAACTAAAGAAATTTATAGAAATATCACAGTGAAGACTGCATAAGAATAATCCTCAAGAACTATAAGCTTCAATCAGATTCATCCTAGTGTGGACTCCTCACCTGCATAAAGCACATCCACTAAGCTCCGCCTCGATGTTTTTTACAATACGAATGCATCTGCTGGTTATTTTCTCTATAGCACCAGCTCCTAAAATCCTTCCAGCAGCCACAGCATTTGCATTATGCTCCACACACTTTTCTCTCATAAACATGTTCTGGCAATATTGGCAATACCAGCGACCATTAACTGTTGGTAGAGATGCACATTCTGCGTAGATCAATAAAACTACTCAATATCAATCAGGTAGTTCAGAGCTAGCACAATCATCTTCATTCAAGATAAAGAAACAAGATACCGAATATCAGTAAGTGGGAAAATGGAAGGATACACCTGAAACCAAGTTTTGAATTCTTAAAGTTCAAAACAAAAGTCCAGGAAAAGTAAATATAGAAGCAAAATGCCAGTAAATACAAATAATGTGACAGAGAGACTAGGAGACGAAAAAATCTTCGTAATATGTAATGCCATTGACTGGGTAAAGCTACAGTATCCAAAAAAAACTTTACAGTCATGCCATTGACAAATAAATAAAACCTTACAGTATGCGCACCCCGCACAGGGGCAGGGGGTAAAACACACACACACAAACCTAGAAAACAAGATCAAACCATCCATCCAGCATTTCTGATTTAAAGTGAAAAGAAATTCTTAATATTTACAATTGAACCTTTATGGAAGGCCCTTGGGCATCCATCACAAAGCAAAAGATTCCCACCATCTGCACAAATGAAGCATGCATCATCATTATCCTCGGCAGAATAATGTCGACCTTCTGAGAGAGAGATTGCCAATTCATGGAGAGACACCCCATTAGATGTGCAAATGTAAGCATAGCTGCCAAAAAGCACAAAAATAATCAACATATACATAAAATGGAACAGAAGCATAAGAAGGAAGCTAAAAAGTATCTGATACAAGAACATACGGTTTGCGACGAGAAGCCCAACCAGCATGGGCTTCAAATTGTGAGGGGCTAACCTGCACAATACAACAGCCTAAACAGATGCACACAGCAATTTTGAAGTTCTGAAGCTCAAGCATTAAGAGCACAATACCTCACAATTGCAACAACGACAAATTATCCCACAGCCCTTTTTGTAGCCTTTAAGCAATCTCTGCCATTAAAACTAATCACACTTTATGCACCACTCAGATACCGAAGAACAAAATAGATTACTTTTATCTCAAATACCTGTCCACGGGCATAGTATGCAACTTCAGTTCCATCAGGCAGACCATTTTCCTCAAATATCAACTTATGCAATCTCTGATCTCTAAATTTAAAAAAAAATCCAAGAAGAAAAGTGATTACATCAAGAAAAGAGAAGAAAAGAAAAGGCTTGGTCTAGAAATATATAAAAAGGTACCAACTTTGTTGACATCTTCCATTGACTTCCATTGGGTGAATTCATTGGTGATGAGGCACCTTTGAAAGTCTTTGGCGTCAAAACCATGTTCACAGACCTAAGAAATTCAAATAAAGGCACAAAAAGGAAAAGGAAATAAGCATGAAGAAAATACCAAAGACCGAGGAAAAGCTTCAGTGAAACAGTTCCAAGTGTCATAAAATTTAGCAGGAATACGAAGTAAAACAGAAGTCAGAAACATATACCATGATAAAATGGGGAAAAAAAAGATAAAAAAAGATAAAACAAAGGATACTGACTTCTTTTTTATTTTCCTTTGGCCTTCATCTTGTGAGGAAATATGAACTGATTCAACCAACGCACTCTTCAAGGACTTTGTGAATAACCCTGATTTTGTTAACCTGGATATAACAAAGGTGGAAGCATGATCTACCAACTACACCCTAAAAAAGGAACACTATTTGAAGTTTAAACTAGCATCCAGCACCATCATAGATTTTCACATTAGACCATTTTATTCCCATGAATAGGAAAAAAAGGGGTTAAAGACAGAATTATGCAACAGTAAACAACAGCAACAACAACAACAACAACAACAACAACAGTAGTTAAGACATAATGAACCACCAACTTTCTTGATGTCTTCCATGGACTTCTACTTTTTGAAGAAGTAGATAATGAAGAAGAAGAACACTCAGGTGAACTTGAAGTCAAATCAAGCTCTGATGACCTGAAACAACGAAGATAAAGGAACACGAAAAATGCATAAAATGTCACTAATTCATCTCATCCCAAACCAAAAAAGACATCACCAAAATGAGAGGAAGATAATTAAGAGATACTGACTTGCTTGCTTTCGTCCATTGTCTTCTATTTTGTGGAAAAATAGTCAATGACGCACTACCAAAGGACTGTGGCATCAAAACAGGTTCTTGTGATCTGAAATAACACAAAAATAGTACATATAAAATAAGACATGTATCTAGGCAAGTACTGGGAACTTAGTGAAAACTAAAAACAAACATCAAATAAGCATTTCCTTGCAACTTTGTCATGTTTAATTTGATATTGTAGTTCAGTTATATATGTTCCAGAGGGTAAATGAATAAAATGAATTTATGTGGAATGTGCATGCTGAATAATATCAGTAGTAAATTTAACATGTCTCTTTTTCTACTATGTATAAACTCTAATAAATTCAGACAGAAAACAGTGCAGCTGCCAAACTAAAAGAAAATTCAACTAATTACAAACATTAAGATCCCTACCAGCTAAACTATATTGCATTTTTTTTACAAGCAATGCTCATATGAAAGCATACCTAGCTCGTGCACTGGGTGCACTCTTATAGCTGCACTGAGATTTCTTTGACTCAACACATGAATTGCAGAGTGGCCCAATTTGGCCAACATGTATAACAGGAAATGAACCTAGAAACAAGATAATGGAAAAAAGAATAAGATCCCAATACAACCAAAATCATTCTTTTTACTTGTCTCTGACAATATAAATGAGTTTAACGAGGAGAAAAAGCCACCTTTGCATCTTCTACAAGTGAAACATTTTTGCTCGGGTAAAGCGCTAAGGATATTTTGAATTGTTGCTTCTAACATGTGCAGAGGTTTTCTCCTGCATGCCCTCAACACTTCAAGCAGACTCTTTCCATTTTCAAAGCAGATATACTGTGCTGCGCGTTTGTACTGTTTACAAGCATGAATCTCGAATTGAGAAGGTGGAACAACCTAAAATGAGAAACAAAATGGCAGGAGTTCAATAACAGCAATTCTAACTTCATGGAGTTACATGTTCTACACTGTAACCTAGGAAAGGAACTCCTTACTCTGTGTCCCTTGCACAAGGAACACGAACACAAAATTCCTCCATCTGTAATGACACCCCGAAGCCCAGCTGTCTGAAATTAACATAGAACTAATATTATGCCCTAAATTACTTGCTACATTTAAATTTCAAAGTAAAAGGAAAAAAGAAAAGAAGACATTTAAAATTAAAAATAACTGAGGAAGCAAAGAGCCACCTTACTACTGATAGTACCCATGTAAACTACTGGAACTCCATCGAGCAAACCAGTGTCAAAGAGCTCTTTAACTGTCATCGGGCACCTATTAAGAGCAATTGTTTTTGACATTTTAAACTCCAACTCATTCCTCGAAGTCGTTAAGCCACTATCTTCAGTTGCTTCATCTCCACCAAAATTTGATACTAACACAGTTTCAACAGTCTGCTGTTGGCACCGCAAACCGTCTATTGCTTCAATCTTTGGTTTTACTAATAATCGTTTAGGCCGCTTCAGGGTTTTCAAGAGTAGATCATCATTATCACTACCGTCAACAATCTGCATTGAAGATCCCTCAAAATCTCTTGTCTCAATCCGACATTTCTCAAGCTCATTCATCGACTCCTCTTTAGACAAGACCATTCCCAAATTATTACCAGACACGTTACAAAGCCTAGATTGAACAACAGGCCTGCCATCACTTCCAATTTTCTGAACTACAAGGTTCCCTACAATAGCATTTTCTCCAATAATACGGCTCTCTTCAACCAAAGCCTCAACAAGTGGACCCCCTTCAACAATGTCTCGATCAACTAAGCTATTATCAACAACATTATCCCCCACTACATTTTCCTTTCCCTTTCTAACTCCAATCACACCTTCGACTACATTATTCTTCACATCAGTTGCTTCATTCAAAGCTTTATTCTTCTGATCCTCATCAATTAAACACTCTTCAACACCATTAATCGGCTTATTAAAGTCCTTCAGCTTTATGTTTCCTAAGTTCTCCGAAAATTCATCACGGCAATTAATTCTTGACTTTTTAACTCGAGTATAAACAATGTAACCATTCACTTGAGTACCTTTAACTCTTTTACAACTAGTAGCAGAACTGTCCTGAACTGGAGTCTGGATCACTGAGTCCCGAGTTGGAAGGACTGAAACCTCCAATCCGTGATCCAACTCCCGCTTCATGCCACTCACTTCACTGTCAAAATCCACTTAAATTACGCGGAACAAAATCAAAAAATAAATAAAAAACAGAAAATTTTCGAGAAATTCAGCAGCAGTGGAGTGAAGGATTTTACCAAATACGCTCAGATAAAAGTCATGGCAGATAGGTTTTGAGTAAGGAATTGAAGATCGGATTCGAAGAGATTTGTTGTTTCCGGTCTAGTCTTCGAGACTTTGGAATTTCAATTATTTTTGGGAGTTTTTATTTCGGCGTTGTCGTTGGGAGATGAAACCGACCAGCCAAAGAGAGAAAAATCAGATTGGGTTTTCTTCAAGGGGAGCGGTGATTCTAAAAAGGAACACCTTATAAGTGATAACGAGGTTAAGAAAATGCCTTTTTAAAGTTTTCTTCGGATTGCGTTTGAATCGAGTTTTAATGAGGACGATAATAATATTTAGAGTTGTAAATAAGACGAGATAAATTGTAAATTATTTAAATTTGATTTGGGTAAAGTTCGATTAAAACTCAATTTGATTGAATTTGGTTCAAGCTTAAACTCGATTCGAGTTCTTGACAAGCCGATCTATATGATACTCGACTCGAAAACCACACGAGCCACTTAAAAATATAAATATATTTTTTTATAATTTAAAATCTGAATTTCTAAATTTAAACCCCTAAAATCTAAACCCTAAACATGTCTTAAACTCTAAATCAACGTATTAAACCTTAAAATTAACAAGCTTGAGTTTACACAACTTGTATATTAAAATTTTTTCTTCATTAGGCTTTAAATGAGACGTGACGGATAAGAGTTACGCGAGATTAATACGATCAAAGATTGGTCAACACTTAACTCGATTAGGCTCGAATAAAACTCGAACTCAAGCTCGAGTTTTTAACGAACCAAGTCGGGCTCAGATTTTTCAGACTTGTTTAAAATTACCCAAGCTCGAACTTGACTCGAAATCTTAACGAGCCGAGCGAAGCTTAGCACTACTCGAACTCAACTCGGCTCGTTTACACCCCTAATAATATTCTTTCTCGATCCGTTTGGATTCAATTTAATTTGAGTAGAATTTTTAGTATTAAAATCGGGTTTCGAGAAGGTGCGATGAAATGTATATTTAGAATTTTTGAGTTAAGTAGGATTAAATTTAAAGTTTAAAATATTCGATTTGATATGGTCTGATATATATTTATTATATTTTTGTTTATAATATTTAATATTTTTATTATTTTTAGATAAGTTCGGTTTTGATCAATTTTTTTTATTAAAATAACAAAGTCAAGTTAGGATCAAGATGTATTTTTATTATATCAAGTCAAAAATATATTAAAAATCATATCAAGACAAATACAAATATACTAATTTATTTTTCATGTCAAAATTAAAACGATTAAAAACTTGATCCATCTCGTCACGTCTTTTTACTATCCTTAATTTTAATAAAAGAAAAAATAATAATCGTTGAGTAAAAAGGAAAATAAAAATTAAAAAAATAGGTTAAGAGAGATTTAAAGAAAAGTATAAATTTTAAATAAAAAAAAAGAAAAAAAAATTAGGTTTACAAAAATGAAGAAAGATGGTATTAAAAGCACGACAATTCTATGATAAAAATTTCAAAAGACTGAATTGGGGGTAGGGAACCACAGTTTTAAAACGATTAAAAATAATTATACTAAAATTTTTATAAATTCCCTTAATATATTTTTTTATTTAACTATAATAATTACAGTAATATTTATTTTAGAGTATATATTTTTAATCATTGGACATTGATTGCTCAATCACTGTGCTAATAGTACTGATGTTCAAACTCGTAATTTTCAGAAATAACAATTGTTCTTTCAACCGATGAGGCTAGATGATTCGTACTTCTTCCCATAATATTACTCTATGTTTTATGGGGTTCATCGAATCTAACTCTTTTTCCAAATTTTTTAGGTTTGTTTTCCCTTGTGGCTTTCTAAAAACATAAAAATTGTAATTTTAAATTTAAAATCTTAAAAAAAATAGTTTGGATAAGATTTAAAAAATATATAAATATCACTGAAATTTTATTAAATATTTAAAAAAATTATAATTATATCTCAATCAATAAGTAAAATAATTGTATTAAACAATCCAAAGATTCTTACAACTCAAAACAAAAAAAAATAAATATTTTTATGAAGATAAGCATACTAACAAAATTCAAAAGCTTCCTGAATTTTCTTATCTCTGTCCAAACGATACGTATAACGAAAAAATTTACAGGCGATCCAAACTGTCAAATAAAAAATATCGTTACCCAAGAATAATTTCATCGACAAACAACTATTACTCGAGTGGGGATAAATACGTCTAAATTATATTTTATATAAAAATTATATTTTTCTTCACTTTTCTTATCCAGTTTCTCCTCATTACATAAGAAAATAGTTTTCTATTAACATTAAATACGTATAAATTACAAATACCATAAATGAAATTGATTAAATGGGTCGTCTCCTTAAAAAATCGAGGTAATGTCATTAACCCCTAAAACAAAAATAACTATTTCATAATCTTAAAAATCACCAAAATTTGATTTCGTTCAATGAATTTATACCCAAAATTTTATGAATTCATTTTATACCATTAAAAATCATAGATTTGGAAGTTATGGCAAATTTAAACGTGTTGTTTGTAATCATTTGTTGGAAGCTACGATAAATAGGGGTGCGCAAAAAAATCGGTAAATCAAGATCGATTTTAAAACTCAAAAAAATCGAATCGAAAAAATGGTTAATCGAACTAAAAAATTAATTTAGGATTGAGTTTTTATTCTGTTTTTAAAACCCGGTTCGGTTATGGTTTATAGTTTTAGGAAAAACCAGTTAACCGAACCGACCGGTTATATAATATATATTATTATATTATATATTATTTTAATATTTTATATTAAAAAATTATATTTTAATTTATTTTCTAATTTTAGAAAATAAAATTATAATTTTATTTTATAAAATTTAAGTGTTTAACTTGATAATATTAAAAAAATACTAATATCATGTGTTATTTTTTAAAATTATTTTTTTAACATGCTATTAAAATTTATATTGTTAATAAATAAAATAAAAAAATCGTTACCCAAACCGATCCGAACCAAAATTTTCGGTTAACCGGATAAACGGTTAACCGGTTGAATAGTTACGATTTAGGGTCGAAAATTGGGTGACCCAAATTTATCAGTTAACCGAAATAATTTAGTAATGGTTAACCGAACTCGATTTTGTACGCCCCTAATGATAAAAGTGGAATCTGATTCTTTATATTATTGTGTCTAATAAGAAATATATAGAGGTAATGTTAATGGCTAACGTACGTAGGGTAAATAATACCATGCACTAGATGATTTTTAATAATGTTAAATATTTCTGAATTATTCTGAGATCAGGATGGATCAAAATAAATATTAATGATATGGTGAAAATTAATGATGGATCAATAACGATGGAGGAGTGTCCCGGAATGCTGAAGGGGAGTGGATTTTTGGGTTTGCACATAGTACAGATAAGTGTTCGACCTTGAATGTAGAATTTTAGACAATTCTTTATAGTTTTTATCATGTGTGGCAATTTGGGTAGTGATGTGTACTGATTGAGTCAAGATTGTTTGAAAGTAACTATGTATTAAAGAAAAACCAACAAACTATTTCATCTTTATTAAAGAGTTGTTACAGAGAAATTACAAAGTATCTATTTCGCACATTAATTAAGATTTGAATGATATTATAGATCGGATAGCATATAGTTGACATGAAAAACTAATTTGGGTTAAAATATGTATAATGCACCTATCCATGTATACAAAATATTGACGCGTGATAAACACGATTATCATAGAGGTGAGACTGTACAAAATGGGATTTAGTGATTTAGTTGTGATTATGGATTTGTTTCAAATAGACAACTCATAACGAATAAAAATTTAATATTACAAAATCATTTTCAAAGTAAACCCATTACTATGAAAACATTAAACAATATGATAAAACTATCTTTGTTTAAAAAGATAATAAAATATGATAATAAGAAATTTAACACACAAAAAAACAGATTTGAACAACTAGTACCATATGAAGCAATAATAAAGATGAAATAGTTTGTTGGTTTTTCTCGTGAGCAATTCACGACGAGCCTATCTATTCAGATAAAATCTATAAAGTTAACTAGCAAATTTCCTCCGGTTGGCTTCGTTCTACAGTAAACCAGCTGATCCGAGGGCGGCTTTGAAGCTGTCCTCGTCTCTCCAGTCATGAACCTGCATCAGACGTCGCATATAAAAACCAAATAAATGAAAATCAAAAGCATAAAAAGAACAAACAACTAGGACATGCACCCACCATATGAGGCATGGGAGGGCTTACCTCTGCTACTTTCGTGCCAAAATGATGTTCGATTTTGGACATTATCATTTCATCCGAGTCACCACATAGCAAGTTGAACACAGCTCCTGTAAATCAAGACGGGAACAAGTCTTCAACAATTTATAATCATAAAAACAATTTTTGAATGGAATCAAGACAAGAGTAGAAACATAGGGAGAGATGTTAACTCGCATTTTCGTTTCATGAACTTGGTAACTTACCCTTGCGGCCAAATCTCCCTGCTCTGCCAATTCTATGCAAGTAAACCTCATAATTGGGTTCATGACAGTCATGCTTCACCGGAAGGTCATAATTGATCACCAAATTGACCTGCAGAAACAATATCAGGATGCTGCACTTTGCAGGTAGCTAGGCAACAGGGAAAGAAGGGAAGTGATACCTGTTGCTGGTCGAAACCCCGGGCAAGAAGATCAGTCGAAATGAGGACTTGTGTCAAGCCATCTTTAAACTCTTTGACTATCTTGTCCCGGTCTTCTTCACGGAGACCACCTTGTATTGTTGTACAATCATAACCAAGGTCGGCAAGGGACCTATGCAACGTCATTGCACTGTTCCTTGTACGGACAAATATAATTGCCTGCCCCAGACGCTCTCCAAATTCAAAAATTCTGTCCTTGATCACCATAACCTTGGAAAGTTCATCTGGGACATTCACTTTATACTGCTTCACCGAGTCCAGTGATAGTTCTTCCTTCTTGACGAATAATTGATTATGATCACCCTTCACTATTTTTGTTATGAAGTTCTTGACAGTGTCATTAAAAGTAGCAGAAAACAGGAGAACCTAGAAATTAATTAAAAAATCAAGCATTCAATCAAATCATTGTTCTACAAAACCATGCATCCAACTAAATTGTAATTATAGTTGCTGCTTTATTACCCTTTATAGACAGAAAATTAGTTACTCAAGCTCGATACGATCAAGATATTAGCAATTCCAACGCATTGGCATTCTTCAGAATATTGAATAACATACAATATATTCAACAATCTTAATATAATTATATGTTAAATTGGCATACAAATAAAGAACACACCAGTAGACTGAATAAGTAACATTTAGAACACATCTTTTGTACAAACCTGGCAATGGGAACTTCTCCTTTGAATAGCCCTCATAATTCTTAAAGATTCATCTTTAAATCCATCCTGCAGCAAAGAATGTATACAAGGAAATCGATCAAACAATTAGTTTATCTAACCATGAAATTTACTCAACATGTTAGATCATATCCTCCCAGAATAAATCATTTACAACAAAACCAGTCCATTCCATCCAACCAAAAACAGGTAATTTCTTTTGGAATTCTTGATAGGGGAGAGGAAACAATCACTTAATAGCACATCAGTCCTACCATTCACTCAAAAACCTACAGGAACAAACTCCACGAAAGCCAGAACCATGCTCAAAGGCTATATGGGAATTTGAAATTCCATGGAATCCAAGATTAGATTATAAAGTTCACCAAAACCACGATCAAATTAAACCATCAAAACAAAGGTTACCTCAGCAAGCATTTGATCAGCCTCATCAAACACAAGAATCTTCACAAAACTCACACTCAGTTTCTTGTATGACATCAGTTTCAAAATAGTTCCAGGTGTACCAATAACTACTTGAGCCATAACAGGTTGCCGATTATACGTGGTATCCCGATTAGTACCATCGGATCGAATGGCACATTCTGAAATTATCCCAGTGTGCTTCCCCATCTTCCTAAGCACTTCCACGTTCTGCAAAAAAGAACAAATTGTCCAGCATCGAAACAGAAGCCAAATTTCATTAAAAAAAATTCAAAATTCCCTAGACTTAAACCTGAATAGCCAATTCTCTAGTGGGACAAAAACACAATGCTTGAGGAGCTTTTAATTTGGGATCCACACGAGATAGCATTCCAAGCGTAAAGCAAGTGGTTTTCCCAGACCCGTTATGAGCTTGAGCAATTAAATCCTTGTAAGGGGCATTCAAGATCATAGGCAAACTAATAGCTTGAATTTTACTAGGTTTTTCAAATTTCATCTCGACGTATAGTCCCTTCAACAGTTCTGGTGACAAGTTCAATTCCTCAAACGTAAATGCTGATGTGTAAGGCGTATCCCCTGATGTCACCTAAAAAAACTTACATGTCAAATCCATAATCCTCAATCAAACTACAAAGAGAAAGCTAAATAAAAAAGTAGGGTCGGGAATTTTTACGGCTTCGATATTGGAGTCCTCAGGATCATCGAGGAACTTGTTGATATTTTTGTTCTCGTCTATTGTAAGGTTTCCAATGTCGATTTCGGATGGGACTTTTCCTTCTGATATAGAGGAAGCACTCGGTTCCAGCGGAGCATCGTCTTCCACATCGACCAATCGTTCTGGCGCATCGGAAGTCCTTTTGGTTTCTTGTGGCGGTGGCGCCTCAATGGTGGCTACGGTGGACGTGGTAGAGTCTACGGCAGTGTCAGCCATGAAATCTTGGAAATCAAGGAACGAATCGGGTAAAGTAATTATGCTTTAAAGGCGGATGGAGTGGAGATTATATAGCGGTTTAGCTTGGCACCCAAGAAAAATTCAAAAATTTTCTTTATAGCTTAATACGGACGCAGTGATTTTCAACGGAAAATTTAACCTAGGAAGGTAAATACGGAGTAATAAAAGGATTTTTTAAATTCATGTTGTTGTTTTATCGTTAAACCATGGTTTAATATATAAAAAAGTGCTGAAATTATATTTATAGATCACTTTTTAAATTAGTATTTAAATTATTTTTAATTTTAAATAAATATTTAAAATTTTAATTTTAATTATTTTAAGTGTTTAACCATTTATAAAAAGTCGTTTATCAATAAAAATTAACAAATGATAAGTTTTAATTTTTAATTTTTAATTATTTTTAAATAAAATTAAAATCATATTTATTTAAATTGATAATTTTAAATTCGTATAAAATAATCTCAAATCTTTAATTCAAAACCCTAAATTATTATTGTTGTTACTGTTTACTACCTTATCGGAGATTATCTTTATCGTCGTCGGGCTATCATGATTGTTTTTCCAACCAACCATTGCCTATAACCGACTATAGGTATGCCGATTACCAACGATGGGTTAGGTTAGGGGAAAAGATTGTAATAGTTTGGCAACAATAGTGATGGTCTCAGATGATACAACGATAATAATGATGATAATTTGAAGGTCTATGGTTTGGAGTTAAAGATTCGAGACTATTTTGTAAAGATTTAAAATTTTTATTTAAAAAAATTAAAAATAAATTAAATTAAAAATTTTAAAAAACAATAAAAACAATAGTAGTCGATTATTAGACACTTAAAATGACCATAATTGAAACTTTAAACACTTATTTAGAATTAAAAATATTAGTTTAGGCAAAAAACGATTTACAAGCATAGTTTAGGTATGTATTTGGTTATTAAGCTTAAACTATTTTTTAAAAAGAATTTATAATATTATATATTTTTGAATAATTTCATTTGGGAGGGAAAATTTACTTAACATTATATTTTAATTTTCGAATATACCTTAACAGTAAAACACATATATAAATTAAAGAATTTATAATATTATAATTAAGGGAATTGTTATTTCTTTTAAAGATTAAAGGTCCAAGTATTAATATTTGCAGTATAATAATATAAGGGTTAATATTTAATATTTAGTGGTTGAAATTATATTCTAAAACATATTTTATTTGTTTTCATTATAGTTGATTAAAAAATAAATATATTAATATTTATAAAAATAAAGTTTAATTGATTTTTTAAAAATTTTGATGATTTATTTAATCTTTTAAAAATAAAAAAAATATTTAAAATATAAAAATATTATAAAAGAAATATTAAATGTTATTAAAAACATTATCAAAGAATTTTAAGAAATATAAAGTTACATTTTATAATAAAAAAGTTCTTTGACCAAAGAATTGATCTCACTATAAAAAATTGTTTAGATTTTTCTATGATTTCACTATAAAATATTTTAAATATTATTAAAAAGCAATATAAAGTTTATTGTTTGATCGAATAAAAAAATTATTTAAGTAATTTAAATTATTTGTTGCTTCTATCAATCTTTCAGTCTATTTACATTTTTATTATAATTATTTATTATATTTTGATATCCAATATTATTTACATTTGAGATTTATAGTTATTCTCTTGAATAACATTACATCTATTATTCTAATTTAAATTTTATATTTAAGATTTAAATGTAACTTAGGTTAGTTTAACATTATTACTGTGAAAAAAATGTTTTTAAAGTGTTATGAGAAAATAATTTTAAAAAATTAAAATAATATAATATTATTATAAAAAATTATTTTTTTAAAAATATCTATTTTTCAAATTATAACATAAAATAAAATATAATAATTTAAACTATATTTAATACTATAATATACAAAATATATAATTTAATTATAATAAAAATATAAAAGAATATATTTGAACATTACATTAATGCATAACGTATCATTCTAATATATAAAACAATTATATATTTTAGAATTGAGATAGATAATATAAAGTGAGTTGAGAAAACTTCTACTTATAGTTGAATTTTTTTTATTCGACGGTTATTATTGATTTACATCAACGATATAAATATAATTTTATTTCATATAAAAATATAATTTTTAAAATATTATTTTTAAGCATAATTCTTAGAATTTTTTTTTTATTTATGAACATTATTTTTAGTGTTCGCATTAAGTGTTTATATGTGTGGATGGATAATTTTTCTAGAAATAATTTTACGGATTACGACAGTTTGATGATTTTTTCAAACCTAAAACTTTTCTTCGAATTTTTTAGGCAGCTCTTCACTGACTCGGACCTTGATTCGGACCCGGGACAAAAACATTAAAAAAAAGGAATATTCTTTTCCCGCTATTTATCCTCTGACTTGGCCACCAAGAAAACAAATAATTTTGATTTTATCAAACCTACCAAACTCGTGGGCCCTGTCTGACAATTACCTACAACCATGCGGCATGCGCAAAATTCGCAATATCAAACGGCCATAACTTCAATCTCGTTAAATCAACGGCTGATATTACCCCAAATCCTCTTCATAAACCCCTCACTCCAGTTGTTCACTCAAAAGTGTTCGAACGTCCTCTTTACCAAATATTCTCTTTCGATCTCTGAAAAGGCGTTAATATCATGGCGGCAACCATCGTCTCCGTCAAAGCTAGACAGATCTTCGACAGCCGTGGGAATCCGACGGTTGAGGTTTGCTTCATCCGATCTCTCTTCATTTTCATTCCCTTTGCATGCTTTATTAGAATCTTTATATATAACATCTCTCTCACCCATTCCGATTTAATCTTTTTCCGGTCTATTTGCGTTTAATTTTTCCGATTAGCTGAGTTCGTCTAGAAATTTTCCGGTGATTGCATAGAATAATCTCTATCTAGTTAGTTTTTTTTTCCAGAGATTTTTAATTTTTCCGATTTGATTCCAACGGATTTTTTTAATAAATGTGGTATAGGTTGACGTGGAAATATCGAATGGTAAAAAGGCCAGAGCCGCGGTTCCTAGCGGTGCATCCACTGGTACGTTAACGTATCTCTTATTAATATTTACATAATCAATTTCTATTTTTTTTCATTTATTTTAATTTGTTTCAGGAATTTACGAGGCTCTTGAGTTGAGAGATGGAGGTTCCGATTACCTTGGTAAAGGTGTTTCAAAGGTCAGATTTAATTTTGTGTTTTTTCTACCATTTTTTTCAATTATTAATTTTATTATCAACTTATTCTTTACTATAATATGCCAGGCTGTTGCTAATGTTAACACAATCATAGGCCCTGCGTTGATCGGAAAGGTTTTTGTCTAAACTTTTGTTCCGCTTTGATTTCGTGTTCGTAATTTGAACTTATTTTGTTGCTTCAATTAACTTTTAATGGCTTTGTAACTCTCTTTGGTTGTTAATTTGTGATTATTTTCCATTTTGACTACCATTAAAGTTGAGGGCAGTAGTTAATTGTGGTGAACTTGAGGAAATTCTAAAGTGTGTTCTTTTTATTTAAATTGATTTCTTTAGGACCCAACCGAACAAACTGCTATTGACAATTTCATGGTTCAGCAATTAGATGGGACTCAAAATGAATGGGGTTGGTGCAAACAAAAGGTAGCTTAGCTGATTTCTACTTTAATGTCATTCAAATTACTTTGTTCCGAGTCTTATTAACACCTACGTTTATGGTGTTGTGTTTCTTCTTTTGTTAATTTCCCCTCCAGCTTGGCGCAAATGCTATTCTTGCAGTGTCCCTTGCTGTTTGCAAAGCTGGAGCTGAAGTCAAGAACATTCCTCTTTACAAGGTATATTATGGTTCATTGAACTTCATTTTCCCTTTCTGTAGACTCATTAGTTTTTGAGTACTGATCCGTGAATGGAAAATGATTTATATTATTGTCTCCAACTATATTACTCAAAATTGGGTGTGAGATTCAATGTTTTCCAAGCTATTTAATGGAGAGTTAATGCAAAATAAGTCTCAAAACCACTTAATTTTGTGACTGATTTATTTAATGGTAAGTTATTTATGTTTACATCGTCTGAATCTATTAAACCTACCTACTGTTGGTTGCAGCACATTGCTAACCTCGCTGGTAACAAGAAGTTGGTCCTTCCAGTCCCTGCTTTCAATGTCATCAATGGTGGTTCACATGCAGGAAACAAACTTGCTATGCAGGTGCTAATCTCAATATTCCTTTTGATTTTGTTTGACATTTCTTGATATTGAGTTCTTGACCATTTATGTTTGCAGGAGTTCATGATTCTCCCTGTTGGAGCATCATCTTTTAAAGAGGCCATGAAGATGGGTGTGGAAGTCTACCACCACTTGAAGGCTGTTATCAAGAAGAAGTATGGTCAAGATGCAACAAACGTTGGTGATGAAGGTGGTTTTGCTCCTAATATTCAGGTCGATTCTCAGTTAATGAACTTCATGGTTTCCCATGGTTTTTCTTCATTTGTACCTGTTAGTTTAATCTTCAGATAATTGATATCATTTTTTGCGTTAAGCCAGGAAAACAAGGAAGGGCTTGAGCTGTTAAAAACTGCCATTGCTAAAGCAGGTTACACAGACAAAGTTAGTGTGCTTAGTAATTACTACCTTATGAGTTCACTACACTTTGATGTATAAGCAATGGCTGATTGAATGTTCCTTTGTTATACTAGGTTGTCATTGGAATGGATGTTGCTGCATCTGAATTTTATGGACCAGATAAAACCTATGACTTGAATTTCAAGGAAGAGGTGAACACCATCTCACAAGACAATTTTAAATCATTGTGCCCTTATGAGAATAGATTGTATAGTTACTGTATCATTTTCTGATAATCTGTACTTTAAGTTAGTTGCTCCATTTATTTTTGTTGTTTGTCATTTCCAGAACAGTAATGGTTCGCAAAAGATCTCAGGAGATGCTCTCAAAGATTTATACAAGTCTTTTGCTTCTGAGTATCCCATTGTATCAATTGAGGATCCATTTGACCAAGATGACTGGGAGCACTACTCCAAACTAACTAATGAAATTGGAGAGAAAGTTCAGATCGTGGGAGATGATCTCTTGGTCACCAACCCAAAGGTAGAATTGGCTTTTCTTTTTTGGTTTCCCTATAGGATCTCTATATATTCTTTCAGATGTAGCATAACATCTCTAATATACTTGATTTTAATTTTTGCAGAGGGTTGAGAAGGCCATCAAAGAAAAAACTTGCAATGCCCTTCTTCTCAAGGTACTTTCTACTCGGTTCTTTCCTCGAGAAGATTGTTTATATTTTTCTTCCCATCCTTTGAAATATCAATAACCTAGATCCTTTTTTAATCACCGGATAACAGGTTAATCAAATTGGATCTGTTACTGAAAGTATTGAAGCTGTTAGAATGTCAAAGAAAGCTGGATGGGGTGTGATGGCCAGCCACCGCAGGTTTGAAAGTCCACCTTTTAATGCCTAACAAGTGTTGATTTGCTTTACAGAACCAAATCTTTATTTACTCGGTGTCTAATTTTATTTTGCTTGCAGTGGTGAAACTGAGGATACCTTCATTGCTGATCTTTCAGTGGGTTTGGCTACGGTAATAATCTAATCAAACTCTCATCGATACAAAATTTCCATCATTGCTAATTTATATGTTGCAAATTCAATCCAACTCTGGTTCTTTAATTAAGAAAAAGGAACATCTGGGTTTTAACATGTTTTCTTTTAAAACAAAAACAGGGGCAAATCAAGACCGGAGCTCCCTGCAGGTCTGAGCGTCTAGCCAAGTACAATCAGGTAAAAACTGGATATATGTCAATTGCACACATCAGATTGGTTTTTGGGTTAGGTAAATCTGAGTCTTAGATCGTTTCACATTCTAGTTAGTTTGAATAGTTTTGGCCTTTGTGTCTGGGTTAGTTCATGTTCGTGTCATTTGGGTTTGCCTCTCGGGTTTTACAGAGACTTGACTGTTTTGTTTGTTCTATAATTTTCCCTTTCAGCTTTTGCGTATCGAAGAGGAGCTGGGTTCCGATGCCGTTTACGCCGGAGCCAGCTTCCGCGCCCCTGTTGAACCTTACTAAGATTTTGTTGGACAGGCGAGATGTGCAATAGAATAGAGCTTTCACTTGCAATGAATAATTTCATGAGATTTGGAGTTGTGTTAGAACTTGTAGCCCAGAACATTTCCCAAATAATTTTTCTTTGGATTCGCTTAACTTTTGTTTCAATATCATTTATATGAGTTTATTGCATAGGAAATCCCATTAAAATTTATATTTTAAATTGGTCCTTGAAATTTAAAATATTTTATTTTTAATATTTTTATAGGGTATAGAATGTGGGAAACAAATAGATTATCGATCCACGATCATAACTAAACTTTTTTAATTATTAGTCAAAGATTTTTAAACGAAAAAAATTCAATTGACGTTCAATAAAATTATACTTCCCAAACTAAAAAAGTAAATTATACAAATATTTTTTAAATTATTTTTAAAAACTTAAAATGATCATTTAATTCTTATTAAATTTTAATTTTTATTATAAAATACTATTGATCCATTAATAATTAATCGGATTTAATTTTTAAAACACCTTTCTATATAAGCACTTCCAAAAATATTACGTTAAAAATAGACGAACTTGAATTTTCTTAGAATTTAGGATGTATATTGTCGGGCTATTTTTTTAGAAACTGAATAAGAATAGAAAAGGGTTAAAATTGATTCATTGATTGATATTTTATATATTAAATAGAGATAAATTTTTAAATATATAATTTTTTTATCCTATTAATAAAAAATTAAAATATATATATTCTAGCCTTCTCTATAAGAAATTTTTAGTTTTTCCCCTTCTTAGTAAGCTATACTTTAATTTACATGCACTGACCATTCTAGCCTCATCGGTTAAAGGAACGGTTGTTGTTCCTAGAGCTCACGGGTTTGAGCGTCAGTAATGTCAGCACAATGATTGAGCGATGAATGTCTAATGGTGGAGTCTAGAACAGATACTACTGTAATCATTGTAACTGAATAAAAAAGTTACATTACTTACTTTGTATCATTTGATTTTTATGCCAAATTTATGTATAAGGATTCAATTTCAAATTCACTGAAGTAGAAGGATGAAAACCAGTATTTAACCCTAATAGAAGTAAAGCCAGCATGTCGGACATCACATTTGTAATGAATGGGATCAACTTCTGAAGCACTACTAATGTATGGGTTCATAATTCATCATCATCCTCTCTTCCTTCATACATATTTCCTCCTGGAAACCTGCACAGGCTTTGTTTCATCAACTGTTTTTACCGCATCATTTCCTTTTGCTTTTCATGGAATCAAACATGTCGCAATTGGACCCTGCTCTGGTCTTCAATCATAGCTGTCGAAAGTGTCAAAATAATTGACAAAACATGGCTGTCGATCCAAAACAATTCAGTTATTGTAAAGTGGATTAATGAAGCAAAAGATTCAATTATGCCATAATAATCCAGAATTTTCAAAGTAATCAGATGTTTGGATATTTTAAGTTCGAATCGGATTCGGATCGAGATTATAAGTAGGGATCGAATAACTGAATTATGTCCCTGGTTCGACAGTGTTTTACTTTGCTGATCCTACAAAAGGATAAGCATATGAAGTAGGAAAGCACGCGAGAATAGATGATGTTTCTGTACAAATTGATCATCTTCTTGACTGTTTTTCATAATTTCTGCACTTCTGAAAAATGGTTCCTTCAAGAATTTCCGATCATAAAAGACTGATAATATCACTGTTGCTGACGTTCCAAGTTGTGAAATCAATTGCTTTTGGTTGAAGGGTGTTGTCTTCATGAGAAGACATTTGTTTTGTCACTGACAAAATGCAAGTTTTCTGAGCATCACATGGAAGAAACAGCTCCAAGAATCATGGGGGAAGTGGAACTGGTCGGGAGGAGGAGGGGGTAGATCAGATGACACCTAAATTTTATCAAATTATTTTTAATATATAATATGAATCTGACACTATTTTAAAAGAAAATTGAACCGAGATACTTTATAAAAAATTGATACCCATCATTTGATTTTATTTATTTATTATAAAATATGAGTTAATAATCAAAATTTTGATACTCTAATTTAAAATTTTCACCTTTGTTTTTAAATTATTAAAATATCCACATGTATTTATTAAGTGTATACTTTTAGTCATTAATTTTAAAAAATAAATATTATGATCATTTACGTTTATTTTATTTAGCCCCTTCATGTCTACTATAATTAGTTATTTCATTTTTTTACTAACGGTTTTAATTACAACCCCAGCTTTATTTATTGGTATAAGTAAAATACGACTTATTTGAAAATTAATTGAATGAACGAACGGTTCACAAAAACAAAGCTTTCAACTGCATATTTACAATACATATTTTTTCAGTTCGGTGTAATTTTTGACCTAATAAAAACGGAATCGCATTCTGTAAGATTTAAATTTACGACATTGGGTTTTAGAGACCCGCGTTCTACCTAACTAAACTAAAAGCGCTTTCTTATCATAATAAATAAGATTGTAAAAAATTGTGTAAACTTATAGTTACTTAAATATTTTTTGTCACTAGACGTTAAACTCGTGTTCATAAATCGCGTCTACCAATATTGTTTTGATTGAAAATATAATTTAATTAGTTTGTATAATTTTTTAAACTCGATAAATCTAAAATTCGAATCTTAATATCACATTTCTCTTGTGCTGTCATATTCTTGTGTCCTCAGAACTTGATTACTAACTCTCTACATTTTCTCCAACTTCCTACTATATCACAAATGTAGAAATTGGAGTAAATGCGATGTTATGCAACACATAGTTTCGAAGTGGTTGAGGTTGTCTATTAATTAGATCAGTTGGGTACCAAACTCTACTATCGAAGACGGGTTAAAAGTTGCTTTCTTTAGACTCGTAACGTTGAGATAAAAAATAATCTCTTTTGAAGTCCTTTAAATTTATGAATTGGATAAATTCATCACACAATAGAAAAACAATAAGAGTGAATACAATGAGACGTTTATTGCCGTTAAACTTTAACAGAAGGTTGATCAGTTTTAGTCTAATAACGATGATTAAAATGAAGTAGAGGGCAATGTGATTCTACATTTCTGAATGATTTAAAGGATTTGAATCGATAGATTTCTATTGGCCACTAAGTCAGTAATATAAGTTCGATTATATCTAAAATAATCAAACTCCTAAACACAAGTCAAGGTCTGTTTGAATTGTGGATTAATATGAAAGAAAATTAAGAATTTCATTAGATGAAGAAGAGTATAGAAGATGGAGAGGAGAAGAAATAAAAAAAAAGTTATAAATATGAAGTATTAAATATATAATTATATATATTATTTTTATTTTAACAGATAAAATATGAGTGAAATAATAGTTTAAGGATTATTTAGATTTATTTATTTTATTTTGTCAAATCAGTCTCCTATTAACGCTTAACGGAAACAAACATCCGAATGAATATAAATTTATAGATCAAAAACGTAAATGATTATAATGATCGAATTAACCCATATGCTTTACTAGGGCATAAGACTAATCATAATAATAAAAAATATATACAAGAACGAAGATGGGACGGTAACGGGTCGGGTCGAGTTTTTGTCCGCCTCGTCCCAACCCGATTTTAATGCTTTTTTTTTAATTTTCGACCCAACCCGATATTATAAAAATCATAACTCGACTCCGATCCGATCTCGATATTTTAATAAAAAACCCGAATAAACCCGACTTGATCCAAAAAAAATAAAAATATTATATATCATATATAAAAAAATAGAAAAATATAAATATACCGAATCGTGTCGAATAATAAAATTTTTACCCTAAATCTGATCGACTTTATTTTTTAATCACCGATCTAACCAGACCCAAACTTAATTTTTTAAATAAAACCCCGCCCTAATCAGGTGGGGACCCGACGGAGGCGTATCAAATTGCCGTCCCCTTGTGCCAAAAGGGATCCGACCCCTGTTAATATTGTCATAAAAATATCATATTTATTAACCCAATGTTAATACATGAAATATAACTCTATGTAATTTACTTGTTTATTCCTCTAATTACCCCTTCACTTGATTAAAGGACTGAAATGGGAAGACAATAAGAATGAAACCAAAACCAAAATTCCCATTAATTTTGATTCAATTTTTAACAGATGAATTAATTCAATATCCGAACCCCCTTTTTACCATAAATTAATTACGATTTAAGAAACAGATAAAACGATTAGCACGTAATCATTAATATTACAATGAATAGGGAGTTACATTACAATTTAATGAATATGGGTTTATTTTGTAGGGAGTTTTGGGAGTGGGTCCTACTACGTATAATATAATATTTCATTTATTAAGGGTCAATTGCCATATACGTCCTTAAATTATAGCCCATGTTATAAAATGATCCTTAATTTTTAATGAAAAAATTACTTTTTAAAGCATCGAAAAGGAAGGGAAGAATCTCATAAATATTATTTATTGTTTGAGTTTTTCCCATAATATTGTAATTTAAAAATTATTTCTTAAAATATTGTTGATTGTACAATAAAAATAAAGTCGGATTCATTAGAATCCGATTTTAAATAATGATTTATTTTTTTCAGATTAAAAAATTAAAGTTGGAAGCAAGAGACTTCGACTTTAAATAGTAAAAAAAAAATCGGTGACAAAAATATCTGACTTTAAATAATGATTCTATTTTTTTTAATCTGATCATTGTTTATAATCGGATTCTAATAAATCAGACTTCACTGGTATGTTCAGAGTATAATATTTTAAAAAATAAAATAACTTATATCATATTTGAGGAAATTTTTAAATGCTATATTTAAATAATTTCTCCAAAAAGAAGAGTAAACTCAACTGGCATATATTCCAACACAAGTGGGGGAAACCTCAAATTCTCCATCTTCCTTTTTCCTTTTCTTTATGTGAATTTTTTTTTTTCTCTTACAATATGAAGAGCATAGCATCTTGTTACAACGAACATGCCATTAAAGTGTCGGATTCTTACTGTTCAGGCCCTTCAAACAAAACCTATCTCTCCCCAAACCTTGCCCCTTCAACCCCTAACACCGTAAAATGTACATACAAAGCTATAATCCCCTCTTATGGACATCTCCTCCTCACCCTCACATGGTGCAACAATCGCCTCGGCCACGGCCTAATGATCAACGTGGGCGAGACCAACATCAACTCGCACTGTCTCGTGAATAACAAAGGCAGCAAAACGTTCAAAGCCTGCGGTTTGGAGATTGAAGTCATATGGGATGTCTCCCATGCCCGGTACATCAATGGACCTGAACCGAGTTCCGGGTTTTCGGTTCTCGTTTTAGCCGACTCGAAACTCTGTTTATCCCTGGGAGAACAAAATCCAGCAACATCTAAATTTTTATTATTTTCGAGGAGTGAAGTTTTCGTAGGCAACACTAGCGTTTACTCGACGAAGGCACAGTTTTGTGACAAAGGATTAGCTCATGACATACTAATCAACTGCCACGAAGGGGAAGCCGCGAACCCGAAAGGACTGAGGAACCCTGAATTGACCATCACCATTGACGAGAAGAAGATGTTTCAAGTGAAGAGATTGAGGTGGAATTTCAGAGGGAATCAGATCATCTTTTTGGATGGATTGTTGATAGATGTGATGTGGGATTTGCATGATTGGCTGTTTAACCAGACATCAGGGTGTGCCATGTTCATGTTTAGGACAAGGGGTGGATTAGATTGCAGGCTTTGGTTGGAAGAGAAAAGCAGGGAGTTTGAAGAACACAAGGTTAAGGAAAGAGACGAGTTCTCCTTGGTTATATGTGCTTGTAAGAATCCTGACTAAGTGCTTTCTTCTTTATTACTAATTCAATGAGGTTCTTTCTTCTTTTAATAGACTGTTTATCTTAAAAATATTTCGAATATATTTTTAAAATTTGAACTCTTGAATTTCTCTTTTCTTTTCTTTAGACATGTAACATGTTTATATATTGCGATTAAATTAAAAAAGAGATTATATTCAATTTTAAATTCAATAAACTTGATTGGAATCGAATTTCAATGCTTATATAATTCGGATTGAACTAAATTTAAAACTCGATCTTCTATTCTTATTTTTATTTTATGTATTGTGGTGGAGGGAGATGGAGTGCTTGAAATGGTAAGCATCGAATACCAAGGATTGAAGTTGAAGCTTATACCATATGAAGACATTAGCTTTGTTTTGTTTTGTTTTGTTTAGGATAATTATTAAGACAATAAGTTTTGTCTCTTTGGGTGGTGTTAAATTATTAATAAAGAAGCAATGAAAAAGGTGAAGGGATCCACCGGTTGAGATTAGACACCCAATCACCCATAGCTGTGGATTCGTCTGCTTAAGGATTGATTAGAGAAAGGAATTGTGGGTTATGGAAATCAAAGATACAATTTATTGATGCTTCAAATATTTTGTTTTCGGGATTAAAGATCTAGTTTAGAGTTTATATTTTAGGGGATAAATTTTAGGATTTATGATTAAAGATTAAAATTTGAGTTTAACGTTCGGGTTTTAAGATAATATGTTAGTGATTTACGTTTTTACCTTTAATCTTTAAATTTTAATCTTAAGCTCTAAATTCATACCACAATCCCTAAATTCTAAACTCTTAAACATAAACTTTGAATAGGATCCTAACACCTAAAATTAGTATAATTTCGAAAATAAAATATTTCCTAACGATATAATTACCCTATTTTTATAAGAAGAAAATTGATACTAATCTTTTAAGATAGCTACGCTTATAATATCATATCATATTTGAAGTTGAGTTAAATTAAACTCCTAAATAGATAATATTTTTTTATTGGAAAGATTCAAACCGAAAAAAAGTTCTTAAAAATATTAAACTTATTACTCCTAAAAATTAGGGAAATAAGTGGGAAAAAATCAATTCTACATATATTTCTGAAGAAAAAGGTCTGCGACTTTTGTCATGATTTCCATCTCAACAGGCCAGGCCAATGAACAAAAATTAATGGGAAGAAAACATATCAGCCCATATCCAACAACCACAGTAGGTCCAAATAATATAAATATTATAAAAATTTATATTATAAAATTAAAATTAGAAAATTTAAAATTTAAAATTCAAAATTAATTCTTAAATTTTATACTTTAAATCATTAAAAAGAATAAAATTTTAAACTTTAAATTAAATCTTTAATTCTTAAAACAAGAAAAATGGATGTACTAAAGATTTTTAAATAAAAATAAATATATTTTTATTAAAAAAACACTTTGATATTTTGAATAATAAATTATTTTGAATTAGATATTGTGACTGAAAGCATGAAAGGTGATGGGTGTTGTCTGTTTGTTGGAGAAATTATATAATGGGTATGTTTCACGACATTATTCATGGATTAATTATTAAAAAATATTAATCTCATTATTTTTTTATGTTATATATTTTTTACGTAAAGTTTTTACTCATATTTACTGTTAATTCATTCTAAAAATAATTTTTCTAAGTGAAGATTTATTTTAAAAAAATATAACATAAAAAATCTAATAAATAAATAATTTTTAATGATTAATCTTGTAAACGTGAATAAAACTTATTCATAATATAATTTCTCAGTTTGGTTGGGTTGAGCCACTAAGTCCCATCCTTAACCAATCCTTGTCCGTTTTACTTCATCTGTTGTCTGTGTCGTCTCTTTCATTTTCTTTACCGTGTCTGTTTTTGTCTATTTATATTTATTTTTTCATAAAAATGTCGGTTCAAAAGCTTTTTCAAAGCTGTGTATATTATATATAATATAAGACACATATCAGTTGACCTGATATAAATTTAAATTTTTATTTGACTGGAAATAAATTATTAAAATTAATAGTAAAAATAAAAAATTCAGAAATTTTTTTGGAGTGATTTAAAATTGATTTAAAAGTTTATAGCTTCAAAGTTTTATATTTTGCGACAAATAAATTTATATATTAAAATCGGTACCCACCAATAACGATAACAGTTCTTAAAATTTAAGACTCAGTATGATCGGGATCGAGATTGATTTTAATTTTCAGGAACCGGTAATTACTGAGATCAATACTATTTAAATTGGTCAAGTACCTAGTTTTATCGCCCTTAGTCTCAAGTAAGTGTTTCGATATTCTTTGCATCTTTTAAGTTTATTTTTTTTATTTTTTAATTTCTTTTACTTAATCTATGAATCTCTCACTATGTTTACGCATATTTTATTTATTAAACCTTTCATTATTTTCAGAAATCAAAATAAATTATCCCTATTTTAAAAACATTCATAGATTTTAAATTTACTCAAAATTTAGCATGTATAGATTATATAATTCAAACATAAATTTTAACAATCAAACTATTAAAACATTTCTCGTACAAATGATAAGAGAGAAAGAAAACTATAATGACTACTTTATATATATATTAATATTAGTGGAAATAATTAAAAATTTCATTCAAAAAATATAAAATTAATATTTAAATTATACAAAATTAAATCATATATAAAAATATAAAATTAATATTTAAATTAATATAAAAAGTTTAAAATTTTCAAAAGTGCGAGAGAGTATTAATCTATTTTCATATATAAAAAAATAGGATAACTCTACAACGTGCGTCGAACATTGTTGAACACCACTAACGATCAATATTGTTGAACACCATTAAACTAATTAATAAAGATTAAAGATCACAAGCACTCAATATATAATTAATAAATAAAATAAAATTTTAATTAAATTATTTTTTATTTAGAAAACTACACGAATGGTCATCCAACTATTACTCATTTCTTTGGTTGGTCACCAAATTAATATTTTTAATCAAAATTATTGTTAACGTGTTATTTCATTATTATTTTGGTCATCAACCGTTAAATATTTAACAAAGATGTGATATGACATGGTTTAATAATAATTTTAGTCCCTAAAAGTATTATACTATATCATATTAATTTTAATAGAATATAACTCATTAAATATTCGAAATAAATATTATTTTTTTCTTTTTTCTCTTGCAATATTATTTTAAAAAATTAATTTGTCATCTCTCTTTATTTTTCTTGTGTCTTTGAGCAATTTATTAAATTTTAGATTATATCAAAACACTTTAATTTTATGATTTGTTTTTTTAAAATCTAATCTAGTTTCTTTGACTTTTCCAAATTACTAGTATATATATATATATGTAAAACTAAAATTGATTTTGATATAACAAACAAATGCATGGACTATTTTAAAATAATTTTTAAGTCCCTAAGTCAAAGTTTGATTTCAAAATTAAAACCAAGAACTTTGAAATACTCTTACAAGCCATTTTTACACGAGGGTATCGATGCCATGAGGACATGTATTGATACACCTGGGATTTTTCAAGGCTTGTTCTTGAGATCAAGAACAGGTATCGAAACAAGGTTCGATACCAAAACTTTCTGTCAACCCATGTTTCGATACAGGTATCGAAACATCTTGGGTAAATTTTATATTATTTTTAATTTTAAATATATGACTCCTGGTATCGATACAGGTATCGATACACCCTTAATCCCCAACGTCTATTTTCAAGCATTAAATGAGTCGACCGTTGGTGTCAGTTAAATTTTGATTGATGGTTAGCCTGTATCGGAACAAGGTTCGATACCAGGCATCACAGAAAGTTTTTTGTATCGAAACAGGTATCGATACACCTTTTTTTAAATGCACAACGGCTCTTTCTTTTCTTGGCATGTTTTGAAACAGGTGTCCCGTGTTTCGATACCACCTGCTGCAGAGTGCATTTATGATGGAAAGATGAAGCTCCAACGTCCCTATTTACATTTCCAACAACCTCAACGGTTAGAAATCAATGAGAATGTATAAAAAGAAGCATTTTCAACAACATTAAGTAACCATTGAACCTCAAGCAACATCCAAACAAATCAAATCCAACTTCAAGCACTTATTGCATATCCTAGCCTCCCAACTTGTGATCTTATTTTGTTTCTTGTAATTCTTAAGTTTAGGGAGAGTTAATTTGTATTTGGGGCATACGTTTCTTGTGAGAGAATTTGTTTTAGCCCTTTTCTTTCTCTTGTATCTTCTTGTGAGATTGAAATCAATTCTGGGTAGAAAATTGATTTGTTTGTAAAGGTTATCCCTTGAACCTAGAAAAAGGTTGAATTCAATAGTGAATTGGTTGAAAATCCTTAGTGGGAGCTAAGGTAGTGGATGTAGAGCTTGTTCGAAGCTTGAACCACTATAAATCCTTTGTTCTTTATTCTTAGCATTTTTAGCCAAAATTTTTACCTCATTCTTTTAAATTGCCAATTCACCCCCCTCTTGACCATCTTACAAGATTGATCAACTCAACAATATATATATATATATCATTTTTATGCTTATTGGATCCTTAAAAAATTCAATTTATCAATTCACATAAAATTTTCGATCTTCAAATGAATGTTCCTACAACTTAACACAAATTCTTGGGATTAAATAAAATTCGGTTTCACTTAAAATTTTTATTGAGCAGTTTAACTTTTTGATCTTCATATTGATGTTCCTACAACTTCACACAAATTTAGTATCAATGAATTCTTAGATGTTGGAACACAACCTTTCTTAGACTAAAAAAGAAATTATTCGACGAAAATGTCATCCCAATTCGAAGAAAAAGAAACTATTCTTTTAACTTAGATTTTAAAAGAATAAATTATAAAATTAAAATGGTTTTTTATAATCTGAAACTTAATAAGTTGTTCAAAGGCACAAGAAAATAAAGAGAGTTGATAAATTAATTTTTAAAGTAGTATTGCAAGAGGAAGAAGAAAAAGGATAAAAAATTTGGGGTTTAGTTAAAATATTTGATGAGTTATTTTTTATTTGGATTAATATGATATAATGTAATAATTTTAAGGACTAAAATTATTATTAAACCATGTCATATCATAATCTTAGTTAAATATTTAACAATCGATGATCAAAATATAACAAAATGAATTTTTAATGATGATTTTAATAAAAAAATTAATTAGATGTCCAACACAAGAAAAGAGTGATAGTTAGGTGACCATCCATATAGTTTTTCTTATAAAAAATAATTTAATTAAAATTTTATTTTAAATATTTATTAATTATATATTGAGTTCTTAAGATTTTTAATCTTTATTAATTAATTTAATAGCGTTCAACAATATTCAACGTTAGTGGTGTTCAGCGGTGTTCGACGTCGTTGTAGAATTTTTTAAAAAAATAATAATAAAATATAAATGCATATATAGCAGTTATTGGGCTGGTTGTCGGCAAAATTTTAATTTTTCGTACGTCAGAGAACTTGGACAAAAAACTTTGCACACGTGGGGGATATTATTTCATGGTCAGACATTACAAAACAACAAATCATCAGCCAATATAATATATAGATTTTCAGAAATGATAAAGAAATATGAAATGAAACCCTTCTTCCCCAGAAGGATGCTAAGTTAAACCCATTAATTTTCCGTATGGAAATTCACCAAGAATTACAACATGAAAACACAATTGGCTGTACTAACCGATGTGGGATACTGGGATTACAGTAATCATGAAATCTGTCATCAGTTGCTGAGCTTCAAACCATAGTTTTCCCACAGGTTAGTATCTCCATCGGAAACGAAGAACCGGAAGCAACTGTCGTTTACACCGTGGGAGGAGCCATCGTTCACTTGGTTTCTCGATGTCTCGGCTCCTTGAGTACTGTACATCGATTCATGTTGCTGAGGATAATAATCGTATCCTCTTGAAGTATCCTTCCGTTTTTTGTTACAGGTCGTCTCCTTGCTTTTCTTAAGGGTATCCCATTTGTTTTTGCATATCGAACCACTCCTTTCAAAGCCTAAACAACCCATCTTTGCAGCTATTTCCTCCCATAAAAGTACCTCTTCCGAATACCCTCCCTGTTGGAACCTCGGTTCCATGGCGGTTCTCAGCTGTATCAGCTTAGAAACCTCGGCTTCTTGCCACCCGTCCGGTTTTTCATTATGGTTTTCACTGTGGGACGATGCGGTGGCCTTGGATTTTGTGGCGGTCAAGGTCTGTAATGCCTCCATTAAAGCGGCATCACGAGCTTCGATCCAAGCTCTTTCTTTAGCCCAAAACTTATGCTCTCTATCGATCCTACTCGCTTCTTCTTTCCTCCATTGCTCTTCCCTTAAAACCCTCTCCTCTTCCTTCTGCTCCAGCATCTTCGTCAGTTTCACAAGCCATGCCTCTTGCCTCTCCATTAGCACCCCGACTTGAGAATCGATGAACTCTTTTATCTTCGATTTCCATCTACTGGAACCCCTTTTCTTTGCTGTGCTCAACTCGCGATTGTCTGAGGAAGAAGAGTCCAACTTGGAGGAACTAGAGAGGCTAAGACTATTATCACAAAGCCTTTGAGAGTGGTACATCTCTTGATTTGCTTGACTGCCATGAAACTGGAAACTGTTCCCTACAAGATGAGTTTCTTGGACTGAAACGCCATTGTTGTTGCTGGTGTTATCGCCATATAAAGCTTCGAGTTGACGAAAGAATCTATAATGTTTCCCGTCTTGTCTACCGGCCTTCCCTTCCTTGGTCTTTTTGTAGTATTTATACAAGTTTTCGAATTTCTCCCTGCATTTCTTCCCACTCCTTTGGTACCCATGTTCCTCGAGCATGATCCTAGAGAAACAATGGCACTGAATTAAACTTTAAATAGACATGAACCCTAATTCAAAATTGCAAGGGACTAATCAAAACGTCTTTTCATGGATAGAAAGTAGCAGATGAGCATTTAAAACATAGAAAAAGGGATAGTAAAAACTTGCACAATAATGGAGGCAACACATTTTCAAAGGAGGCAAGTCAGTTCAAAGACTATTCAAAACTTCTAGGAAATAAAATAAAATAAAAGAAAGAAAGCTGTTTCTGTTCCTGCTGCTGCTGCTGCTGAACTCCAGCTTGTTAACAGTATATACTTATGTTTCTTAAGGCCATAACCAGAAGTTCTCTCTAATTATAACACCAGGAGATAAGAAGAGTGCAATCATGGTCATATCTTTGAAGAGAGAATTAGGGTAAGGGATTATGGGATAATATACCTGGAAACTTCATCCCACAAAGGACCCTTTTGATTCGATTCTTTGAACTTGGGATCCAGACCAGATCTGATCTCAAGAAGTGTTAAAGTCTCTTGCCTCGGCCACCTTCCTGTTCCGCCCTCGCCTCCGAAACCAGTGGCTGTTTCACCATCCAACCCACAGCTGGGACTAAGTGTGGAAGCACTAGTGACGGTCGCAATGGCAGCCAAGGGATCAGTAGTGTTATTGTTAGTAGCAGTCGAACCAACCTGCATACCCACCATTTGCATCATATCAAAGGGGAGGTGGTGGGGTTGCTGCGGTGGCGGTGGATTCCGGTGACCGGGGGAGAACAACTCCGTAGTATCCTGTGGAAATTCTTGGAAACTGAGTGGCTTTCCGTTCAGTAGATGCCTGAGATCAGGAATGGAATACGGATGGTGACGATGATCCTCCATTTCCATATGGATTTTATGTTGGAATAAAACGATGGAAAAAGAAAAAGGAAAGAGTAGGATAATGCTAGAAAGAAAAGAGAGAGAAAGGTTTTTAGTAGAGAGAGCGGCAGAGTGGGATGGGATGGTGGTGTCGTCCACGAAAAAGCTTGAATTTAAGCTTAGGACAATGGTCCCATCTTCGTTTGGAGTTCTGTATAAATATACGTTGTTCTGGCTTCGGCTACCATTTTCTGGATACGTACATTTATACACCACTTGAATATGATACGCATCCCCTTTGCTTAGTTGAGTTGAGTGCTGACAATGAATTCGGGTCTGGTGAAGGTAAATGGAGCCTAGTTCAGACCCCAATTCTCGAGCACTACCAAGTCCTTTCGGCCCTTTGGATCATGAACCTTCGGCCTAAACAGTTGATTTTGATAGATTCTTGAGCTGAGTTTGTCGATCGTAACTGTAATTAAAATAGGATTTTGTCCTCTCAATTTTTAAATTTAAATTTTTTATAAAATTTTATTCTTTTCAACATTAAATCCTAACTTTCATAGTAATTGAAGGTCCGGTCCTTCGGGCCCTATTCGCCAACCCCGGCTTCGGGTTTTTGAGGGAAACCAATGCCCTATGTATTTTTTTGATGCAAGCATTTGCGTGGTTATCTACCAAGGGTCGTAAATTGTCTCTCTCTTTCCCATACATCCATTTGTGTTTCTGTTTTAAATTAGAGGTTTAGAGTTTAAAGTTAGGGGTTGTAGTTAAGGTTTAGAGAATTAGGGGTAAGGTATATTTTTTAGGTGTAGAGTTTAGGAATAAAAAATTAGGATCAGAATTTAAAATTTAATTTTTTAAGAAATTTCAACCGGAGACACCAAAGAATGTAGGTAAAGAGTCACAATATTTTTTCTCTCTACCAACCGTTGAAAGTTTGCAAGAGCCTCTTCATCTGGTTCTTTTGACGCGTTTTGTTTCCTTTTTTGTCACTCTTTTCTTCTCTTCTCTTGTGTTTTGTGTTGTTCTTCCTCCGTTTAGTGCAGGTTTGGTCGTGCTCGGAGTGGATCCACTCCCTATGTGGTCCGGTCCCTTACCCCTTCAGCCTTCGTCATTTCATGATCTGCTCATGTCACTGTTATTGGATGCTCTTGTTGCATTATGTTCACCGTCAAAACGCTCCAGTGACCCATGAAAGGACATGCAGTGTAGGGACATGGACATTGGCTTCTTCGTTTTCCGGTCGCGGCTCTTTCCCCATGTCTTCTGTTGCTTCTATATTTTTGTTCATGTTTTCTTTAAGAACGAAACTAAATGCCCCTCTCCACCCCCGATTTTTTTTAGTTTTCTCTTTATTTAATTTTTTAAAATATTTTTTATGAATTTGTCCTTCTACTTCTAAATATTTATGATTTGTCCCCTTAACCTTAAATCCTGGCTCCATCCTTAAATATAACAACCTAAATTTTAAGATTTAACTCTCGATTTAACCTAAATCGTAAGTTTTGCTTTTAAATCGAAATATTAAGCCTTCAAGAGTCTTGTTAGTCTTGTATGACTTGTTTTGGGTGGATGTCGGAGGGTAAGAGGGTAAATCCCCTCAATTTATGAAAAAGATGGAGGGAGGCTTTACTCTTCTAAAAAATTGTACGAGGACCGATCTCGTATTGTCTTCCCATCTATCTTTTTCCTTACAAGCACTCGAGTTTAAAGATTCTATACTTTATTATTTTGAGTTAGAATCTCAAAACATAAATTAAGAGAGTTGAAACCGACACCAAAAGATTTACGCTTTAAGGTAAAAATCGTTTAGTTTAATAAAAAGATATACTTTTAATAGGGATATAGACTTTTATTTCAGCTTTTAATTTAATGTTAGTACACTAATTATTTGTATCAATCGAATGTTTTAATACTTATTTTTATTTTGGAGCTCCTAATAAATGTTTTGAGTTATTAATGGTTTTTTTTTATTTATGAAATTATGAGATTTGATGGATAATGATTGTCGTTCGATTTTGTCAAATAAAAAATTGTGTTAATAAGTTGAGGTTGAAGTTCTAATGTGACGTCTAGATTGAGAGTTTTCGAAAGAAATTTGTTAAAAAAAATATATCAATAATTTTATATATACTCGATTAGTTAATTGGACTCGTATCATATTCTACTTAAATTGATCCAAAGATCTAACTATTAACCTGGCTTAAAATTAATTGATTCAATATTGATCTAATCCAAAAATCAATCAATTTAGTATTAAACTAATCTAAAAATTAACTGATCTAATATTGATAAGACCTAAAACCTGATTAATCTGATATTGATTTGATCCGAAATTAAACATAACTATGCAATAATAATAAGTTCTAATACAATTCGTTTGATAATAATTTATATACTATACATATACTCGCCATGGCCTTTTAGTGTATGTCCATAAATATGATCCTTATAATTTAAATTTTTAAGAATTAAATAAGTGATCTATCGAAAAAATGATGATATTTATTCTGAGAGACACATGTTTAAATTATTTTTTCTGTAAGATATACATGCATCGTAAAATGATTAAAAAATAAAGAATACACATAAATAAATACTATCTAATAATTAAAATAAAATTTTAAATTTCACCATTAAATTGTCATAATTTCCACATCGATTTTTCATGTAATTTTAGTATCATTCGATGTAAACAATGTCAACGTTGTGTTCCTGTGACAAAAACGTACGTTAAAACTTTGATGTTTGAATATAATTTGTCTGTTATATTCACAAGTTTATAAGGAATTTGGGGTACAATCAACTACTTGTCACGACCATTACATTAATTGTATATATAATGAAACTGAATATCTATAATTAAAAAAAAATAAAATTATGGATTTTTTTTTTAAGATCAATAATTGAAGAATTGATGTAGATAGGGTACAGGCCCCTCTTGTTTTTGTTAGGATTTCAATGTAAAATATGAAGGCAGCCCATGTGATTCCAAACATATGATGGTGATGTATGTACAGCCGTACCACAATATGTCTTTTTCTTTAATTATTTTAAAAAATAATCATATGATTTATGATGATGGTGTTTAAAATTAATCGAGTTAAAAGTAGATTTTATGATAAATTGTTTATTAATTTTAATTTTTTAGTAATTAAGAAATAATACATTCTGTTGTTTCAGACATTTAATCTTAATGATTTTTTCTGTTTTGGATTTTCGAATTGAATTTAGATATATAATTTATATTTTTAATTAATTTTTCATGACGTTTGACTCTAATTTACGGTTTTCGTAGCTTAATTTTTTTTATGGTTAGCTTAATATTCTTTTGTCTTTATAAATGTTTTAATTTCAATATGTAAGATTTTAATTTAAAGTTTAGAGTTTAGAGTTCGAATTTAAAATTACATTTTAAGATAATATAATTATAGATTTAAGTTTTGATTAATAAATTTTAAATTAATTTATAAATTAAAAAATATTAAATTTAAACTTCTAAATTTTAAAACTTAAATAAAATTTTTAAATTAATTTCTTTATACGTTTGTGTGTAATAATTGACGTTGAAAAAATGAACTGCTGCATGGAAACTGGTCAGGCAGGCATGCGTAAAGAGATGAGCTTTACAAATTCTATGAAAATGAGACAACTGAACAGACGAATCTGACAAGTTTCTGTGTTGCAATAGGCAAAATCTGATGGCTTTGCTTTTCAAGTTGCAGAACGTTCCATCCATGCACATGCATGCATGAAATGGATAAAGATATATTAATTGCTAGGACTCTTCACATATACTAAATGTCATAAATATTATATTATTATCGAGATCGGAGCCAAGATTTTGAGTTAAAGAGACAAGACATGAATGTTTAAAAATAGAGGGAATAAATTTATATAAAAATAATTTTTAAAAGAATTTAATAAAAGAGACAAAAGTGAAAAAAATTCTTCGAGAATGCAAAACGATTGCCCCTCTCTTCCCCTCTTTAGCTCCGTCCTGATTATTATCATTTTTTGAAAAAATATCATATTTGAAAAGTTATAACATGATATATGTATTTTGATAAAATATATATTTTGATAGGTTTAGTTATAAAATAATGGCATAAAGATAGTTTTCACCCTTAACGTTTATAATTTTTGTCATTTTGGCCCTTAATTTTTTTTTGGGATAAATTTAGCCCTTAACCTATGTCTTTTTAACAAATAACTCATTTTCTAACTACCATGATAACTGAACCGTTAAAAATTTAATAATGATAACTTGTCATATATATGTGATACTAATATATTTTAAATAACATAGAATCTAATCTATTAAACATATACATAAATATAATATAATTTTATTTCAGTATAAAATATAAAATAATTAAAATTTAAATAAAATATTAAAAAATAATTAAATCCAAAACAAAAGTTTAATAAATATTCTCAACCCTAACTAAACTAAAATATCTTTATAAAACCCTAAAAATCCGATTTAGATTAAAACTAAAATACCTAAATTCTAAACTAAAATAATAATAATCCAATTGATTATTATCAAAATCATTTATCTTTGATCCACCGATAACAAACTCTACAAAACCCTTTCTTTTCAGATTATGTTCATACTTTTTTAGATAAAATTTTGATTACTATAGTTACGGTTGAAAATATTTAGTAGCCTTTTATTTTAGATTTAATTAATTTTTAATGAATAAAAAATTAATTTTTAATATTTCATTTGAATTTGAATTTGAATTGTTTTATATTTTTAGATTAGAATAAAATTATATTCTATATATATGTATATGTTTAATAGGTTAGATTCTATGTCATTTAAAATATATTATCACATATATATGACAAGTTATCATTATTAAATTTTTAACGGTTCAGTTATAATGATAGTTAAAAAATGAGTTATTTGTTAAAAAGACATAGGTTAAGGGCTAAATTTATCCCAAAAAAAGAATAAGGGCCAAAATGACAAAAATTATAAACGTTAAGGGTGAAAATTATCTTTATGCCTAAAATAATCTCTAAATTTTATTTTTAATAAGTGTTTAAAATATCTTTTAACTAAAATTTATGTCTAAAATTTTATTTTTGGTTAAAATTAATTGATATCAAAGTAGATATTTTTGTTAACTTTAAAATAAGCTACAGAAAAAAATAGACACTTATTGTAAAAATAAATACAGTTTAAATATTTATTTTATAGTTAAACTTAATTTAGTATTTTTATTTTACGAGAGTAATTTCGAATAAATATAAAATAAAATTTACCACACAAGGGTCTAGAAAGAAAACAGAATAACTTCATTAATTGTTTACAAGGAAAAATAAAAAAAAATAAATAAATATAATTTTGTCACTGAAAATATTATTTTGGCTCAAGGGCATTATTGTCTAAATGACCACAACTTGTTTAATACTTAAGAAATAAGAACCCAATTAATGATACAATTTTTCTTAAATTAAATATAAACCCTAACCCTAACCTTTAAATATTTTATGATGGATTTGAATACTTTATGAGCACAGATTTCTTGTTTATACCTCACAGGCTCACGCCTTCATCGAAAGAACAGGAAAGCCATCGTTTCTGAATTTTCTTGAGGATGGGATTTGTTTTGACTAAAAGGGACCGGTGGGGCATCTATCCTTAGCCGCTGGCTAATCTCTCCTACGCCTCCTCTGATGGATGAGACTGGTGCTTATCGAGTGAATTAGTCTTGGTTTAAGTATTGTTTGATTTATATTCGTTAAAAGATTTTAATATTCAATTTTATTTTTTGTTCATTAAGTTTGATAATTTTTTGTTTGATTCATGTTCGTTAAAAAATTTTGTTACTTTATTTGACTAATTATTCGTTAAATTTAACAAATTATTACATAATTTTTAAATATAAATAAAATCTATTGATATTCTTAAAACTTAATATAAACCTATAAATCGTGAAAAAAGAATGTGGGGTTTAAGGAAATAAATAAATGAAATTGTAATTAGTGAATTAAAGATGAAATTTATATTTATGCGTGAGACTTTTTTAGTTTTTCAATAATATTCGACGAAAAACAAAGAATATAAAATCTTAAGATTTTGAGAACCGAAATGATTTCTATTTTTTAATTTTATATATAAAATAATAATGAAAGAAAAGAATAATTATTATAATTTAATTTCTTATTAATAAAAATAAACTTTTTAAATTCTCCAGAAATATGTAACGATTTGAAAATTCAAAATCATACATTTTATGAGTAAATTACCTAGCAAGACACTTAACTTTTTAGAGTTTTCAACTAACATTAAAATTTTTTGAAATATAATTTTTTAAGATGACTATAAAAAAAATATTGATAAAATTTATAAAAAAAAATAAAGAGTTTCTCGTGAACTTAACAAATTGAGTTATTCTTTGCTTGAATTGACTCTCAAATTAAGTCAATTTAAATTGATTGTTAACTGAATTTTAATCGAGTTAAACTTGAACTATATATTTATAAGTTATTCAACTCAATAAGCACCCGTAATAGATACTTACACGATAGATGAATTGATATAGGAATGTGTGTTAACCATTACAATGAAATTAAAATTTTGTAGCCAGTAATGGACTTTAGTGTTGAAAGAGGAAATTGGTGCCGCAAATGAAAGGTACACAAAGGTGGCGGTGGTGGGCTATTAGGGGTGATAATAAGTTTGATTAATTTGCGAGCTATTCGAGTTCGGTTTGGTCAAAGCTCGATTCGAGTGAATTTGATTCGGGTTTAGGTTCGGCTCGAAACTTTAACGAGCCGAGTCGAGCCTGCCCAAGCTCGGCTCGAAATGTTTGTGAACAAGCTCAGAATAATTATATTATATATATGTTACATATACATTAAAAGTTGTTATAAAAAGAGTTTTTAACGAGATTTTATCTCTTTTATAAAAAATATAACAAAATTATCTATTTTAAGTCGAACCGAACCGAACCCTATAATATTATTTTGAGTCGAACCTGAGTTTAAAATGTCGAACTCGTCGAGCCTTAAATCCGAACCGGGTTTAATAACATTATTTCTGAATCAGATCGAACCTGATCAAGCTCGAACTCCATTCGTTATCATCCTTAGAGGTGAATACCGACGACCCCGTTAAAAGAATATTTCTTTAAGGAGAGAGTCTAGGAACCACACAGTTCTAATTCGTGCCCAATTGCAAATGTCCTCCCAACATACTTATGCGGTTATGTCTTGCTGATGTGGGTCATGGATTTGTCAATATGCTTGAGTCAACTTCCCTTTTTGATGGTTAATCCTACCAAACTTAACTCATTTAAAAACTTAATTTCCATTCCTGTCAAAATATTTGTAAAATAAATCATGAAATCTGATATAATAATCGTTCTTTTTATCTCTTAATTACGAAGGTTAAAATTTAATTCTTATTAATAGAAATACAATATGTTTTATGATCAACTGTTTATCTCTTAGCAAGAACATCTTCGATAAGTGAATTAATCATTGTTATCGGCGATGAATATATTATTTAAAAAAATATTTATAAAATAAAAAATATATATAATATGATTTGATTCAGCTAATACAGTGACTACAGTAATACCTGTTTTAGTGTTTATTCTCAACCATTGGATATTGATCGCTCAATCATCATGTTGTCATTACTGATGCTTGAACCCGTGACCTCTAAAAATAACATATATTTTTTTAAGCACTGAAACTAAATACCCGTGCTAACATATAACTACTAATTAGCATACTTTAAAGATTTTTTTATGAACCATAACAAAAATGGTTTTAGTTATTACACTATTCCTCAATTTTATCAAATAAAAAATGTTCCTTTACTTTTTACGATGTTCAAACCTGTTGGAATCCCCCATCGTTGTAAATGATAACAACACACTTACTGCTATGTGCGCTGTCTTGCATATTCAGGGTACGAAATTTTCCTGTGTGTTCTTACAAAAAAGACTCAATCACCAAACCAGACATGCAAAAGCAGCAAAATTTTCGCAACAAGAACAGGGTCCCACACTTAAAATACAATATTTAACCCTATTGAAATATTAAGTTGATTTGGTTCTAATTCATATCATACTCATTGATCTAATATTTTAAACCAGATTAATCTAATAATGTAAATTAAATATTTTAAAATTTTAATATTAAAATAATTATTTTAATTTATAATATTAAATATTTAAAGATATAACGTATGATCCGACTAAATCAACTTAATTTTTGTTATGATTATAAAATTTCGATGTAGATCCATTTTTGTAATGATGGCTACCGACCCCATGCATGATAATGAAATCCTGTCTAGATCAATAATTAGCTTTAGAACTGAGAGAATTTGTGAGACATGGAGATCAAATATTTTAATTACGATTGTGATGTGTTCCGGTCGTATCGAATGTAAGAAGATTGAGAATTTAGGTGTTGATATTAAAATCAAATATTAATTATATAAATATTTTAAAAATTATAATTAAATTTTAATCTTAAATTTTAAATATATAGTTAAATCTTAAATTATAAACTTTAAATTTCAATTCTTAATATTAAAATACTATTTATAATTTTATATTATAAATTACATAATATATTATAAATAATATTTTAATTTTGAGGTTTTGAGTTTAGTGATATCTTTTTAAGTTAATAAATTTACATGATCTCAATGTTATATAATTTATAGAAGTTTTAATGTATATAGATATAAAAAATCGAATTGAAATAGAGAAAATACTAACACATGCCGCTATATATGCCTTGTTTTTGGTGAAATTTGTCCCTCCAAACATCGCCATCGACTATTATATTGTTCATAAATCTTATTATTCAGTTTAATGATCTATATTTATAATTCATTACTTTGTAAAGCTTTAATAAGATATAAGTGAAATCGATATGAGATTTAAATATTTATATCCTCTTACGATATTTATTAGATAAATTTTATTAAAAATATCATAAAATATCATAAGATATCAATCATATATTAGGGGTGCAAATTGTTTATCTCTTTCTCATGCCTTAATTTGTGTCTCTGCTTTAAGAAAAATTATACAGTGAACCTTGTTCACCACATCATCCATGGTCCCAAGCAATCAGAACCGTTGATTTTAATTTTTTTCCAAGTGAATCACCACTTCTTTCCTACATGGACTTAATGGATGGATAGTTATTAGGTGGTTATTTAAAGATCAATGGTCCTGATTGCTTGGACCATGGATGACGTGGTGAACAGGGTTCACCGTATAATCTCTCTTGCTTTAAATTAGAGATTTAAGGTTTAAGGTTAGTGGTTCTAGTTAGGGTTTAAGAATTAGGGTGCAAATCATATACCTCTTTCTCATGCTTCATTTTGTGCCTCTGCTTTAAATTAAAGGGTTTAGGATTTCGGATTTAGGGTTCAAGGTTAGTGATTGTGCTTAGTGTTTAGAAAATTAAGGGAAGTGTGTATTTTTAAGATATAAAATTTTGAGTTTAGGATATAAAAATAAGAATTAAGGTTTAAAAATATTTTTTAAAAAAATTTCAAAAGAGATTTTTACTCATAAATTAGTGACATTTACTCAAAAACCATCGCTAATATTCTTCCTTTCCGCTTGTGTTGTAATCTTTTATTTTACTTAGTCTTAAATCTTGAATCTCTCTATTATTTTAGCTAAAACGAACTTACGAATTTATTTTTGTCTGCATATATGCTAAATTATTAAAAGAAATAAATTTGATCTATCACAATGAACTTTAAAAAATTGTTGAAGTTTACTATAATAATAATAATAATAATAATAATAATAAATTTGATCTATTACATTGGTTTGAACGAATTTTGAATGAAAATTTCATAGTAAAACTCTGTTTTACATGAAATTTACACAGTTTTGAACTTCTGTCCTCGTCTTTCTGACTATTCCAACCATACTAATCTGTCACATTAAGACATCCTTTTATAAATCCAGATCCGACCGAGTTTACCCTAAATATGATCCTGTCGACCAGGTCACATCGGTTGGGAGAAGGAGGAGAAAGTCAAACAAAGGGTTGATTGCTTAGCCGGAAAACACCCATGAAAGGAAAGTTGTCATCTCGATTTGTGCGACTCTGAGTTGTCGACTTTGAAAGGCTTAATCATGAGACTTAAGAAAAGAGGAAAGGAGATTAATTAAAGATTATATCAGTTTTTTAATATATTAATATGATTATATAATACTTGTATATATGTTGAAAAAATAATATGGTACATGGATATTTTAGATTTGATAGTGTTTTATTTCTATAAAGTTTATCGTTGCAATTAAAGTTGTGTTTCTTTCTTTGCTATATTTTACCGTTATATCCTGGAAGACAAACGTTCCATAGAAATTCCGGCTCCAGGAGAGGATAAATATGTTTTAAGGACACTGTGATAGTATAGACATCGGTCAAAGTTTTCAGGATCGTTTATTCGTTTTTTTCTTCGGTTTCTGTGATCTTTATATTTTCCATTTTTATATGTTTTATTTCTATTTCATTTACAGAAATTGTTTTTAACGTTTCATTAACTTGCTTCATTTATTTTGGTTTACAATATGTTTGTATATTTTTAATTTTTTAATAATATATATTTTATATATAAATATTTAAATTCGAATCTTTTAAAATAAATAATATTTTTTTATTAATATCATCTCTTGATTTTTTTTATGTCGCCAAAAAGCATCTTTGTTTGAGTAAAATGTATTTTCTTTGATAATTCTTAAGTTATAATTATGATGATATATATGATCTTTACAATCACATATTTATAATTAATAATAATATTATTTTCCATAATAATTCTTAATGTATGATTACGTTGATATGTATGATCTTTATTACAATCACATATTTATGTTACTATTTTATTCATTAATATTATATAAAATATATATCAAATATCTTATAAATTAACTACATAAAAATCAAGTTTAAGTAATAAATAAATATTTATAATTCATGTTTCCATAAAGTAACGATCACCAAAAATTTCTCTCAGCCCAATTGAGTTGTTCAGACACATAATTTGTGCTTTACTTTCCGACATGGACTCTAGTTTGACACGACTTTATTTGGGTCAGGCCTTTCATCTTTTGATTTTCGAATTATTTAATTTTTAAGGATAAATATATTTTTATAATTAAATTTCATTTTAAAGATTAATTTAGCATTTATAATTAATTTTTATTCAAATTGATGTCAAAATTTAGTTTTTTAGTTAAAATTAAGTTATTTTGAAGTTAGGCATATTTGAGCTGGATGAGCTTACAATATGAAGTAAATAATTTTACATTTTCATAAATATAAATATTTTCATTATCAATGTAATAATTAATTGGACTAAAAAAATCAAATATGCTAAATTGAATTAAGAAATCAAAGTTTTTTTAATATATAATTATTGTATTTATTAATTGTAATTATTACAATATGTAACGATAATTATTAATTGTAGTCGTTGATTAATATAATTATTATATTTATTTAATTAAATAATATTAATTAAACTGAACCGTTACAAATGATAGTTAATGATTAATCAATAAATTAATTATTATTAAATTACATATATGTTTTATAAGATTGGTAACGTGAATCTAAAAATCCTCTTATAATATAATATTTATGAAAAGGTTAACTTGTAATCGAAACGGTTAGTAGTTAAAATGATTAATTATTAATGGTTAATCATCCTTTATCTATTAAGTTATAATTTAATAGCCGATATAACAATTAATTGACTGTTTATACTAAATAGTACAATTAACCTACCATCAACCCTAGGTACTTATTACGATCTATTTTATAAGTAATGTAAGAATATAAACTAAAAATATTAATTTAAAAAATTTTACCGATAAACTTTATTTGTTTTATCAATTTAATCATGTTGCAGAAAATACAAAATAAATTGTCAATAAGATAATAATAATAATAATAATAATAAATAATTGATTAATTTTATTTCAATTAATATTAATTAAGTATAACATTCGATGAGATAAAATTAAAATACTACTTAAATACTCTATATCCTTCGATTTAAGGATGTAATTTCGATAGTTATTTTTATAAACTAGTGTACTCATATAAAATATATATATATTTAAAACACCATCAAATTATGTGAATTAAAAAAATGAAAATTTAAAATTTTGAAACTTGTTATGTGATTTTTTTATTAAATAAAAATTATATTTTTTTTCATACTGGGATTCGAACTCATCAAGATAGGACATGATAAACATCCTTGACCATTAAACCAATTAGTAGATCTCATTTATAATATGATTTAAAAGATATAAATTATGAGAAATTATATCATGTGTTATTTTCGTCATGTTATTTATGAGATTAACTGATTAAATACACTGATTTCATTAATTTTTATCTTATTTTTTATAAAGTGAATCTTTACTAATATTTACCTTAGACCAAATTTAAAAAAACATTTTTTACTCAGGAAAAAAAAACAAATATCAATCCTAATAATAATAATAATAATAATAATAACCAATCCGCTTATGAGAATAGGGGAACTTCAGTTCCATAAAGTCAACCTGTTAATTATGTTTATTGACTACGGCTCCCCAACTTGCTTTTCCTTTTCCTTTTCCGGTCACTAGACAAGAGTTAGGATGAATGAATGATCTTGCCTTTGAAATCTCACTGCAAAACTTGTAATCAAAGTTGTATAATATACACCACTTTCCGGCATAATATCAATACCCGATTTATTGACCGATTAATTGAATTATACGGACGATCTTCTAATTCTATTATCGAGTATTATCTTAAGAGACAATTAATGAATCGATTGAGTCCAGAGTTTTGTGCCGCAAAACTTTAGAACCCTAGCCAATGGCCAAACAAAGAAGCTGCAAGAGCTGGATCATCATTATTTATAAAGTAGAAACACACATTGTACGGACGGGGAGAAACATCACACAGGGACAGTATATTACAAACGAGGTGGGACTTGAGACTTGAGACTGAGACCACAGCAACGCCCACTACCAAGAGAAAAACCTGTACAGAAACTGTGCGCATGCGCCTAGGCCTAGTGATCCCTTTATTATTTGGTCTTGTTTATTAGTATTATTAAGGGAATTTCCAAAGGTTGTCAGCGTCTCCTTCGTTATCGGCGGGAGGATGATAGGTAGCGGCGGCGTCCAACCGGGGAGGGCTAAGCAGCATCCCCTCCGCCATATTGCAAAGAACATTAGGCATATCAAAGATCAAATCCTCGTCCATGAAACCATCTCCTACTGAATGCTTCTCTGGCGCCACTACTGTTGGATTAGTGCTTCTCAAAGCATCATTTGCAGCACCCAGAGCGGCCGCCGCCGAGGCTGCTGCCGCCTGGATATCACGCGGGGAAGTAGAGGACGGCACCGGCAACGAGGTCGCCGAGTTCGGAAAATTAAGTTCTGCATCTCGGCCTTTCAGCGCAAGAGCCGCGACATCGTAAGCGATAGCCGCCATTTCAGCAGTAGGGAATGTACCGAGCCAAATCCTGTTAGGCTTCCTAGGCTCCCTAATTTCAGACACCCATTTCCCATTACTCCTACGCCTTACTCCCTTATAAACCGGGTGCCGTCCGGTAGCGGCTCCACTGCTGCCCCCACTGCTGCTGCTGCTGTTGGGTTTGGAGTAATACATTCTGCTGCTGCTGCGAATAGAAATGGCTTGAAGACTTGGTGTTGGAAGACTGAGATGAGAGAATCCATTTATGGAGGCTTCAAAGTACTCTCTTCTTCTCCTTGTTGTAGAGAGCAGCAGCAGCAGCAGATTACAGTGTAAAAGTGCAGACCAGTTATTGCTGAACTGATATCTGCTGCTAGTTTGGGTGTAAGGCAGATGCGTGTTGGATGTATGGGTTGGCCTGGTTGTGGTTTTGGCTGCTAACATATATAACTGCCCAGTGCCTCTATATCTTAACACAGATTTTGCCTAATTTTTTCAACCATCACTCTTATTACAGTCAAGAAAACTTGTGTCATGAGACAATATCCAACGCAGAGCTTTTTATTAATATATAAAATGACATAATATTAACATATTTAATTATTAGGCCAATTAATAAATCTCGATGTTTATATTTTAAATTTATTTATTTATATTATATCTCTCCTTAATAAGTTTTTAACATATCGTTGTGTTATATGATCGACCAGAATACTTAACGGAGTCCTAAACACAATTTAATAACACATATAAAGAGTACACACAGTTTAATAATAAAATCTTAAAAACCCCGCTATAAACTAATTTTGTGGTAGTAAATCAAAAATCCGACAGACATACAGACAAACAAACTGTTGTATTTTTCTGGTGTCTTTTCAGCATGATTTAGTGCAACATTAGCACACATAGTTGTATAGGGGAAAACACATGATCTATGTTGCATCAAACCCACTTACCATCAACTGAAATGGGGGGCTGGGGGGTCCTTTCGTGCTTGGGGAAGATATTTTTGTCCATTCAATTGAATTCAACCTGGAACACATTTTCCTATTCAAAACAATGGGATTGTATTCATTTGTTGCAAAAACACAAAGTCAATACGTCTCAAATCTATAATTTAAAATCGAATCGATACCTAAATTTTAAAATGTAATTTTATTTAACGATTAAATCTTATTGATATCAACCACCTACTTTACTTTACTCGAATTTTATGTATGCATATAATGAATAAAATATTTAATTTTATTTAATAAATTTTAATATTTTATCTCATTAATTCAATTAACTATTATTCGATAACACGATTTTAAGTCATTATTTCACCATTGACCAACTAAGCCTCTTTAACTTACCAAACTGGCAAACTGCAATCAATTACTACCATGTAACTAATTTAAAAATATTATTTTTCCCTTGTATATAAAAAATGGTGAATAAATGTAAGGCAATACTCCTTCCTTTTTCTTATTTGTTCTTTCTTATTCTGGGAAAGTGTGTGGGGCATAAATTTTTTTTATTTATAAACTTGCCCTTTTTAAAGGAGAAATTATTATATGAATTCGTTCTATCATTTAAGATATGATTTTAATTAATTAAATTAAAATATATTATGTATTTTTTATATTATATTTATATATAAGTATTGTCCAAATCATCCAATTTAATATTTTTTATTTAAAAAAAATATTATCAAATATTTATTGTGTTATCTTTATCTTTGTTCTTTAAAATTTTCCTAATTAATTTTTTATATAGATTTGAGGTTTAGGGTTTAGAATTTAAGATTTAGGATTAGGGATTAAGGGTTTATGTGGTTTAGTGTTTAGTGTTTAGGGTTAGAGTTAGGGTTTAGGGTTATAGATTATTGTTTAGGTTTAGGATTTAGGGTTTAAGGTTAGGGTTAGAGGTTATTGTTTAGGTTTATGGTTTGAGGTTATGATTTAGGGTTTAAGGTTAGAATTTAGGGTTAGGGTTTAAGATTAGAATTTAGGGTTAGGGTTAAGATTAGTGGTTAGAAAAAATTAATTAAAAAAATTTAACCCTAAAAAGAAAGACGACATAAAAAATCTTTAGTAATAGTTTTTAGTAATAGTTTTTTCTTTTTTTAAATTAAAGGCATTAAAATAGATGATTTAAAAGATGATTATGTATAAATATGATATAAAAAATATATTGTATGTCTTAATTTAATTAATTGAAACTGTAGAAGTTTCCATGTAATAATTTTTCCCGTCTTGGGGAAGAATGCCATCTCTCTACTTTATTATGATAATTATTTAAAACCCAGGCGTTGAAGGTTTGAGTATAAAAATTATTATTATATTATATCGGTAATGTGCTTCGGATCGTACATAAATAATAGGATAAATTATACCAATGACCATCCAACTATTTGGGGAAATCTATTTTGACCATCCAACTAAAAAACTCGTCAATCAGGTACCCTAACTTTGAAACCCTACCTATTTTGGCCACTGACGTTAAAATTCTGACGGAAAAATTAACAGCAATGACGTGGCTGTTAATTAAAATCGGTAAAATTACACATTTAATCCCTCTAATTTATTTATTTTTTTAATTTAATCCTAATTTTAAATTAATAAATAAAATTAATCATCCAATCAATGACACGTGTCACCACCGGATTGGATAATTAATTTTATTTATTAATTTATTTTTATTTATTATTTTATATATATTCCTCTCTTGTGTCACCACCGGATTGGTGAATGATTAATGAAAGAAATAAAATGTGAAATTTTTTGCATGGAAGAGGATTTTTTTAACCCACAACCTCTAGCATAACAAACACTCAATCAACAAGTAAACCACTGAGCCAAGTTACTTATAGTATCATAGAATTTTCACATGTATTATTAAGTGATTAAGTTTTAGTAAAAGCCTAGAATAACAAAATTTCAAGTCGATTAATATTTAAATTAAAATATTAAATATTTAAATTAAAATAATAAAACATTTAATAAATAAATCAAAATAATTAAATATTTAAAATACAAATATTAAATATTCGAATATTAAATATTTGAATATTTTTATTTAATATTATTCAAATTAAAATATATGAATAATATTAAATATATAAATAAAAATATTAGTTGAAAAATGATAAATATTTGAATATTTTGATTAAAAAATAATCGAATAAAAATATTTATATTTTAAATATTCAAATAAAAATATTTGGATAAAATCATAAATATTTAAATAGTTTTTATTCGAATATATGAATAAAAATTATGAATATTTGAATATTTGAATTTAAAAATATTCAAATAAAAATATTTAAATTTTAATTATTCGAACAAAAAATATAAAAATGTTTAAACAACGAAATTCAAATATTCGAATAATTAAAATCTAAATATTTAATATTTTTATTTAAATATTAATCGATTTAAACAATTGATCGTCGTTAAGGTAATTCAAATACTAAAAGATAACCATTTAATACTGCTTTTTCGAGTTTTATATCATAAAATTATAATGGCCCAGTGGTTTAGCCCTTTGCTTTATAAGCAAGGGGTCAAATCCCCTTTTGGGTATCAACGCTTTATTTTCATTCTTCCTTTCTTTCTGATTGGGGAGAAAAATATATTAATTAATCATAAAAATAAATTAATAAAATAAAATTAACAGTGATGACGTGTCTATGATTTCAACTAACGTCCACGTCATCACTGTTAATTTTAACGGCAGTGGTCACTGGTGTAGTTTACCCTAAATAATATTAGGAGATGTTATTAGATGAATTCAACTTATTACGTATCTATGATTTCAACTAATAAAGTTTATGTATATTACTTTTAAGGTAAATTTTTATTTCATTCTTGTATGGGGCGTAAATCGTCTACCTCTTTCTCATACATTCATTTGTGCCTCCGCTTTAAATTAGAGGGTTTAGGGTTTAAGGTTTGGAGTTGTGGTTAGGTTTTAGGGAATTAAGGGTAGGGTATATTTTTAGGGTTTACGGTTTATGATATAAAAAATTAGTTTAAGATTTAAAATTTAATTTTTTAGAAAATTTTAACAGGAGGTACGAAATACATAGAAAAGAGGTAGAAAATTTTTACTCTCTTGCATGTTAATAAGAAATGAACAATTATTTAAAAGATTAAATAAAATAACTTAACCCGATTAATTTGGATACGAATGACGTAGTCAATCTCAATAGTTAAAAATATTCAATTGCAGTATAAATGTATAACTTTGCTAGATTCGGGAGTCATGGTTTGACCTTTCTTAGTTTGTACTACTAATATTTTGTAGAATTTTTTTTATATACTAATACAATATTTTATTTTAAAAAATATATTTTATTCCAATTTATATTTCTTATAAATTATAAGTTTGAATGTACTTAAGTGTAATCTTTTCGATTTATGAATTCAAAACATTTTGAATAGTTGAAGTATACAAAGTATTGCATAATTTTTTTTTTAATTTTAATTTTAAAAAATAATAAAAATTGTAAAAAAAAAAATTAAAATTTACAGATTCAAGGAAATTTAAACGCTAAATATGACTAATGATATATTTTTTACAAAATTAATAATCTGCGGCATTTAACGGAGACCGGTGAGACGACTATACCCTTAAAAATTTTAAAAATGTTATATTAATATAATTTAGTTCCTTAAAACATATAATTTAAATCGTTGGTTATCTTTAAAATTTATTATTTAAATATTTTTCTCAACAAATAAGATTGAGTATCGTTACTATTAAATGTTAATTATAATTATTTATTCTCTATGTTATATGAGTTTAAATCTCAATATTTATATTAAAAATATATATAATTAAATTATACTAAAATAATCTTAAAATATTAAATGAAGGATTAGAAGGAAGAAATACACTATGACTGAGTGCATATAATATTTTTTTCGTGGGTGTGTCCCACGACTAAGGAAAAATTATATCATAGGTCAGTCCCATCACCTGTACATGAGACCAACTAATAAAAACTGCTCACTTCATCAATTTTTTCATGTCATAATTTTTTCTCAAGTGAATTTTCACTTGGAAAATTAAAAAAATAATGAGGTGGACAATTCCTATTGGTTGGTCTCATAAATGACGTGGTGGAACTGACCCATAATATAATTTCTCCACCACTAAGGACATAAAGTGACTCGCCGAGACAGACATTGGCTCATTTAAAAGATTTTTTTAGTTGCTCGGAATTAGATATAATTATTTTTTATGGATTTTTAAATGTTAAATATAGTATTTATTATGTACTTTAAGTCGATAGGTAATTTGGATACTCATTATTTGAAACTAAATTGATTGATTCGAATTAAAATTAAAAAATGATTTAAATATACTTAAATTTGATTTAAAATCAGAAATATATTAAATCGAATTAAAATCTATTTGAACTCAAGTTGAATCGAAAATAAAGTTAATTGATTTTTAATACAATTGAATAGTCTCAAACTTATTTTTAATTAGACTTAATGAATCTTAACTGATTTTATTTAAATCGATGTCTAGCTCAAAATAAAAATATTAAAATAAAAGAAGAAAGAAGAAATGTGCATGGTTATACAACTGACCAAAAACCAAACATACATGCTAAATAAAATATATATATGGTGTAAAAAGTCTAATTCAGACTGAAAATTCAACCGAAATTAATTAATCTCCTATTAGTCCGATATTAACTGATTCAATACGAAAAATTAACGTAAACCGAAATAACTATAAACCCAAACATAAATCGAACAAAACCCGAAACAAATTTAAATTAAATATAATTAAACTCAAAATAATTAAAATTAAATCCTAACCGAAAGACTTGTATGCGATCTCTAATTTTACCTGCCACCTTACTCTCAATTTGTCCCCTCCTACGATTGCATAAACGAAATCGCTTGCCGACAACCATCTTAGAGTAAATTGATAGAATATTAATATCCATAATACTCATAAATTAATAATAATAATAATAATTATATATATTCGAATTAACGTCTTGTATTAATAAGTATTCAACTAAATAAACTCATTCGATTTTTTCTTTTAAATTTTAGAATTTCAAATTCTCTTTTTGACTGTGTTAACTTTATAAGACTCCAAGAACAAGAACAATGGGGAACCAATTGAGAGTGAACCAATCCAGTCAATGTTATAATTTGGGCCACATTTAATAGTCTAGAATTGTTCAGCAAGTGCAGACTTTGTTGACATAAATACAAGATTAATAGTACGGTGATTAAAGGAACGATTGTTGTTTTTAAGTCACGGGTTTAAGTATTAGTATTATAGTACAGTGATTAAGCGATCAATGTTCAATGATTGAAACAGAGTAACCAATGTAACTGAAAACGGATAAAATATAGTGAGATCGTAACAGAGTAGGATGGTTAGATTGTTGAAATCAAAGGGAAAACTTGGTTGGCATTACCAGAACAACAATGTCAACTTTTAACACATATATTGTCGTTTATGTACGTAAGAAAAGAACAAAGTTATCCTTCCAACATGAACAATGTTCCCAGAAAATGGAGAAAGTTCCAATCTTTTCGGATGAAAAACAAATCGGAAAAGAAACGAGTGGTGGTGCTAGAGTCATTCCTTTCTTGATCAACAAGCAAAAGATGTTTGTTTTAATCAACAAGAACCCCCCTTTCCCCAGATTCCTTTCTTGATGCTGCTGCTATATTCATTCAAGTAACATGGATTGCAGCAAAATTTATCAGCTATGAAACACGGGTATTTCGATTTAATATCGTAACACGTACTTGATACATCTCGTACCAGAGATTTTTTCTCTCTGTTTTCTTTTTCGTTTCGTTTCATTCTTTTTAGTCTCTTTTTTAGTTTTTTCTTACTCACATGATTCAACGTATGTATGATGTCATGTTTGCATAATTTTTATAACTTTCTTTATATATATTTTTAAAATTTAAAGTTTATTTTATATCTACGTACCTTTATCGTATATGTACTATATAATTTCAAAAATCATCGTTTTTCGTCATTATTTCTATTCTCGTAACAGTTCAACATGGTTTATTAGGTCCAAAAGCATTGTCAGTGTACAAAGCAAGAATTCATTGATGCTGAAAATAAATAGCAGTAAATAGATAATATATATATATATATATATATTGGAAACTAGAATTTGTACATATTATCCCATTAAAGCCATGTTCATACTAAATACATGAATATTATTGTATATACATAATTATTCTGCTATTATCCTATTAGACTTAGCAAGTCAGACTGTACTTCTCTCTAATTAACATATGATTTTTCAAAAGAAAATAAAAGTTCACCTTAGCTTCAAAACTTTAAGCCATCAGATTCAAACTCCAGTTAAAAGAAACTAGATCTTCACTTAATTCTTGCATCAGTAATCCAAAGATGGCGCGTTCAACTTCGATTGCAGTCTCTCGATTCTGTTCTTCATTTCCTTTCCAACCCTCAATCTGATCTTTTCTGAAATCTTGTTCCACCATCATGTCAATGGTGTTTAACTCTACATCTTTCCATGAATCCAGCCTTTTGCATACCCTTTCTGCTGCCGTTTGTTTATCGAAAGAACCGTTGTGTTTCGTCTCTTCCTCGGCAATGAGATCGGATACTAGCCTTTTCATGTAATTTGGGATATGTCTTAGATTATAGCCATCAATGTTCATTTCACTTTGTGATGAACATGACTTGGCATCATTGTCATCATCTTGCTCTTGTTCTAACATGCATTTCTCGAGCTCGGTCGGATCCGATTCAGCTAGTTTCCTGAATCTGGGAAGTTTCTGCAGAAACTGCTGCTTAGCTCCTGATGATGAAACAAGGGAAACCAAGAAAGGGAATCAATATAATGAGACAGACCTCCTAACTTTGACCTACCTTGATGTACAAGGTAACATCTTATGGTAACAAAATCTCCATGGATCCCACATTACATATACCATCATCATCATCAAAAGGATATATTCATTTGAAAAACCTTAACTCTGCTACCTTCTCTTATATGCATTATGGCTAACAAGTTTAAGCATTCAAAAAATTCAAAAAAAAAACGTACTTTGTACTATAGCATAGGTGCCTTCAAGATCGAAATGGTCCATCCCACTATCACCATCATCGTCCTCATCACCCACATGTCCATCGTCATCCTCGAACGGACGGTCCAAAACAGAAACAGGACTGCATTGTTCTTTTTCTTCTTCCTCCTCTTCAACTTGAAACCATTTTAAGCTCTGTAATTCATAGTTCTCCTTCTCCTGTTACAGATCAATACACCAGCCATTGATTAAGAAATGTTCATATTAAGATTACAGATCAAAGGAACACTAGGAAGAAACATGTCAAATTTTGGTTTTAGTCCCTCGGTGTAAAAATTTAGTCCATGATCTTTAACCATTGACAGAATCAATAATAACAAGAAATTATATGGACTAAATTCACAATTTTAGCAAACAGACGAAGACTCATTAAAATCAGTCAAATCTACGAAGACCTAGCTGCCTAGTTGGTCATATATGACAATTTAGACCAAATCATGTCAAAAAACAGTAGCAAAAAGTGATTCTATTTGCCGACAGTTCAAGCACGTCGGAGAACTCAACTCAGTCACCTGAGTCACGAGTTTACTAAAAGTAATCTTTGAATTAAGTGTACAAACCTGTCTTTCATGGCGGATTGGAGATGGGGTTGTTTGAAGCACGAAGTGGAAAGGGCTTTGAGAAAAATGCTTATCAAAAGCTGAGCTGTGTTCTAAAACTCGATTAGACATTGAAATCTTGTCAGAATCCATGAATATTTCTTCAGTTTTCTCTTCACTTGTTACATTGTTTTCCCCAGGAGTTAAATCCCACTTCAAAATGTCCTTGACTGAAACTTTTGATCCACGGTTACCTGTTTCACGCTCTGGGTTTTTGTTTCTATGAGTTAGCTTCTTTAGAATGGAACCCAATAACCCGAAACCAGTGCCATTGCTGTTTTTGTTTTTTGATGAAGATTGGTTTTGAATACTAAGAGCAGCATCAAGGAGAAACACAGTGTTGGGACTTTTTGAATCAAACAAAGGGGATTTCTTTATCAAGTCCGGTGAATCAAGGGTCGAGAAAAAGCAAGCTTTTTTGCAGAAATCAGAAGGAAAGTTTGAGTTTTGAGAAATGGGTTTTCGTTTATTGATTTGGAGATGAGTTTCAGGCGATTGTTTCCAGAGCTGACAACGCCTATCAGCAATGTAATTCTTTAGAACAAATGGCTCTTGATCCTCTTCAAGCAACTCGTGCAAATGCTTTTGAGCCATCTTCAAAAGCTTTTCACTTTGAAAAATATAAACTATATATGAGGAAAAAGAAGAAGAATCTGAAGAGAAATCAGCTTTAAACCAGGGGAAAAAAGCTCAGCAAAAGATAAGATTTTGATGAAGAAGATGAACTTGTGGTATAAATAAATACAGAATGAAAATATATATAGAAAGAGACAGGAATTCTGAAGGAAAGAATGAGGAGACTTCGTGGATTCAAATCTTCAAGTTTAGAATATCGAGGCAAGCTGGTGATAAAGAAAATAAATCTGGAATTTTTTACAGCTTACACGGAAACAGAAAACAGAAAACAGAAAACAAATGACTGCAAACGCCATTGAAGTAAAAGGGAAAGCTGGATTTGTGCACTCATAAAAGTTTGTTTTCAACAATTTTACTTATATAATAAAAGCAAAGAAAATTCAGTATAAATGTAAAAATATATTATAATATCCATTTATGTTTTTAATATAAAATTGATTATTAATTTTAAAAAATATTAGTAAGATTATTTATTTTAAAATATTAACAAAATCATTGATTTTAAAAATCTTTATTGAAAATTTTATAATTATATATTTAATATTTTATGTTTATAATTTTTATTTTTCATGTATCAACTTTTATATTCTTCATAATTTCTTAAATTTTTCTTCTTCTTCAAATATAGGTAAAAATTATTTGTCTATTTTTTATATATTTTTTGAAAATTTTCTAAAAAACTTAATTTTAAACCCTAACATTTATTTTTTATATTCTAAACCCTAACTATAACCTCTAACCTTAAATCCTGAACTTTAAACTCTAAATCCTCTAATTTAAAATGAAAACTTAAAAAAATACATGAAAAAAAGATAGATAATTTCCGCTAAAAATATGCAACTCACAGTTAAAGAGAGTTTAAATATTATTAAAAATAAATATATAAATCATGTAAATATTATCATGCTAAGTAATGGATGATAACGATCATTAAACCATATTATAAATAAAAAAATTAATTTCATACAACTTAAAATTCATGAGAACAAACATTAAACACCACTCCACCATTCAAAAGTCTCGTTGAGTTATATAAAATTATAAAAATAAATAATATATTTTTAAGATTAAAATATTTTCTTTTTGTTAATTTTTAATGTGAATAAATAAATGAAATTGAAGTTTTGAAAAAGTGGATGTTTGACAGAAAAAAGGGCAGCTCCTGAGGTCTGCAAAATTTACGTACGTTCCACCAACACCTAAACACATTATTACTCTCTTTTTTAGATTTATTTTTTTTAAATAATAATTAATAATTTTTTTTGCCTTTTTTATTTAATTTTTTTTTCATCATTAACTTCTTTTTAGGTTTTACAATACCTCTGCTCCAGTCGGGTGATTCTAGAAAAAGACAATCTTAAAAAATTTTAAAAAATAGCGGTACTATTTTTTATAAAAATTGTAAGAAATTGGTACACATTTTTTGGTATATACGAAAATTTTTATAATTTTTATAAGAAAAACGGTTTATAAACCGAATTTCTTATAAAAAGTATAAGGATTTCGGTATATACCGTTTTTCTTAAAAGAATTGTAAGAATTTCAGTATATACCAAAAAGTGTGTACCGAATTTCTTACAACTTTTGTAAGAAAAACGATACCGTCATTTTTTAACTTTTTTTAAGGTTGTCGTTTTTTAGAACCACCCGCTCTGGTATCACGCACCAATCGATTTGTTTTACTCAGAAGATATCAACAGATTTCCTCATGGAATGTTTTGAATCTTTAACAATTTAATTATTTTAGATATATTGAAATGCAAATAATTTTGATTGGTGTGGATTAACAACATTATCGGAATAACTCAAATATTGGTTGGTTCGATAAATGATATTAAATTTATTTGGAATTTAAAAATATCAATAAAGAGAATTACATTCAAAGGATCATTCTCATATTTATTAAGATAAATTTATTGTACTAATACTAATCTAAACATGTCAAATTTAAATTACTCTTTTGATACTATTAGTACCTAATAGTTTTAATTTTGTCTTTAATCCTACACCAGACCAGACCATCTAATCGGGGGGTCCAACTCTAATTTAAGTCGAACATAAATTTTATTTATTTTTGTTGGGAAGCTGAATTTATTTTTTAAAATAAAAACAAGTATTTATAAATAAATATGATCGAATCATGAAATCATCGTGTAAACTTTTTAGGGTAAACAAGTATTTTTATTCTATTTTAGTATATGACCGTTTAAATTTAATAAAGATCATGAATGATGATGTGACTCACTTAAATTAAGATAATATCAATTTTAATTGCAAAATTTTATATATTTTTATCAATTTAATCGTAACTCTACCAACTTAATCTTCATCTAAAATATTTAGATTAAAACTATAAAATTTCGCTTTTTTCTTTCTTCTTCCTCAATAACCCCAACTCCTCTTTTTTAATGAATTTAGATTAAAACTATAAATTTTACTCTCAAAATTAAAATGATATTTAAATTAAATAATTTTTAATTAAATTAATAAAATATATATTTTAGACTAAAACTATAATTATACCCGATCATATCATCATCTTTATTAATTTTAAATGGTTGAGATATCAAATAAAAATATAATGTTAAATATTATTTTATTAAAAATAATTGCGGTGATAAAACATAAATATACGTAGAAATAAGATGCTAAATAGTTAATTTACCCAAATTTATATTCAATTATTACGGTAATAAATATATTTCCCCAAAACAACAGAGCTACTAGCATAGGATCCTCTTTGAAAATAATTCCCAAACCAAATTTCTGCCCCATCTTACGTGCGCCGAAAATGGAACATTTTTGCTCACAAAGGACAAGAAAAGAGTATATCTGTAGTATTTTAATGAGTGTACATGTATACAAGTATGGATTTTGACTCACATTTTTCATAACATACATTATTATAAAAAAAATCATCATAATAATGTATTGGTCTTACATGCCACTATGTCCCATCTAAAGGTGACATCAAAATCTTCCTACATGAAGAAAAAACAATGAAAATTAAAAGGGTTCTCTTCATCTAGTCATGAGGAGGTTCATGGCAAATGGGTTTTTCAAACATAAATCAAACCCTAAATTTGTTCATTACACACAGGGATCGACTTACAAGTGTTGGGTGTAGTCGCTTTCCTAAAAGTTTTAAGTTTTCTTACATTATATAGACATATTATCCCTAAACTCTCGTAATTTTATATACCGTATTTTTAATATAATTTTTTTTAATAGTTTACGCTCTTTTTATAGGCATAAAGATGATTTTAACCCTTAAGGTTTACAATTTTTGTCGTTTTGACCCTTATTCTTTTTTTGAGATAAATTTAACCCTTAACCTACATCTTTTTGACAAATATCTTATTTTTTAACTAGTTTGATGACTGGACCGTTAAAAATTTAACAATGATATATATATATATATATGGAATATAATTTTAAATGACATGGAATGTAACCTATCAAATATATATATGGAATATAATTTTATTCCAAAATAAAATATAAAAAAATTAAAATTCAAATAAACTATTAAAAATTAATTAATTCTAAAATAAAAAAATTATTAAACATTCTTAACCCTAACTACTATATAATCAAAATCTCATCTTAAAAAATATAAACACTTAATTAATTCTAAAATAAAAAATTATTAAATATTCTTAACCCTAACTACGATAAAATCAAAATCTTATTCTATCGTAGTTAGGGTTAAGAATGTTTAATAATTTTTTATTTTAGAATTAATTATTTTTTAATATTTATTTGAATTTTAATTGTTTTTTATTTTATATTGGAATAAAATTATATTCCATATATATATGCATTTGATAGGTTACATGCCATGTCACTTAAAATTATATTCCATATATATGTATCATCGTTAACTTTTTAACGGTTCAATCATCAAACTAGTTAAATAATAAGATATTTGTCAAAAAGATATAGGTTAAGGGCTAAATTTATCCAAAAAAAGAATAAGGGCCAAAACGATAAAAACTATAAACGTTAAGGGTTAAAATTATCTTTATGCCTTTATGAAATTCTGGATTCGTCTCATTTTTGTCAAGTAAAATATAAGGGGGAATTTGTTATTTTAGTCAAGAATGTGCAACTATGGAACAATAATTATTATATATATACACAATTATTGTTGTTATTATTATTTTATAAGTAAAATGAGGGAAAACATGTGCTTAATAGTTTAAGGGTTAATGCAAGTCTAGTAGTTGTAGGAAATATAGAGGAGGCTTCTATGTCTTAACTCTTTTAAAGATGGTAGACAAATCAACAAACAAGCCTTGGTTGTGAGTAGTTGTGTACTACAAAACATGCCTAGAAATCTTTCAATAAGATCTTATTCTCATGACATGTCCTTTGTGGAAAAATATGTATATTGTCTTGTCCTGTATCATACATGAAATAATTATTTTATATTTTTCATCTCAAAATCAGGAGTGCGAAGCGGGTCGATCTGACTGTCTAGTAAAGGGATTAAGGGTAAGAGGTTTAGCATGGGGCTTCCTACTAGAGCCCATCACAAATGCTAACCTGCATCCTTTAAATGGGCTGCATAATCAACAAGAGAATAATTTTTAACTACAACAAGGGTGTGACCGGAGATCCTCAGATTAAAGGGCTCAGGCTCTTATATAGATATGGATTGGTGTATATGAAGGGGGGGAACCTATCTTAAAACCTCATGTTTTCGTTAGAAAAACTCGAATTCGAGGTGCTCACCTGTAGTTTTACATTCCGAAGAATTGGTCACTGTTCCAGGTGACACCGTGCTTTGAACTGCGAATTCATAGTATGCAGGTAGTTCCGGTGGAATAGTGCATCTTATCAAAGCCCAATTCAAGCCTTCGAAGAATGGATGTTGCTTGATCTTGGCAGCACCTTTTTCTGCTCCTAGCCGGTTCTCCGGCTCCTTAACCAACAGTTCTCTAATGAGATCCCTTGCCTGGAAACTAACAAGCGGACTGTCTGGGAACTTCAAGCTCTGCAGCACCACATTAGCTAATGTCTCTTCGTTCCCTGCACCTTTAAAGGGTGTCCTACCATACAGAAGCTCGTAAAGAAAGATACCGAAGGTCCACCAATCGACAGCTGCTCCATGACCTTCTCCTTTAATGATCTCAGGAGCCAAGTACTCATGTGTCCCAACAAAGGAGTTGGATCTTGCATCGGTAGGCTCAGCAACAAGCTGAGGCAGTGATCCAGGTTTGATTTTGCTTGTTTTTGCACCAGCAGGATAGAACTTAGGACCGAAGCATGAGACTTGACATGATGGTACGATGCAGAAGGGTTCTGCACAGCTAGATGCTGTGCATGCACCGGATATCCTTGCAGTATTGATGTTCGAAGGAGATTTCACAAGAGTTGGAGTAACTGTGCATCGAAGCGAAAGGTCAAAATCTGTGAGCATTATGTGGCCATCTTCTCGAACCAGAATGTTTTCAGGTTTCAAATCACGGTAGATAATTCCAAGCATATGCAAATACTCCAAAGCAAGAAGAACCTCAGCTACATAAAACCTGAGACAAAATGATATATATAACCAGTTCAGAAATATACAATAGACAATGATCACCAGACTCTTTTCTCTTATTTAATTATCACAATGAAGGAAACAAATAAAAACAGTACATCTTGAGATAAGCATAAACAACTCAAAGTCAAAACCGATGTTAAGCAAGTCGATTTCAGACAAGCTAAAACTTCCTACGATTTTAGTATAGGATGATCTTTTGCTAAAGACGAGCACTAATTTACTCAGTATAAGTGGAGTTCCAAGGTCATATAAGCTAGCAATATAAACATCTTCCATTATCCCTTTACATTTCATTTATTTTGTTGTCTTCAATTATGGAGATGTTTAGAACAATTAGAAAGCAATCCTGATTTAAATTTTCATCTTGTTAACAACTTACCTAGCTGCTGACTCGGGAAAACATCTCTCAGGCTGCCTTTGGCGAAGGACATGAAGATCCCCACCGGGACAGTACTCCATAACTAAACATGATAAGTTATCCGACGTAAATTGGGTATATAAAGTAGGTAAAAATGGGTGATCAAGTATGCTTAATATTTCCCTCTCTGTTTGGGCCCTCGGCATTTTCTTCCTTCTCGCCAAATATTCATTGTCCATGACCTTTATCGCAAACAAGCAGCTTGTACCCGTAAGCTCAGCGAGATACACTGTCCCTATATCTCCACAACCAAGCTTCTTTAGAAGATTGAAATGTCTCAATCCCAATACCCCTTCCTGCATCCGAACATGACGAATGGCTTCCCACTTCGCATCCATCGACATGTGGGGTCTGTTGCCACAATTAGACCCAGTTAGGTTGCTATCATTACCGATGCTTGTGCTACTACTATCGCCATGGCTGTTAGAACATTGGGAGAAGTCTCCCTTCCCTCTTGATTTTGGGCTCTTGTTAGCCCTAGGAATCACAGGTAGGTTTCTGCTATGTTCAATCAAGTCCGGTTTATGCACATCAGAGTTCACATGACTCGAGCTCACTTCAGCACTAATCCCGGGTGACTGCAACTTCGTGGAATCTTGATTAGATTCATTGTTTGAACTCTTCATACAGCAGTGGCATCTCTGACAAAGTAATTGACTCGTAGTGGAACCGAAGCTGCTATTAACTTCATTAAAATTATTAGCAACACAAGCAACAGACAAGGAACCCTGTTTCATTTTCGTCTTGACAGAAGTTTTGTACCTCACAATCGATTTGGCCACCCGTGGTTCATTATTTGTCATCCTGTTTGTTCTGTTGCGATTGATCGTGCTAGAAGAAGCAACAGCATATTTCAACCTTCCCCTTCGTCCCGACTTCGACATTGATGCACTTTTTGGTAACTTGGTTGAAGCAGGCACACTATTGTCAGATTCTAATGTAGTATCATCGGCCTTTGGTGCTTGAATTCCAACTTCTCTTGAATTAGAAACATCGGTCTGAGTTGAAGACTTATTCTTGGGAGCTTGGTGTGGCATATCCAAGATCCTAGAAGAACTTGATTTGCTTTCTTCAGGCACCAAAGATACTTCAACCATGTCCCCCTTATCTTCATCTCTGGGATGACCAGATCCACTGGCAGCTTCAACTACAACAGAATTGAGCAAACTTTTTATCCTTCCAGTTACAGAGACCTGAGGAGAACCAGTTGACATCGATAACCGTTTCATAGCAGCCATTTCCGATGCCTTTGAAATGCAAAGATCCCTTAATGCCTGCTTCAGTGATAACGGCTCCGAATCACCAATTCTAGGAGAGTGTGGCATCCCCACTGTAATTGGCTTCCTCAAAGCATTTTTCTTTAAAGTGCTCGAGCTTGCACCTAACCCTTTTGGACCCTTAACATTGATAGCATCAAAAAGCTGATTAATATCATCTTCCAGAGAACCCTTGTACCCAAGTTTCACCACACAAGGGTTCCGACCATTATCACCCGCACTCAATCCCGAATGCAGCCGGTACTCCCCTTCGGAACGTTGTACCGGTTTCAACTCTTCACCTGCTTCAACAATTTCACAAGTACCATAATATGAACCCATTCCAACTACTGAACACCTATTAAATTCTCTCAGCTGTATCCAAAAGGAAAATTTATGATATCACCCTCCAAAATTATACCGATTCATGGTTCCAATCGGTCTACTTCAAAGATCTGAATGCAGACAAGTTGGGAGTTGGGACCTTACTTTCATCAAAACAACTTCAAAGCTCATATATTCCAACAACCTAAACACAGGCATAAATAAAATCTAAATCAGCAGTATAAAATGGCGACAAAAGATGGGGACAATACGTATATACATACTAATATTAATGGATTCCAAAGCGTAACTTCGTAAGTAAATCACATCTGCATGATGTTGCCAACTACAAAAAATATATCAAAACTGGGAAAATTCGAAAGTAAATCATATGTTATCACCAATCACTAAAAGTAGTACATTTGGTTAAATTTCTTGAACAACGGATTATGGATTGATTCAAAATCTTTCTCTATGAAGCAAACATATTGAAAACGAAAAGAGTATTAATTTCCATGGAAAGCCCACCACACACACACTCACAAATGTAAAAATCAAAACAAACCCAGAAAATGAAAGCTCAAACATCCTCAAAATTTCTATCGAATGCAGTAAAGGAAGAGGAAACCCACCCTTCTTCCCCAAGGGACAAATGCAGAAGATACAAGCAAAAAAGGCAAAACTTGAAACAGTATCTTAAGAAAGAAGAAAGCAATGGAAGCATTTAGGACTTTTGAGAGGAAGACGTGAGAAACGAGAAAATTAACCAGCAAATGGATGTTTTGGGATTGAAAATCGTAGCAAAAGTGCAAAAACCAAAGAGAGTATTATGATCATGAAGGAGACGAAGAAAGATTGAAAAAGGGAGAGGACAAAGAGTCAAAAAAACCAAGGGAAATGAATTAAAACTTTGTCTTCTTTTGACTGTCCTTTTATTCTCTAGCTTCCTTAAAAAATGTGAAAATCTTTAAATAGAATAATGTCTTGCAAAATAATTTAGGGTAAATTAAGTTAAGCAAATGATTATATATTTATATAATTAGTGTTACTTTAATTATTATATTTTAAAAAAATTATAATTATATATTTAATTTTTAATACATATAAATTTCATTAATTTGGTTATGATTTTAATTTAGTATAAACTATATAAATAATCATTTGATATAAAATTAATATTGATATAATTATTATATTTTTAATTTTAATAAATATATCATTTAATTATTAAAATATTTTTAATATAATTACTTATCACAATTAAAAATAAAATAATATAATTACGCATTTAATTTTTATTATTTATATATTTTTAATTTAATTTTAATAAAATAATTTAATTAAATAATAACATGTGTTATTAATACAAGAGTCGAACTTGGGTCTCAAACACGAATGGACAACCTAAGTACTGCATCAAGAACACCTTTGTGCTATAAATATATATGTAAGATTGTTTTTTATATTTATTCTTTAAATTTTATATATAATTGTAGATTTAATTTTTTTAATTAATTAAAATATTAATTAAATTATTTATATAATAAAAAATTATTTAATAAACTTTAGACCTTAAACATCAAACCTTAAAATCTAGATAATAAATCATAAAGCTTAAACCCTAAACTCATTTAAACATTTAAATTATAATAAAAATTTGTTTAACATACCCTAAACCTAAGTCCTAGATAATAAGCCTTAAACCCTAAATTTATTTAAATTTTAAATTATAATAAAAATTCATTTAACAAACCCAAAATCTAAAATCTAAACCCTAAATCATAAATTTAAACCTTAAATTGTGAATAGTAAATTCTAAATTCTAAACCGTTAATTCATTTAAAATTTTAAATTATAATAAAAAAATTTTAACAAATTTTAAATCCTAAATTCAAACTCTAAACATTAAATTCATTTAAAAATTTTAAACTGAAATAAAAATCCATTTAACAAATCTAAACCCTAAACCTAAATATGTTTATTAAAAATTAAAAATTATAAACTATAAATCTTAAAACATAACCAAAAAACCTAAACTCTATACCTTAAATAATAAAACAAGTTAAGGTTTAGAGTTTGGATTTAGCTCATGAAATTTATAATTTGTTAAATGAATTTAAATTATAATTAAAAATAAATAAATTTAAAATTTAATGTGTTAAATTATTATCAATATTTAACGGTATATTGTGTTATTATTGTTCAACAATGTGCATCGTCTATTATAGAGTTGTCTTATCTTAAATAATAAATACACGAAATATGTTAAATTAAAATATACTCTTAAAATTTAATTTGAGAATATAAATAAATATAATATAAATATTGATATTGATATATAAAATTATAAATAATTTATTAATACATTAAGTTAATATTATAATTATGAAATAAAAGAAAATCAATTATATATTTTATTTTTTATTCTCCTGAAATGATGCCTTCTAACTAAAATCATGTGTAAATATTATTCAGCAAATATAGAACATAATTATTAAATATAAATTCTAAAAGAGAAAAAAAAATATCTTTCCAAGACAAGACTGATTGATTCTACTTATAAATGTTGATTATGTTTATCACCACTAAAACATAATCAACAAAGAAAAATAATTATTTCCATAAAGATAGTTTTTACCCTTATTGTTTATAATTTTTATTATTTTGACCCTTATTCTTTTTTTGGGATAAATTTAGCCCTTAACCTATGTCTTTTTAACAAATAACTCATTTTCTAACTACCATGATAACTGAACCGTTAAAAATTTAATAATGATAACTTGTCATATATATGTGATACTAATATATGTTAAATGACATAGAATCTAACCTATTAAACATATATATATAATATAATTTTATTCTAGTATAAAATATAAAATAATTAAAATTTAAATAAAATATTAAAAATTAATTAAATCCAAAACAAAAATTTAATAAATATTCTCAACCCTAACAAGACTAAAATATCTTTATAAAATCCTAAAAATCCGATTTAGATTAAAACTAAAATACTTAAATTCTAAACTAAAATAATAATAATCCAATTGATTATTATCAAAATCATTTATTTTTATCCATCGGTAACAAACTATACAAAACCTTTTTTTTCAGATTATGTTTATATTTTTTTAGATAAAATTTTGATTACTATAGTTACGGTTGAAAATATTTAGTAGCCTTTTATTTTAGATTTAATTAATTTTTAATGAATAAAAAATTAATTTTTAATATTTCATTTGAATTTGAATTTGAATTGTTTTATATTTTTAGATTAGAATAAAATTATATTCTATATATATGTATATGTTTAATAGGTTATATTCTGTCATTTAAAATATATTATCACATATATATGAAAAGTTACCATTATTAAATTTTTTAACGGTTCAGTTATCATGGTAGTTAAAAAATGAGTTATTTGTTAAAAAGACATAGGTTAAGGGCTAAATTTATCTAAAAAAAGAATAAGGACCAAAATGATAAAAATTATAAACGTTAAGGGTGAAAATTATGTTTGTGCCTTTCTTTTACTATTCAAAGTTTCATTTTCATGAAAAAAAAAACCCGTAAGAAATGGAAGACAAAAATTGTTCAAACAAAAACAATTGTCCCTTTTTAAATTATCATCATTAAATGTTAGTTTATAATCTGCATCGTTCAAATCTAAATTTAATTTTGAAAAATTAAATACAAATTTAAGACAGATCGATATGACCCATTTAAGTTATTTATTTTCTATTTAAAAGTTAATGAAGTACGCAAGAATCATCTTGTTTCGGTAGTCACGGGAACGATTGTTGTTTTTAAAAATTATGTGTTTGAGCACCAATAATATATAATTAAATTTTAAAAATATATAATTTAAAACATTTTTAAATCCTACCAAATTAACTCATAAAATAATAATATTTATTCATACTTAATTCGAAGGGAATGATCAATTCACATATCGTTGATTAACTAACTATAAATAAAATAGTAACTTCTCACATTTCTTTTGAAATGGGTTTGCTTAATTTGTTTTCCCTAATTTTATATTGAAGAACCTTCTCACTTATAATAATCTGCAATAGCTTAAAGTTAAAGTAATAAATATGGTTAGGTTTTAAGAAATAATTATGAACTTCCTACAAACTTAACATATTAATTACTTATTTAATTCAATTTTCCATCCACTAAAAAATTAGGACAAAAAGTAAAATTAGGACCAGGAATCATTACCAACAACATCCAACAGTTTCTTCAAGGACAATAAATTTATTTATTACATCAACAAAAACCTTACAAGATCTATATTTTTTTAAATTAAATTTACATAAAAATATTTATTAAAAATTATATATTAAAATTAAATACGCGTATAACTTAATTAAAATTATTTAAAACAAAAAATAATAATTAAATATTATATTATTTTTAAAGTATTGCCCCCCTCGTTTCTAAAGTTTTAATAACTCGTGCGGTTCCCCTAGAGACAAATCTAGCCTCGTTCCCTATGCCTTTTCTATGTGTCATTAAAGAAGTCATATTTCATTATTTCTGGCGAGGTTAAAGAAAGGCATAGAAGTATACGACTGATAAACGGTAGGTTAGTAGACGAAAAGATTTTTAATTTTAAACGTTAGATTTAGATTTTAAAATTATATAAAAAATTTATAATTTTAAATTTAAAAATTGTTGTATTGGATTTTGAACGATTTAGATACGATATTTTGGATTTGGATCGACATCGTAATATTATAAATCTTCGAAAAAAAAACATACAAAATTCAATTCAAAATTAAAATTTTCTTTTAAAATCAAATAATCATCGAGTTTTTAAAATCAAATAATTCATCTCCCTGGCCGAAAGACCTTGTCTAATCTAATTGTTCCCCGGCCCAGAAGACCGTGTCTGTACGCACATGATATTTATATCATCCCTATTCCCTAATCAGGGACAAAGCTACGTTTTATGTGAGATAAGTTCTGCCCTTCTAAATTTTTTTAATGTAATTGTATTTAAAGTTTTTTAATTTAAATATTAATAAAATAATATTTTTATTTTTTTCTAATTTTTAAATCTAAAAATTTAATAAATCTTTGTCCGTCCTATTATTTGATCCCATCTCTGTTCTTATCCCTGATGGCCTAATCATATATATATATATATATATAATATGTACATCTCATGTACATTTAAACATATTTCTGTTTATGTTCTTATCCTATTATGTTTTACTGTCGTACTTACAAGTATATGAGTCGTATCGATTATCCTGTAGCACAAGGAAATGGACAAAGACACTGGTGTATGGATCGTTTGTCCGACTCAGTTCCCTATTATTTTTATATTCACTTTAATCATATTTATTATTAATGTGTGTCCAAAAAAAACAAGTTGACCATCATTTTCATGCATACTTCTGTGTACTCCGGTTCCGAGAGATTATTAGATCAATTTTGTTCACCATGTCATCTATGGTCTAAACAATCATGACCGTTAATCTTTAAATAATCACCTAATAACTATCTACTCACTAAGTTCATACAGGAAAGAGGTGATAATTCACTTAAAAAATTAAGATCAACAGTCCTGATTAATTGAAACTATGAATGACATAGTGAATAGGATTTACCTAATGATTTTTTATGGTCCCTAGTACATGATTATGACTTATAAGAACATATAGTTTGTTAATCAAATAAAAATAACCTATCACAATAGGGTTGAATATTCTATTTAATCGACCGATATTTAGATTAATAAAACTTATTTTAGTGACGGAATCATATGGGTTCGACAGCTTGCTTTAAAATATACAGGGAGCGGAAGGTTTTAAGTATTGATAAAAAAAAATCGGCATATTTATATATTTCGAGATGTCGTGTGTATTTTATAAGTAAAATTATTTTTAAAAAGAAATTTTATTAAGTACGTGTACCAAATAATAAAGTTGTTGGGGTCTCATATTAATTAAGGTAACCTACTATATAAGTGGTTCAGATGATTGCACGTACACACAAGGTTTGGTAGGGACTAGGGAATCAATTTTAACGTCAGCTCTGCAAATGATCTATTACAGACAGTTTGATTTAATTGAACTCGTCTCGGTATGATACATATTGTTATTGTGGTTATTTATCATGTTTTGTTATCTTAGAATTAAATGTTAATTAGATTTGATAAATTTGATTTAAAATATAAGAATCAAATTGATTTATTTGAATTAAGTTTTAAAAATAATGTAAATATAATGATACGAATTTGATTTAAAATTTAAATTAAATTAAATTTTAATTAAAATAAAAATAGATATGAATCAAATAGATCTGAAATGATTTTTAATTGAGCTGAATAGACCCGAACCGATTTTAACTAAACAATTTTACCCGAACTGAAACAACTCAAGATTAAAAAAAATATATTAAAATAAATAAAAAAATAAAATGTGAACTATCACATAGTTATCAAAAAAAATCAAATATACGGAGTGATATATAATGTGTAAAAGACTAACTCGACCAAAAAACCCGACAAGAACTGATTGAAATGATTGATCTCTTGCTACCACAATATTGACCAAATTTAAAATCAAACTACCAAAAAATAACCAAACTGATATTAATTAAACCGAACTTAAACTCAATCGACTCAACGTGAAACCCATACAAAAATCAATATAGACCTAAACTAAAATCGAAAATTTAAAGCAAAGCCAAATCAAATTTAAACAGATTATAGTAAAAAACAAAATAACCTAAACCAAAATAAATTGATATAATTTGAACTGAATTGCTCGTTTGCTACTTCTAATAATAACTATATGATATATTTTTAAATGTTTTTTTTTAATTTTTAAACTTTATCTTGACTAAATTAAATTAATACGTGTCATACATTATTTTTTAGTAAAAAATCTCTTAACTAAGACAATTTATAAACACAATATCTCAAACTCAAAATTTATTTAAATAATATTAAAATATTTATCATTTAAACCCATTTAACGGGAATTATGATTTTAACTTTTAAAAGAACAAAATATATAATGTAAAAACACTGTATTATATATTTATGTGATATATTAATCCGTGCTGTAGGAATAAAGTTAAAAATTTATTTAAAGAGTATATTTTTAAACAATATTTAAAATTTAATTATTTATAAAATATGTTATTGTATTTTTAATGGGATATAAATTATATATATTATTTTTAAATATAAATTATATAAAACTACAATTTCTAAAAATTTTGGGCTGTAGTCGGTCAATGTTGCCGTGCATGGAACTTGCATTGAAGTTTCGTTGAACATTATTTAACCAAATAGTTCCCATATGAATAATTATTAATTAATATTAAATAAAATGAAAATGACGATGATGAAAAGGAAACCCAAAAGTAGGTCGTTCATTTACTAGTGGAGTAGTTGTTTAGACAATGACACCAAATTTGACTCAGCATATTTGATACGAGAGTCGAATATCGTTAAATATTATTAAATTAATTAATAAAAATTAAAAATATTAAAAATTTAATATACAATTATTAATTGTATATTGAATCTATCGCTCTTTATTAATTATATATTAAGTCTTTGATGTTTTTATTTTTTATTAATTAATTTAATAATATTTATTAATTTTATTATTAATGATGTTTAATAATGTTCGACGCTCGTCGTAGAATTTTTCTTATATTTGTATATATAATTAAATATATTACTAGTTGTTTTTTAATTTTATAACGTGGTTAATAATTATTAAGTACATTTATGGTTATTTTAAATTTAAGTGAGGTTACATTCTAAGCTTACTTATGATTTGTTTTTTTACCGCCGATTAATTTTTTTTACGGTGTTTTGATAAGAATGTAATTATAACTATTTTTGAAGAAGAGTTCATTTATTGATATATAGGTTTTTTTATTGGTATATAGATAAAACTGATAAAATCAACGCTTAATTATTTTTAACTTAATAGTTTCAATAATTTAATATTTTTTATATAAATAATATATATTTTATAATATATTATTATTTTCGAATAAATAAAATAAATAACTTATAAAAAAATAATAATCAAATGTGTATAATCCATATATATCAATCTTTACTCAATATTAACATATAAATGTATGTAAAAAATTAAAATTATTATAAAACTCTTATAATATAAGTTTAATTTAAATCAAAATCAAGTTTATTAAAAAGATTATTACTCTTTTAATAATAAATGAATTTTAGTAATGTATAATTCGTTATTAAAAGAATAATAATTATACACTACTAAAACTCATCTAATATAATGAGTTTTAGTAGTGTATAATTTCCACACGCGTGGAATAAACGCTAACTAGAGGCAGGAAAAAGTCCCCACGTAATATAAAAACAAATATATTTTTATAAACTTTATTATTAAAACTTAAACTTTAATACGTTAAAAACAAAACCTTAAATCATAAATCTTGAACTTTAAAATCTAACCATAAATTTTAAATTATACGCTTTATATATTAAATTATAAATTTTAAATCTAAAATTTTAAAAAAATTATAAACTAAAATTTAAATGAACTTATATACCAAAATATTTTTCATTTAAATGTATTGGAATTTATTAATAACTTAATAAAATTTTAAGTGGGAATGGAGGGAATGAAATTGCCATGCTTTGATTAAAGGTAAGGAAACATTAAGTTGGTTGGTACCAAAAATTTATTGTCAGGTTAATCTGAGTCCGTTATTATAATTATAAAATTAATGATTAAAACGAAAAATTTATAATTATAATATATTAAATTAAATTATAAAATATAAATAAATATGAATTAAATCAAAATTAAATAAAATTTAAGAGATTTAATTGAATAAAAATAAAATCATAATAAAATATTAGATAAAATTATAAAATCTAAAAATAAATAGAGGTCAATTATAAATTAAATAAATATTTAAAAGACAAACATATTATTCTATAAAAATATTAAATTTAATAATAAAATTAGAAATAAATATGAATAAATTTTAAATTAAATAAATTTTTTAGGACTAATTAAAAATAAAATCATAATAAAATATTAAATAACATTATAAAATTAGTTATAAATATGGTAAAATTAAGATTAATTATTTTAAATATACTTTAATAATTTTTATTCAATTTTAAAAATATTTTATTGAAGTAAAATTTTAGTATCTCATTTATTAAATCAACTCGTTGTTAGTATATTTTTTATTATATATAATTTTTTTTGTTTTATATTTTTAGCATTTCCATTTTTTAAAATTAATATTTTTTTGTTTTATTTTTTAGCACTTTTATTTTTTTTTTAAATTGATTTTGTTGGGAAAGGAGAAAAGAAAAAAAACAAGATCTAACTAGCATCTGAGATCTCCTTTCCTAGTTTCATCCACGTATTTTGTTTGGAAGGAGTTATATAAAACACCACTCTCAATATCAGCGCGTAACACACGCGTTTCACTTAATCCAAGTCTTAAGTGGAATATAAAATTTCTCAGCTGGATTTCCCGGGAAAATCCCAAATCTTCATCTCCCAATCTTTTGCTTTCCTAGACGAAGACTTTTATATGTTTTTATCTGGAGAATTATCTCAGATTTGACCAAGTCCAGAGGAAAAACAACAATGGAAGTAATTGAAACTCAACCACTTGCTTCGAATTTCAATCTCCCGTCAAACACTCCGTTATATGACATTTCCTCATCCGAACTTCAAAGCACTGGGCTAAGTGCGGGATCCGGACACTCCGAATTTATCTCAATGGATAATCCGAACGGAGCAACGGAATCGCGGTTCTCGTCGGGGAATAATGGTGGTGCTTTGGGAATGCAGCTGGAGCCGTTGTCCGAAGGCCGAGATTCTCACACGCACGGTGGCGATTATTGTCATTCCAACGCCGCCGTTAGGGTTCAGAAGGTGTATAAGAGTTATCGCACACGGCGTAGGTTAGCAGACTCCGCTGTTGTCGCTGAAGAACTCTGGTACTACTTTCATAAAACCTTAGACTTTGTCCTTTTTAAAATCTTATATTTCTTGATTATTAATGCTAATTTTCAGGTGGCTGGCTTTGGATTATGCAAGGCTTAATCACAGCACAATTTCTTTTTTTAATTATTTGAAACCAGAAACTGCTGCTTCAAGGTGGAATCGTGTTGGCTTAAATGCTTCAAAGGTATAAGTTTCGACAGTAAAAATTATCTTATTTTCGTTCTTCACTCTTTCTTTTGGTTAATTTTCATAAATTATTTTGTTTTTTAAAATATTTTTTAAAAGTTTAACCTGGGAATTTTTGGCAGGTCGGAAAAGGTTTGTTCATGGACGCCAAAGCTCAAAAATTGGCTTTTCAACATTGGATTGAAGCTGTAATTTCCTCTCCTCAATTTTTTGGTTAAATTATGGTTTTAGTCCCTCTACAATCCTTAAATTTGAGATATAAGATTTAGTTCCTTTAGTTTTTAGCTCCTTCAAACATAAAAGCATGATGATTTTGTTGACTGTAGATCGATCCACGACATCGCTATGGCCATAACTTACATATTTACTACGATGAATGGTGTAAAGCTGATGCTGGTCAACCATTTTTCTACTGGTAAACCTCGAACTTGTGAATTTAATTTTTGTTCATTGTTCATGATTTTTTTGGTAAAATCATGACTTTATCCCTGTTCTATACTTGATTATGAAAATCGTTAATGTTATGCTTTAAACCAAATTGATAACAATATTAAAAAAAATCCGTATGTTACACTTGACCCTTTGTTCCTGCAGGTTAGATATAGGGGAAGGCAAAGAGGCTGATCTCGAAAAATGTCCAAGATCGAAGCTCCAACAACAATGCATCAAGTATCTCGGACCTGTATGTATGCCAGTCATATGTTATATTTGATCTATATTTTGTTTTTTCCAAATGAGATGAGTAAAATTGTTAATTCCTTTGTGATTGTTGTAAACAGCAAGAAAGGGAGCATTATGAGTACATTGTTGTTGAAGGGAAGATTATTCATAAACAAACTAGAAATGTCCTTGATACATTCAAAGAGTTAAAAGAGGCTAAATGGATATTTGTTATGAGCACCTCGAAGAAATTGTACGCAGGCGAGGTAATTCCTCTGACTCGAATGAAAACTGTTCTATTGTTTATCTAGTGGATGCGTGAAAACCTTAAATTGTCTTTAATTTCCTTTTGGTACCTTGCAGAAGAAGAAAGGAATGTTTCATCATTCTAGCTTCTTAGCTGGTGGAGCAACGTTAGCAGCCGGTAGATTGGTGGTGGAGCAGGGGATACTAAAGGTATAGGTTCGTAATGGTTTAGGATTCGGTATTTTGTACACAGGTTTTATTACCTGCTGCAAATAGTGATGATTGCTTCTGTAATGCGGATGTCCGATACAATGTATGAGACCCAATTCCATTCGTTTTTCAGTTCATAATGATTTAGGATTTGACAGTGTACTCACCTGCTGCCAATATTGATAGCTGCATTTGAATGGCTGGATATCTTATACAGTGTATTGAGAGTTTGTGACCTGATTTCATTCGTTTCTCAATTCATAATGATTTAGGATTCACTAGTGTACTCCGATATTTTTGCTTGTTGCCGACATTGGTGGTTGCATTTAAGTGGCCGATATCTGACATATCAAAACCTGATTTCTTTTGTTTTTCAGTCCATCTCTGCTTATAGTGGACATTACCGGCCAACGGATGATAGTCTTGACAGTTTTCTTTCATTTCTGAAGGAGAATGGAGTGAACCTCCGAGAAGTTGAGGTTGCCTTTTTATCTATCCATTTTCTCAGTAGCATTTGTCGAAATGTCAGGACTTGGATTATGCTATTTCCTTCTCTAACGCCTGTAATAATTATGATGGGTTACATTTATCTTGTTTTCAGATTCGCGGTGCGACTGATGATTCTGATAGCTATGATGATGGCAAATCCAGCGGTAGTGTTATTGCTTCTGAAATTTCAGCAAGCTCAGTGCCTACTGAACCCAAAATTGCCATTGAAGAGAACTTGTCCTTAGAATCATCTGAAGCTAACCAAGCAGAGACCACAAATACTTACAAAAGGACTCTCTCTGGTGGTCTTCAGAGCCCAAGAACTGAGGTGCCTAAAAAGGCCATATTGGAAAGGATCAACTCAAAGAAGGCATTGAAATCATACCAGTTGGGACATCAGCTATCACTCAAATGGTCAACTGGTGCAGGGCCTAGGATCGGGTGCGTTGCAGATTACCCTGTGGAACTGAGACAACAAGCTCTAGAGTTTGTTAACTTGTCCCCAAGAACACCCCATACTCCAATGACACCGTCGGCTTACAGGCGTCCCGGTAATCTTGGACAAATCGCAGCTCAGCCAACACCTAAGGAGTCAAATGGTGATAGGATTTCCGGCATCTGAATGTAAGACTACACCGTAAACTTGCCATTTACTTAATGTAAATATTTGAAATGACTCTTAGTATCAATGAAGAAACAACGTCTAAGTGTTCGAATTTCGAGTTCTTAGTCCGGTTATTATTCGGAAGAACTTTATTATTATTTTCATACAACTTTTATCCAATTCCAACCCCAAGAAAACATCAAAAGTACATAAAATTACAAAGGAAATGACAGGTAGAAAGAACAAAAGAAATGTAAAGATTAGAAATCAGAAGGGTAAGTTTTAGTTCAGCTAAAGTTGCTTGAGGCTGTTTTGCAAAGCTGGAGTTGAAAACACAGCTCGCCAGCCTTCCTGCGTAGGGTGAAGTGAATCCCAGAAGAAGCTTGATTTAGGGTTTGAGCAAAGTGTGTACTTCTTTTCCCCATTTTCATCTACACTTCCACAGGAAAATGCAGCACTCACTCCCATGCAACATGGTTGTAACAGGTTCTCAAATTTTGGACCTGCAAATGAAATTAACACCTTCAGAAATTTAGTACAAGTGTATGTATGTATGCATGCATGCATGTATGTATGACCTTGATGAGCTTGTTTTTGACTGAAAACGGTCCAAAAGGCACTGTGAAAGTCGAGAATAAAGAAAGAATTGGAGTTGGTCTGGTAGTTGAGATTGGTGATCGCTTGAAGAAGAAGCAGGTTGTGGAGATCAACGAGGGAGTTTTTAATTGTGTCGCACTGTTGAAAGGAGGACGGGGCGGTGTTTGCCGGAAGACACCCCAATGGTGGCAGAATATCCACCGCTATTTTCTTCACTCCCAAGTCATATATGCGTCTCAAGTTCACAGTCAGTTGGCTCACGACGCTTGAAATTAAGGCCGGAAAACCCTGTCATGGACAACTATTGATGAACAGCATGATCACTGGTTACTTTTTGTATGATCAACGCTTCTATACGTTTTGTATGAATTTAAATTCGACATTTGTTCTGAGAATGTAATATATTTCTATTTAATCTAAAAACACGAGATCTTTCAAGTACCGCCATAGAGCCGTTCATGGCAATATAATTGGCGTAGTCATTGCCTGAAGCACTGACAAATGCCAAAGAAGTTTCCAAGTCCCTCTTGGTGTAAACAGAGTCATTGATCAACTGTTGCAGAAAATCGATCTGGGTCGTCATATTCGGATACGGAGCCCGTGTGTCGAAAACTCCGGTCCCTCCATAAGCGAAGTTTAACCCGTATTTCACCCGACCCGACAGTTGTTTCCTCCATCTGTATGGTATTGGTGTCTTCATCCCCAAGTAACTAGCTGTTTGTCAAGATAATTAACATAATTGATGAGTAAATGACTTTTTGATCAAAGTTCATTGAAGGATCGGAATGATACTTTGATTCGAGGATTTAATTAAAATGTGTCAAAGCTTAAAGATCAAATTATATATATAATTGGTAGTTATTAACATAAATTTTAATTGATAATTAAATTAAAGAGATAATTTGATATATTTTTTCACGAGATCATTATCCTCTTTCTAAAAAACATGTTTAATAATAAATGCAATGTTTATATATCCTAAGACATTCATTTTTTGACATAAGATTAATACTATTGTCTCTTCTCAGAATAATTATTCTGATATCACTTATCACGGAAGTCATTATCATCTTTTCAAAAAATGTATCTAAAAATATGTGTAAATACACTATTTATATATCTCAAAACACCCCTTTTTATTTTTGATATGAAATTAAAAAACTCATTTATTTTTAAGGGAAATAAAATGGTGTCACAAACTCATTTGTTGTGATCGAAACATTGCATCAAAACAAAAATATTAAAAAGGTAGAAGTTATTTCAATTTATGCACTCAGTTTTAAAATCAAAGTTGCAGGAGAAAGTGAAAGAAAAAGATGGAAGATAGACAATAAAAGCACATGGAATCACAGAAAAAGAAATATGTAATGTTAAACGACGAAGAAGAAGAAGAAGAAAAAGAAGTATAGTTTACCAATGAAATCAGTAGAGACTCTGCCGTCAGAGAAACGTCCTGCAGGTTTCCCAGGAAACGTAATTCCGTAGGGGAATTTCCATGAGCTTGCCAAAGCTATCTTGTTGTTCCCGGTGTCTGCATACGAATCCCCGAACACAAACAATTTCTGCTTTCCCTTTCCAAAACCTTCAACACCTTCATTTCATCCGAATTCACATTTATACAGAAGGAAAAACAAGAAACATATAGTATTGAAATAAACTGTTTGGCTGAAAGAATTTAGCAATAGGGTTTTGAATTGTGCCGTGAGTTACCTGAGAAAGAAAAAATGGAAAAGAAACAGAAGATGAAGAAAACTGTGGAGTTTTTATCGACCATTTTAGACCGGTTTTCCTATTGCAGGACTGTTGTGTTGCTTTAAAGCCTATATTTGTGTTTGGGAGGAAGCAGACAGAGGACAATATATAGAAAGTGATAGAGCGGGACATAAAGCCTCTTGCATTGCATGTTTGGTCGTCAATGCTGACACAGGGTAAAAATTAGGTTAGTAGTCTAATTCCAACAAAAATATTATGTTATTTTCGTTCGTACTTTCTGTGTTTTAACACTAAAAAAATTAAAATTTTAAATTTTAACTTTAAATTCTAAACTAAACCTTTACCCTTTGCATAAGTCCTCTAACCCAAGTGGTTAAAGGAACAAATAATGTTAATCATTTTTAGTTTGTTCAAAAAAAATTACCCTTAATTCTTTCAATCCTAACATTTAATGTAATTTTTAAGTAAGAGAACATAGAGACATCAAAAAATACAAATGATTTCTATTCATTTAATTTTTTCGAACAAAACCATATAAAACAATCAGTACAAGTTAAACCCCTCTTAAGCGTAGATAGAGAAAAAGAATACTCATACTAATTTGAGGGGAAAACAATAACGAAACACAATTCGGAGAACACTCAATCAATCACCCGAAGCTAAATCTTCTTATTCACTTTTCTTTCGTAGGGTGTAAATCGTTTACTTTTTAATTTTGTCTTTATTAGTACAACCATTCTAAATTAGTGAGTTTAGAGTTCAAAGTCAGGGTCGTGATTAGAGTTCAGAGAATTAGAGGTAAAAATATATATTTTTAAAGTGTAAGATTTAGGTTTAAGATATAATTAAAAAAATAGAGTAAAAGTCTAATTTAATTTTTTAATAACAAAAGGTATAAAAAAAGATATAATTAAAAGATAAAGAGATTTTCGTTCCCATTCGCTAAAGAATTTGTAACACAATTAATTTTATGCAAGACATACGAAAACGAACACAATAAATCACACTGCATATTAGATTTAATTCTAAATTTTAATAATAATAATTTATACAAATAATCAATATTGGAAAGAGAATTCAAATTCAGCCATTCAAATTTATCAATATTTAAATTCAATCATTATTTTTTAGAACTATATTGAATTTAACAACAATCCAAACATCTTTTAATTTCATCATTAATAGTAATCTTAGATGATTTTTAACCAAAAATTAGTCAATAAACACAATTAATTTTAACATTTTAAAATATATATTGATTCTCTCAAATTAATTTACTCTAAAAATAAATTTATATGTTAAATTAAAATTTTAATTACAAATTCAGATGCTAAGGATTTGTTAGTTAATTAAAATTTTAAACTCTGACCCACTGAAATTCTTTAGAAACCCAATTAGTAATCTACCAATCCTAAAGATCTACATTTTATTAGTCTAAATTAATAAGTTTTGGTATTGACTTTATTATAGTAATAATAATTTAGTGTGGAGAAATCTTTATTTCTACCTAAAACAAATATATTATATAATTTTTATTGGATTTGTATTATTTATTTCTGTATTATAATTAAACTTTAAAATATTTTTCTATTTTTAAAATATGATGAGTTAGGACGGAATGGGTTCGGGCATATGTTTTAAATTTCCCGTCCTATTCTGTCGTGATATATTTTATTTTATTTTTATATATTTCATTATATTTCTAAAAAACATATAAACATATATAAATATTTTTATGGGTTTTAAGTTTTTTTTTAATGTTTGTTTTTATCATAAAATTTTATTAAATGTTGTTCGAGTTTTAATCTATTTAATTTTATCGTTGATAATTTAATATGTCCTTTTAAATATATAATTTAACACGTGGATAATTTAAATTTTATCTTACTTTTATATAGATTAAAGTCACTTAAAAATCATAATTTATAATTATGATAAAAGATTGATCAAATTTAATATTTATCCTCGACTGTGATTAATTTTTTTTAACTTTTTAGATTGATTTGGGGTTAGATTTGAAAAATAATATACCAAAACAGATAAATTAATATTTTATTTTAAAAAAATCAAGATCAGATTTAAAGATTAATATAAAGTTAGCTGATTCTTAAATAATAAATTAGTCAATAAACCGATTAATAAAATATTAATATCCAAATCCACTTCATTGATACTCTAAAATTTTATTAATATAAAGTCATCTAAAAACAATAATAAAATGACGCCTGGGAAACCTGGTTCTTAAATACTTGATTAAAAAAATTTAGTTGATTTAGAAATCTAACCTCGTGATAAATAAATTTATATTTTTATATATAATTATTTATTATATTATTGTTTAACTTATTTTTAATCGTACAATGAAATATAATTCGTATTATTATAGCTTATTTAATTTTGTTAACTAACCCTTTAACTGCTAACACCTAATTTTTTAATTTCTATTTTACTTTACGTACTTAAATTCTGCTATTTAATTTATGTATTTATTTATTTCGCTTGATCTTTAATTCTCGTATTTACTTTCGTGTCCCTTCATTTACTTGTTAATATTTCTTGTGATCATACATTAATACTCGTTCATCTAAATTTTATTATTTAATTTCATTTACTTTGATAATCAATTAATTTAAATTATAAAATGAAATATATATATTAACGTAGATATTTATGTTTTAATATCTTGACTTAACGAATATTGATTAAATATTTAAATTAATTTAAATTTTTAAAAATAAATATTAAAATGAATAAAATTTGATAATTCATTAGATTCAAATATTTGATTTAGAGGTTAAAATTATTCGTCTATGGAAATTCATATAATAGCAAAATAGCTCTCTCTATCTGTGCATGTTTATTTACAAAGACAAATGACAACTCTTGGATTTGGATTTTGTGTATAGGGTTTAATATTTTAGCTTTTAGCTTTTTTTATTTGAGGTTTAGGGGTTTAAGATTTGAAGTTTAATGTTTAGGGTTTTGGTTTTAGGGGTTAAAATTTAAGATTTTAAAAAAATTAAATTAATTTAAATTAATATTTTATCCAATTATTTGAAAAAAATTAAATTATAATATATAATAAAAATTTTATTTTAAATAATTTATAATTATATATTATTTTTTTTAAAAATAATTTTTATTAATTAATTTAATAATATTTGATATTAACGGTGATCAACAGTGTTCGACGATAATATAAAATTTTTTTATTTATCGAATGATATTTTTTACGTATAGAGTAAAATTGACACGATTAACAATCAAAATAAAGATAATAAAAAATTAATAATTATAACGATTCAGATTTTAAAATTTGTAGCTCGGTTTATCTAAAATATAAATTTTATGTATCGGGTTAAGATGGGTTGTTACAGGCTCAAAGGAACCTTATGGGCTTCCTTCTTGATATTGAGCTTAAAATATAATTTAAATAATTATTTATTTTTTTAAAACTTTAATAAAAGTAACAAATAACATGTAAGAATCATTTATAAAATAATTTCCACTATTTTTTTTACCGAACTTCTCTTGATAATTAAATTTATGAATGACTCGTATCTGTCATAAAAATATATTTTAATTAAATAATTAAATTGAGTTATTTAGAACCTTCAGCATTACACTTTATCGATCATTGTCCGGTATGAAAACTTCCCTAAAAAGAATGTCTGTTTCCCCCCTAAAAAAACTATAAATCTGAAAAAAAATACCAAATAAATAATCGCCATTAAATTAATAAAAAGCGTATTTAAACATAAAAAAAATACATAATAAAACATTAAAAATGTGATAGATAAATAAATAAATAATATCGGAAGTCTTTGAGGAATTTGAGGAAATAATACAGTTAATTTTTTAATAAAGATAAAAAGGAGATTGTAAAATATTTTGTAAAATGTAATAAAAACTACAATACTCTGTATATGATTAGGGGTGGACAAAATATCAGATTATTCGATTTTGGTCTCGGATTCGGTAAGATCAATTAGATTTTTATATGGTATTAGTTTCGGTAAGATCGAGACTGAATCTAAAATTTAAGTCCTGGTCATAAACGGGACCGAGACGGGGTCTTAATTTTTTGGACTCGATACTCAAAGGGTACCCAAGAGGATCAGAACCAAAAACAAATATCCTGTATTGTTTTTTTTGTATTTTTCTTAACAAACTTTCTTTGTATGAATATTATGAGTGTGACTAGTTTTAAAACTTTAATTTTCAAGCTTACAATATTCTAATTTTATTATTTAATATTATTATTGGTGATTGATTTTTTTTCAATCACTCAATTTTTTTAAAGAATAAACTAATTGACCAGGTACCCAATATTAGTACTGATTTCCACCGATAACGGAACCGATTCTTAAAATTTAAAATCCAATATAACCAAGACTGATTTTAATTTTCAAAAATTAATGATTATCGAGATCGGAATCAATTCTATTCAAATTTGTTAGATACACGATCTTACTAGCCCCTATATAGATAAATTATATCATAGGTCTGGCCTACTACGTCAGCCGTGGTCCCATCCAATAATAACCACCCACTTCACTACTAACTTCCACCTCATCTTTTTCCGACCAATGAATCTCCCCTCAGAATTTTCATATCATTTCAAAAATATCATTTATGGAAATTATATTAAATATATAGATGATTAGTAATAAAATGAGTAATTTTTATTAATTAAGAACCACGATTAACATGATAGACCATGCCTATGATATAATATCTCCCCAGTATATGATGAACTGTAAGTATGATGTTTATTTATAAACTTAATTAAATATATTAATAAAAATAATCACTTATAAATGATATCATAAAAGAATTAAAACAATACAAACCCCCTCTTGCTAGTGTCGTAACTTTTACGGTAATTTATAAAATATTTTGTGGTCACTTATTTTCTTCATTAAGAAAGCTACCTCTTGTTAGATATAACTCTTCAAAGGACCCATTTGGTTTATTTTGAGATCCAGAGATGGCAGGAGGAGTTAATAGGAAAATATCTGCTGCATCTGCAAGAGCTCACACTAGAAAAGCAAAGCAAAACACTTCCTTCAACCTTCCTGCAGGTTGTTTCTTTTACAAAAAGATCTAAACTCTTGTTTAATCTGATTTGGGTTTTAAGCATTGTTGTTGAATTCCCCATTTCTTTTAAACTATGGGTCACTTTGTTTTCTTAGTTCTATGCTTTTGTTCTTGGAAAGATAGGATTTTGGATCTTAGATTTGCAGGGATTTTTGTTTGTAATTTTAATGAATGAATTCTGTTTCTAGCTTGGTTTGATGTTATCCATTAATAGTGTTAAAGTTTGGATTAGTGTTTCTAAATCTAAGAAAAGGGATTTATTTTTTAGCCTTTTTTTGACCTCAAACTGTATTCAAGTACAAGACTGGTGGCGGCAAACATATTTTGACCATGATTATATTGTAATATACTATGAGACATGGGATTACTAATTAATTTTCAATTCCAGGTTTGTTCACAAAGATACTGTTGGTGTTGTCTGTGGGAGCTTTGGCATGGGCTTTTCAGGCCATTCAGCCACCACCACCGAAAATATGTGGTTCTCCTGATGGTCCACCTGTCACGGTACCGAGAATACAACTGAGGGATGGACGGCATTTGGCCTACCGAGAGCGTGGTGTTCCACGAGATGTGGCAAAGTATAAAATCGTTGAAGTCCATGGATTTGATTCTTGTAGGCTTGATACTATTAATCTGTCACCGGTATTTGTTTCTCATCGTCATTTAAGCTTTCAGCTATAAGATGCTTGGATTGAGTGTCGTTTGACTTTGATGTTGTTTATTCTTTCTACCAGGAGCTTGTTGAACAATTAGGGATCTACATTGTATCTTTTGACAGACCAGGTTATGGAGAGAGCGACCCTAATCCGAAACGAACGGTAAAGAGTATGGCTTTGGATATAGAAGAGCTTGCCGATCAATTGAGCTTGGGATCCAAGTTTTATGTAATTGGATTTTCTATGGGGGGGCAGGTGATTTGGAGCTGCCTCAAGTACATCCCTCACAGGTATTCCTTTTACCAAACTACTTGAATGCAACTTAAGCGAGTAACCAAGAGACTGCATACAATGTTTGTTCTACCATAGCAATGCTACTTGTGTTTTTCACTTCTCTCATATGAGGGATGTTTGCAACTCCGACAGGTTAGCAGGGGCAACATTGATAGGTCCAGTAATTAACTACTGGTGGTCTGGTTTACCTTCAAATTTAACGAATCAAGCATATCAGCTACAGTTACCGCAAGATCAATGGGCACTTCGTGTGTCTCACTATGCTCCCTGGCTTACCTACTGGTGGAACACTCAGAAATGGTTCCCTGGTTCTAGTGTTATCGCCAACAGTCTTGATAATTTTTCTAGTGAGGACCTAGAACTCCTGATGAAGAGCCTTATGAGGAATATCGTATGTATCTCTCGACTTCTGTTGACTAATAGTTAAGCTGTGATTTTGTTTTATTTGTGGTGGTTTAAGTCATTGGAATCTGTTTGCATTATAGGGAGTTAATGGCAGTAAAAAGTTGGGGGGTACTGGTTGTTCTTTGAAGTGTCCGGCTATGTCGGCATAATCTCGTCTTGATTCTCGAACTTCATTTGTTTCCATTGCTGCAATCTTAATCTTGTCTGTCCTTTCTTAGGCACACATAAGACAACAAGGTGAATATGAGTCCCTGCATCGGGACATGATAATCGGATTTGGAACATGGGAATTCTCTCCTGTGGAACTGGACAACCCATTTCCAAACAACGAGGGCTCGGTTCACCTATGGCACGGAGATGAGGATAAGCTTGTACCGGTTACGTTGCAACGTTACATTGCCAAACAACTCCCATGGATTCAGTACCATGAACTACCTGGTGCTGGACATATGTTTCCACTCGACGACGTGATACCGGATAATATAGTCAAGGCACTTCTGGTCGGAGAGTCGTAGTCTGCGCTACATTTATAGGTTTCCACCCTTATCCCATTTCCTGCTGTTGTTAGCCAGTTAAGTAATTAGTTGTTCTTGAGTCAGTAATCTGTTATTAATTATGTGCGAGGTTGTTATCAGATTGTTAAACAGTTGGGCCTTAATCTGTTGTGCCGTTTAATATAATGGGCTTAGTATCTTTTAATCCAGTTTGATTTCAACTTTAATAAAAATCAGTTTCTTTTCTCAATTTTTCTTTATTAAGTAGAGATATATTATATTTATAAATATTTATTATAAAGATAATTTTTAAATTTATGTCTTTTAATATGATATTAATAATATATTAATCGAATTAAACTTAATTGAATCGTTGACATTGTTTAATAAACTTGAAGTGGTCAAATAGTAATTGGTATATTAATAATATTTTTTTAATTTTTGTTTTAGATTTACTAAATTAAATGCTAGAGATCACACGTGTGCTCCGTAAGACTTGTTATTAGGATAAGCAAAACTCGACTCGAAAAAATTGAATAACTCAATTCGAGGTAAAAATATTCGACTCGAAATTTTATAGACTTGACTTAAAAAAATTCAAATAAAGTTCAAGTTGTAAAATGGAAATCTCGAATATCTTGAATTTTTTAGTAATTAAATTGAGACGAATCTCTCAATTTTTATGATACATATACGTTGATATATAAAAATATAAAGAAATTACTACATATGAATATATATATATATATCTTTTATGATTAGAGAAAATTATTTAAATTAGAATCAAATTATACTATAACATGATAAATAATTATAATTAAATATTTATAGGAACTCAAAAACTCGACTCAATTCGACTCAAATTTTTTAAACTCGACTCGAACAAAAAAAATTTAAATAAAGTTTGAGTTATAAAATATAACTCGTCAACTCGAATAACTCAAAATTTTTTGACTCGATTCGACTCGTTAGAATACTTACCCCTACTTGTCATAATCAAAAAGGAGACAATTGGGCCGTTGACCCTGAGTCAAAATCCATATCATGCGGTTCGGTCCGATCCCAGGGTTGAAGGTTTAATCGTCACAGAGCAAAATTCTTCATCTCTTCGCACACGGCAATATCTGCAAACCCTAATCGCAGATCCCAGCAAAAGAGACTCCCTCTACCTTAGCGTATTTTCATGGATTACGCATCTAGGAGACGTGGTCAAGGAGGCCTTTTTGAAGGCCTCTACAGAGTCATAATGCGACGTAACTCTGTCTACGTTACCTTCGTTATCGCCGGCGCTTTCCTCGGCGAACGGGTGAAGTTTAACTCCTTTTCGTGTTGAATCTCTATCGTTTATAATTTTGATCCGTTGTTTCTATTGAATTTTCTTGTTGATTTTAGGGGGAAAAGTTAGAGTTTTCTAAACTTACTGATTGGAATTTTTTTGGTCTTAGGATTGTTAAATTTTATTCATTATTTGTTTTTTGATTGTAAAATATGAGTTTATAATAATATTTAAATTCATCTGCTGTTTACTGTTAATTTTAATAGATTATTTTGCTCTTTTATTGTAAATTCTGAGTTTCTATTACGTTGTTAATGTTTAAAGTTAGCTGCTGTTTACTCTTTGGAATATTTTTTATCTGAGGAATGTTTGGAAATTGGAATGGTGAAGATCCTTACTGTAATTGACTGACTTTTGCAGGCTGTGGATTATGGAGTTCATAGGCTCTGGGAATACAACAATGTTGGGGTAAATTTCTATTTTTTGGGATATCAGTTCTACTGCATTTTTAGATCTTGGGCAGCTTATTTATGCCTGTTTGTCTGGAATATTAGTCCCAAATTTAATTGTCAATAACTCAATATATTAACTTACACAATGATTCATATTTAATTGCATTGTGGATAAGGTAGATCCTACTCTCTCTCTGATACAAGTTGTTGAAACCTGTATACCAGTTAAGAAGGCCTGGATTGTGGCTCCTTTGTACGACTTGTTTCGGTTTCAAAAATATCTACCACAGTCTTAATACCAGCGTTTTTATGGTTTTCTTTAGCCTATTACATTCAGTAGTGGATATTAAATACCTCTACCTTTCAAGGTAGATATTGATTTTTGTTCAAGAACAAACATTAACTTCCATAAACTCGAAATATAAAGCTATTAGATGATCGAAAACTGTGTTTAGAAACAGTTTGAATCTTGGGAAATATATGCCTTATCTCTGATACAAGTTGTTTAAACCTTTTTTCTAGTTAAGAAAACCTGGATTGTGGCTTCTTTATTTGACTCATTTCGGTGTCGGAAATATCTAAGTACTCTTAATACCATTGTTTTTATGGTTTTATTTGCCCTATTACATTCAGTAGTGGATTTTGAAGTTCCTTTACCCTTTAAGATAGATGTTGATTTTTGTAAGAACGACCATCATTAACTTCCATAATTAGATGCTTGAAAACTCCATGCTTAGAAACAGTTTGAAACTGTGGGAATATGCCTTATCTCACTTAAATTGTCTGGGATCAACTTTCTGGAAACATTATGAACCTTTTTTTAATCAAAGGCTGTACTGGCAGTTCAGTAAATGCAGCACTTCATGTTGTTCTTCAGTGGTGGATGATATGTTCCTTGCTTCCTATTTCATATCAGATCTCTTAGACTGTGTTGATATTAGCTGCTGTC